>JAJMKG010000009.1:99131-430778 GCA_030563865.1 Dujonia oleophila | reverse complement strand
AAAAGTGAGCTCGCCAAAAGTGTGGCCAATCCGGCCCAAAATAATAGTAATGGGAGAGGGCCAGTAATAGCAAGAGCGGCACCCTCCCTGCCAACAGTCCCTACTCTCGGAGCCAGTGTCACAAGAACAATACTGAAGGCAAGACTGTGGAGGAAAAAATATTACATATGGAGCAAAAACTGGGCATATAGCACCCTCTTCCGTTCACAATGTCGATAAACAGTGCCGCTGTCACAGCCAAACTTTGGTAAAAATAGACCCAGTTCAGGAACCAACCTCAGTAACTACGAGAGAGCATGTTAATATCGTCTCCGAATACAAATACATCTTTTTTTTTTGCTTCTATTATTTACCTTTATTTCTGTTCCCGGATCTATTGTCACAATTTGCCTCCCCCACATTATTCAGCTCTTGACCCGCCGCAATTCTCTCAATACCCTTTGCCTCTAGCAATGCTGCCTCTATCAATGCTGCCTCCTATCTGCTGTGGTTCCCTTGCTGTACAACCCTATCAGTTGGTCCTGCATACACCGTCCCATTTCGTCCCAACCAAGCAATATTTGGGTCATCCTCCCCAATTCGAACCTTTCTTATCCGTCTTCGGCCAGCACCTGTGTGCAGGTCACTTTTGAGTTGCCACCCCCCTGGGGGGGAAATATGAAGCAGCCACTCCGCATACCATAAAGGGTCCTCTTTTGCTTTCCAACTTCCTTATTTCATACGTATAGTATATATTTCAGTATATATAATATCATTGGAACTAAAGGAAAGTAACTCTCTGAAAAAAAAAGAAAGAACAACCTCCTTTAACATGCAATTATCTCTCTCAGTCTTGACCTCCATTGCTTTGGCTCTTACCGCCTCAGTCAACGGAGCTGTCCACACTGCAAAGATTCAGAAGCTCCCTGTCGAAGAATCTCTTGGAGCTGCTGCCTTCCAAGACTATGCCAGTGCATTGGCAACCAAGTACGTCAACATCTTCAACGAAGCTAATGGCGACAACGTCGTGTTGGACGACCAACCTGGTTCTGGTGCCCAAATCCCCTTCCTTGGCTCCGGTGTTTCCCCTGAGAAAGGTGGCTCCACCAAGACCCCCTTGACCAACTACCTTAACGCTCAGTACTTCACTGAGATCCAGTTGGGTACTCCTCCACAGCCTTTCAAGGTTATCCTTGACACTGGTTCGTCCAACTTGTGGGTTCCATCGCAAGATTGCTCGTCCTTGGCTTGTTTCCTCCATTCCAAGTATGACCACGACTCATCGTCTTCCTACAAGGCCAATGGTTCTGAGTTTGCAATTGCTTATGGCTCTGGTTCCTTAGAAGGTTACGTTTCGCAGGATACTTTGAGTCTTGGTGGCTTGACCATCCCAAACCAAGACTTTGCTGAAGCAACCAACGAACCAGGCTTGGCATTTGCCTTTGGAAAGTTTGACGGTATTTTAGGTTTGGGCTACAACACCATCTCGGTGAACAAGATTGTTCCTCCAATCTACAATGCTATCGAGCAGGGATTGTTGGATGAACCACAGTTTGCCTTCTACTTGGGTGACACCAACAAGGACGAAGAAGACGGTGGAGTTGCTACCTTTGGTGGTTACGACGTTAGCGCCTTCACCGGTGACATCAAGTGGTTGCCCGTTAGAAGAAAGGCCTACTGGGAAGTGTCCTTCGAGGGTATTGGATTAGGTGACGAGTACGCAGAATTGACCAAGACTGGTGCTGCTATCGACACCGGTACCTCGTTGATCACATTGCCATCATCTTTGGCTGAAATCATCAACTCCAAGATTGGTGCCACCAAGTCTTGGTCTGGTCAATACCAAATTGACTGTGAAAAGAGGGACTCCTTGCCAGACTTGACCTTGAACTTTGCTGGTTACAACTTTACCTTGTCTCCTTACGATTACACCTTAGACGTTTCAGGCTCTTGTATCTCTGTATTCACTCCAATGGACTTCCCTGAACCAATCGGGGACTTGGCCATCATTGGTGATGCCTTCTTGAGAAGATACTACTCTATCTACGACTTGAAGAAGAACGCTGTCGGTTTAGCCAAGGCCAAATAAAGCAGATTATGAAGCATAGAGATAAGCATATGTCGCTCTTTCGTGCGCTAGTAATTTGATGAATAAATAAAAGAAGTAAAAGAAAGAAAAAAGATCAATAAAATAAGGAATACCCAGGCTGGTAATATACAATATTTAAAAGAGACAAGAGTGAACCAATGTAGAGAAACATAGTGTAGAAATATGATGTGAGTAGGCATTATCTGCTCGTAAGACGGCAGTCTGTGCTCAATAGTCGCAAGTACCCTCTTCACAACGTTCTTTTTGATACCAGGAGACATAGTATTGCTGAACCTGCTTCTTAGATGGTGCCACTGCACTGCGGCTTCATCCATGTGTGCTGTTTCATCCATCTCCCTGCAGCATCCCCATGAGTGCTGATGATGTTCGTGGCCTGCATATAGTCCAGCCAATGAGCGGCACTTTGTTCGAATACCAAAACGGTACACATAAAATTTGAGTAGTCTAACACACTTATAACGCAGCAGCTAAGCTTCAAACACAACATGGTTTCTGTAAGTACACTTTGTGAATAGAATAAAAGACGTCATATAGTGCATAGGTTCACGGAACCCCAAAAAAAAATGACAAAAAACGGGTAAAAGTAGCTAAATATCACAGGCTAATTCGCATCGAAGAAATCTCCTTACTAACTTTTGTTCTAGTACATTAAAGGTCCTGCTTACAAGTCCATCAAGTCTATTGCTGGTGTTAACTTCCAACAATTAAAGACTTACGCCCCAGATTTAATCTTGTGGGGAGGTGCTGCCGGTGCTGGTGTTGCTACCTTCACTTCTGGTGTCCCAATTTTCCGTTCCACCTTCTACTCTAAGATCCCTTACTTCGGAGAACACTTCACCTACAACCCAGACCCAGAAGACGTCCCAATCTAGAGAGTCTTATACCTACCCGGATATAGAGAGTGGCTCACAAGAGATCACAATCTAGAGAATCTCTGTACGTAATATTCTATACAAAAAAAAAAGAAAATATAAAGAAATCATTAGTCATAGTAAATTGGAATATATTATTCGTTCTACGGTATGTAAGTCAAGTCGTCTCCACTCCTCGATATGTAGCCATTGTCAATCAAAAACTCTATATTGCTCTTGAGCTCCGACACGAGAATGGGTCCATCTCCAGACTTCTTTTCAAGAGCATCGATGGTGGTTTTCAAGAAAACTGTGTAGCTCAACTTTCGATCCAGCTTCATGATCCGCACCATGAGCGCACGCAACTCTGACGTGCGGTTCTTGGATATGAGTGCATCAAATGGATCATCTTCTGGCTGCTGGTGTGCCCGTTTCAGCGAATTAGGGTGTACTATGTGGCCCTTGAATGGTATCTTAAGCTTTGTAGACTTCTCAGAGAACTCCTCGTTCAACAAGTACGCTCCTGCCTCGTTGGTGGTGAGAATGGGGTATTTGGCAGTGCTCAACGAATGCAATCCTATTTGAGAGTTCTCCAATTCAATTTCTAGTAAATCCGCAACTTGTTGGGCGAATAATTCGTTGTGTGAATTAAACAAAAGGATGATCGATGCTTGTAAAAGGTTGACAGTGAGATCCTTGCTGCCCCCAGCAAACTGTGCCAGGATGGTTACCTGGTGGTAATTAAAGTACCCCCAGTCCAAAACCTTCCTGTTGTGTCTCTCGTCCTTGGCTATGTATAACTTGCTAAACCCTTCGATTAACGATTGAAGTTCTGCTGGAAGACGAATTTGCAACCTAGTATAACTGGGGAAGTCTGGCCAGTACTCCTTCTTAAGAATAATGGGGTTGAATACCTCACTTGCTTCTTCGTCTGGTGTTGCGTTGTGCTCTTTCACCAAATCTTCAAACATAAGCATCAAATCTTGGTTGTTATCTTCGCCAACGACAAGGCAAAATTCAGCTATAAGGTCTCGCTCAAGGTCTAAGTAGAGAGATTTGTTAAAGAGAAGACGACGAGAAAGATCTCTCTTGTACTGGATTAAGAAGTTCGATTTGTTGGAGAGGAAATTGAAAACTTTTAATACCGTGGTCTTGAAAACCTTCTGGTGAGCTGGTAGTCGTTTTCTTTGCTTGAAAAATGTATCGCAGTACCCACAAAGCTGGGTTGTTACCTTGGTGTTTAAAGTAGGAGCGTTTGAAAACACATTCAAGAAGGCATTTCTAGTTTCAAACTGAATTTTGGAGTACAAATCTTCGCTTAGCAAGTCCCGGTCGATTTCAGTGTCGTACATCTGGGTCATGGATATCACTGCGTCCACGCAGGGAGTAGTAGAGGTAGCATTTGTCGTCGTCACTGCTGTAGCCTTCTTCAAGGCGTCTTCTACTTCTCTACATACATTCTGATTCCATTCGTAGAAAAACACCGTCAGTGCATCGATGCCGTACTCACCATCTGCTTCCACACAAAATTTATAGATATCTTCCAACTTTGTCACTGAATCTTGCGGGAATCTTGATGGATTCACTTTTGCGGTTGGTAGAATCAACTTGAGCGTACTCCCTAACAGTTTGAACATCCAACACCACTTCATTTTACTTCTGAACTGCCGTTGGGTCACCCTATGCTCGCCACATCTCAGCATAAATTGGATTTCCGCCCTAAGGTAGTTGTTATATATGTGGAAGTACGTAGGCAGTTGTTCCGGGTTGGCCACAAAGCTCCGCTGAACCTGTTTCAGAATTACTGAGTGTTCCACTAGTGCCTTATCTATCCAAATTCTAGAGAGTGGAAACTCGTTCTTGAAATTCAACTTGACTAAATTGGATAGTATAGCACTGGCTGCATTGGTGGTGGTTTCTTCCTGAAATTTGCCCGACCGTGTTTCATGGAGGAGAGAAGATGCTAGATTAATAAGGGCCATTGACATGGAAGTTTCCGTTGCTGCTGCTGTTGTGGCTGGTGTCACAATGTAAAACACATCATCTGTAGCCATCTCTTCATCGCCCACTTCGGGAGTCTTTCTGGTCAAATTGTCGATTAGAATTCGGGTCCCATACTCCATTATCATCATCTTAACGGGATGCTGTTTTAAGTAGCCCCTATCTAGATATAAAAAGACCTTGGTCATGGTCCTTAGCTTGTTCTCCCAGTCGTCGTACACCTCGAGGTAGCTTCTGGAAATCTCAACTAGCCTATGAAGAGGTGTTCTGGGTCCCTTACCCGTCAATTCGCCTTCACTGAGTAAGATACTCTTTATTTTGGGATTTACATGCTCATTGTAGTACTCCTTCAATTGTTCGAGGATGAGGTTGGAGATTTGAGAGTGTTCCATAGACTTGAATCTGCAGAGGCTCTCCACCGAACTATAGTACCATTCATAGCTATGTTTTAGTCTTTTTCCTTCTAGTATTAGGGACACTGCTTGTACGATCTCAGACTTAGTAGACTCCGCTTGCTGAAGAATCTTGGGTGATGTTTCCTTGCCTTTGGTCAGTGACTTAAGTGAGGAGGTGGATGAAGATAAAGAGTTCACTGACTTTCCGGTCATCTTCGGCCTCGAAAGGTGCGACGGCTTGAATTTTTGGGGGGTAGGCGCTCCTAAGTCTAGTAGCTCCATATTGAAGAGGGGGCCACTAGCAAAATATCAATAGGAAAAGACCGATATTGAAGATCAGGTAGAAGAACACTCTAGCTGTAGCTAGCGGGGGGGAGGATCATGAAGAGCGATATCTGAGTCCGTCCTGCATATAGTTGGGTTTTGGTAGCTACAAATTTTACACCAAAAGATAGTCTAAAGAACTGATTTGTTGCTACATGCTGATATTCTTCGTGTTAGATTCCCCTTTCAGCAAAAAACACGAACTTTTCACCAAAATGGTACCGTTTGCGTGGGGTATAAATGGGGTATATTCGTGACCTGCATATAGTCAAATATCTATGGGGGTTTCTCAAGGTGAGAAAGGAAGCCATTAAGAACTCTTGTTCTTCTTTGAACTCTAGTTCTTCTTTCTTTACAGTCACTGCTAATGTCACAGCAGACACCAGATTCGAGGCAGCTCGTGTCTCTTTACAAGAAAAATGGAGCCTTTGACAGACAGAGAAGGCTGCTTCTAGAGAATTTCAAGGCCTCTGAGACACACGCCAACTTGATTCTCAAATTGAAGATGCTTGTGGAAGGAAAAGTGAAGGCAGACCCCACCATTCTCACCAAAAACAGAGGTAAAGTGGGTGCGTTGATCCAAGGGAGCATTATCCAAGAAAAAGCAGAGGGCGTCAATAGCGTTTTGACTATTGTCGATAACGATATCCAAGAGAAAATCATAGACTCGCCCGAGTTCCACCTGTTGTTGAAGGAAGAGTTGGATGACTTCAACAGAAAATTGATGGGAGTCAGTGATGAAGACTGGGAAATAATAAAGCGGGAGAAATCCGAAAAGTTGCAACAACAGCAACAGCAGCAGCAGCATCAGGAAACACCTCTGAGCTTCGCTTCCAACCTTGCTGCGATGTCTGTGCACGAAGATGGTAAGGATTCGGTATCATCACCATCTTCCTTTACTGGGTATAAGCTCAAGCCTAGTAAAGTGATCAAGGCACCGAAAATCAACCTCAGCCGGTTGAACTACTAAGAAAACATAATATTAATTATAAGAATGCCATTGATGAGAAGAAGAAGAAGAAAGAGAGCCGAAGAATAGAAGAACGTCAATAAGATGAACCATCTGAAAACTCTTCAAAGGATTGCGCTGGTCGTGACTGACTGATGGGTGACTGACTGATATATTGTTCAATTTATAAGTTTATTTATAGATATAGTTATACATGGTTAAAAAAAAAATACACCCAATTTACCTAATCCGCTTCAAAGATCTCCTCAGAAATCAACATAAGCTCCTCTACAACCTTACTCTTGTAGTTAAGATCCTGGGAACTCATTGAGTTGTCATTCATTATGGCGGGACCCCAGATTATCGACAAATTCTTAATGCTCATTCTATTATGTTCTTCGTGCTTCGCTACTTTGTTGAGATGGAAGATTAACGCTCTCAAAGTGAAGTATGCCCCATCAGGTAAGTTGAACACCAAGTGGTGTAGCTTCTTCGCAATGTAACTCTCATCTTGTGATTTGACTGTGTCGATAAAAGACTGGTAATACTCATTTGTAAGTAAGGGCTCTGGAAGTGACGAGAAGTAGAGCTTCAAAAGTGAAGCCACCGTATATATGTCTGTGTCAAGCACGTTATTGTGGTTTATATTAGATCCAATAAGGAGATAGTTGGTGAATTTCTCGTCGATTGACTCTCTGAGATGAGTGACTGCATTGACGTTACCCAGAGCACGGTATATTCCCTCGATATCGAGACCATAAGCTTCCAAGGTATCGATACATTTCTTAACTACAAGCGGAACGTTGTCGATACCTGCAAACACAATAAGCAGCTCGATAGAAATACCGAAAGTAGGTTGAACTGGGGCAGCTGCTCCTGCTCCTGTTCCACCGTTGTTGTACTCTGGCGAAGAGGTCGTAGCGGGATCAAGTGAGCTGTAAGCGTATGAATTGTCGCTAGGATATGGAGGAGAGGACGAGGAGTTGTTATGGGTAGCGGTGGCCAAGGCACTAGATCCCAAGCCGGTGGATACAGCGGCTGCTGCGCTGGGTGCGGTACCGCTTCCTCCGTACGAAGATGTGTTATTGGCGTTATGCAGATTACTTGGATAACCAGCACCATTGCCTACGCTAGCCTTTGGCGTGCCCAAGTTGCCGTTGTAGTCTTGGGCTACTGGGGCAGTATTCTTCGTATTTAAAAATGGCTTCGGGTTGGCGTTGCCCATCTTCTTCGCCAAGCTAGGATGAACTACATACTCAACAGGGTTTAACGTCTTAGTAGAAGGCAGTTTTTCGTACTTGATCAAATACGTATATAAGTCCTTCTCATTGTCGATGGAACTAGCAATCTCCTTCATGCTGAGCTTGCTCTGCGAAACGCCCTCTTGTTTCAAGGGAGAGATCAACACCCCACTGTTCATGATCAAGTTTTCGTTCCAAGTTGCATACTTCTGCAATTGAACGTTGGTGGCGATATCCATTTCCAAAATCAAATTCTTCAACTTCTTGGAATTGGTGGGACGGTGAACCATCAAGATCTCGTCCTTCAACTTCTTACAAGTAGACACCTTCAATTTGTAATCCTGGTCAGCTAAGTCCACTTTCCTCTGTAATTCATCCTCCTGTTGTTCCACTGTCTTGTTCTTAAGCAGAAATGATTTCTTGTTGGGGTCACTCGCCTTCAACTTCTCCAAGTCGTCACACAAATGATAGTACTTCTGTTTTGCCTTCTCTGCCGATAAAATGGCATCAGAGCATTCCTTTTCCTTCCTTTTGCCATCGTCTTTGATCATTTTTCTCGAGCGGGTCATGGTACCTATCAAGGCAAAGAGTTCATCGTACATAATGTTCAATGCCTTCACGTACAGTGATCCCACGTTGAACAACTTCTCATCGTACTCAATGATCTGATCCATACGAGTCAGCAACAGATCTGATTTTAATTTGGCGGCACTCAGTGCTGTCTTGATCGATAATCTGGTATTTCCTGCGAATTTCTTGATTTGTGTGTAATGATCGTCTTCTATTTGTGCTCTTCTTTTAACAAATTTGGCAAACTCCTCACTGGTTGTTATACTTTGCTTAAGACGAGTGCAAAGTATATCCAACGAAGCGTCCGAATTGAGCACTCGATTTATGCTGTCGGATTCGAGCAATTTGTTGGTGTTGTCTTCCATTGTGTCTAGGACAGTCTAACTACTACAATTGCTACAACTACAGCTTTCTAAATGTGTGGTAAAGAGACCCCACTGGAGGTAGTAAATCCAAAAAAAAAAAAAAAGAAAAGGAAAGAAAATGCCAACTACGTAAGTTCCTGCATGTGGTTCGGTATTGTTTGCTAGAAATAGCAACAGCGCTGTTTACGTCATGCTGAGAAAATAGACGGCGGGGAAATTGAGGAACACCTGGAAGAGACTGGATGAGAGCGAAAACTACCACGAATAGGCTGTATTCATTGGAAATGCTGCCAGAACTGGTTTATGTTTGCCGTCCCCCTTCTTTCCAGGTAGTTGGATTAGATTACTGAGTGAATGTGGGTGTCTTGCTTGCAGCGCGGTCACTCTCTGCTAGGGCTGCAGGCGGAGCGCAGAATGGCTGCGAAAAATAAAAAATATGCCAGATTGGGAGAGGTACGATCTTCAGCTACCATCTTATAGGAGACTGTCTTTAGCATGGAAGGGTGTTGGGAATGTGACTACTTTTTGAGAAGCGTTAATAAGGGAGGGAGAAAGGGGATAATATTAGAAGAAAATCAAGAATGTGCTCCCGCGGTTGACGTTTCGGAGGGTCTCCGAGATCTTTATGGGGGCCCCTTTTCGTGAACTTTTTCCGGTTGCAAAAAAGATAAGAAGCTGGCTCGCGAGTTACCCATACTAATTTAGAAGCTGTTTGAGCTCGATCCAGCCCCTCTCAAAATCAACCGCATTCTAGAAGAAAGGAGCAGTGTAGTTTTCCAGCGCTTGAGTTTTGACCTGTCTACTACTACAAGACTTCCCAAGCAATTTGGACAATTCTCTGAAAGTAGGTGATGCAGCTTGGGCTACCCATGTCTCGAATTTTTAGGATAAGCTTTTCTCGATAAGCTAATTGTAATAGATTTTCAGAGTACTTACAGGATTTCCTGTTCCCTAACCAGTCCTGAACCCTATTCATGTTACCAAGTTGTGTCTATATGGAATAGGGCTATACTCCAGTTTCGATGACCCTAGGAGCAAGCTTGAAGTCAGATCCCAAAACATATAATGGGCTTGAGTTTATTTAAGAAGCAAATCATCAAGTTGAGAAAACTACAACTAAACCGCATACCCTCATTATAGAAAGAAAGAAAAAATAGAAAAAAAAAATCAAAAGTAAACAGAACATGCTTTAATTTGACGTCTTGCTTCCATGCATGATGGAGCGCCTTTTTTGAGTAAGGCAATTGATCGCTCTTCTGTAGCAAGCAAGAAGCGACATAGTATATCAGATATTGGTTTGAAGTGAATTACTCACCTCTTTATTGCATAGATATATCCATACTTAGGTGTGCTTGGTAGAATCAGAGTAAGCAAATGAGAGGATGCACCACGGTGCATATGGCATGCGATGGCCATTGTCGTATTTCAATGCAAAAATAAGGTACAGAGAATGGAAAGGGATAATTGGTCTGAATCCGAGGATAATTGATAGAAGCACGTGAGGAATCCTAACGGGCGGCACTTGTCCATTACGAGCTGCATCCTAACAGCCTGACTCGATGGTTAAAGAAAGGTAGAATGAGTGGTATCTAGTGGCATTTCTACTAGCCTTCACTAATACAGAGGTGTGAATATCATGATGGTCAGCTAAAAACTAGCCAGGTAGCCTTACACGAACATCGGAATCCAAATGCTATCACTTGCCTTCATTATTCTGAGCCTTCTCAAATTATGCATTTACGTAGGGTGGCTACTCGAGTTCGGACCCAAGAAAATCCATCGCTATCAGTGCAAGTATAATAAAAATAATGACACCACCAGATTTTTAAAGCGCAGTGAAAATAATATGCGCTTAGACGGACCCCCTATTGTCCAATCGTAATTTTAAACAGGAGCATTTCGGAGAACGGTGTAGAAGGATGATGTTCGGCTTTACACTTCCTGAAGACAGAGAGGAAAACATGCTCTAAGGTACTTAGGTAGGGTGGCGGTGTGCGGCCACGGCTTATCCGATCGGTTATTATCCATTTCTTAGAGTGAAGTGGGAGAACTGGTACTAGCTCCAACGTGATATGCATAGTATTTGCAAATCGGAAAATCAAAAATATCCACTCCAAAAAATAATACTACCACATTTCTAGAAACTAGTGAGATCTCATTCAGTATTGTCGCCCAGTACCCTATTTGGAATATGCAAATACGTGGACTTCAATGCATAACGCAGTGCTGCCCAAAAAAATGATATGATTCTAGGGCTGACAAAGGAATCTAATTCTTCCAGATATGCCGGAATAACCCGTAGATGCATTATAGCTATTTTTATTTGTTCTGTCTATGCGCATGAGTAGAAAATTATTGCAGCGGTTATGCGCTTAGACTAAATTTATCGAATGTTTCCCAATAATCAATAGATCGGCTGCAATTGATATAAAAGGAACTCAAACACACCCTCTATTGGTACTGACAAAATCATTTTATTTATCTCATCAATATAAGTAAAGCTTATAAACAAAGCGAAACAAACAAACAAAGAAAAATAAGAAATACACTAGTCAAAGATGTCCAGTATAACTCTTGGTCGTTATCTTTTTGAAAGATTGAATCAATTGCAAGTTCAAACTATTTTTGGATTGCCAGGTGACTTCAACTTGTCCCTTTTGGATAAAATCTATGAAGTTGATGGTATGAAATGGGCAGGTAATGCCAACGAATTGAACGCTGCTTACGCCGCTGATGGTTACTCCAGAGTTAAGGGTTTGGCTTGTTTAGTTACCACCTTCGGTGTCGGTGAATTATCTGCTTTGAACGGTGTAGCCGGTGCCTACGCCGAACATGTTGGTTTATTACATGTTGTCGGTGTCCCATCGATTCTGTCTCAAGCCAAGCAATTGCTTTTACATCACACTTTAGGAAATGGTGACTTCACTGTCTTCCACAGAATGTCCAACAACATTTCCCAAACCACTGCTTTCATTAGTGACATTAACTCTGCCCCAGCTGAAATCGACAGATGTATCAGAGAAGCCTACATTTACCAAAGACCAGTTTACGTTGGTTTACCAGCAAACTTGGTTGACTTGAACGTCCCAGCATCTTTATTAGAGACTCCAATTGATTTGAGCTTGAAGAAGAATGATCCAGATGCTCAAGAAGAAGTTTTGGAATCAGTCTTAAACTTGATCAAGGAAAGTTCTAACCCAGTCATCTTAGTTGATGCTTGTGCCTCAAGACACAGTTGTAAGAAGGAAGTCGAACAATTAGTTGACTTGACTCAATTCCCAGTTGTCTCTACCCCAATGGGTAAGTCTGGTATTAACGAGGCTCACCCAAGATTCGGAGGTGTATACGTCGGCACTTTATCTTCACCAGAAGTTAAGGAATTGGTTGAAAGTTCCGATTTAATTCTTTCAGTCGGTGGTCTTATGTCTGATTTCAACACTGGTTCTTTCTCCTACTCATACAAGACAAGAAGTGTTGTTGAATTCCACTCTGACTACACCAAGATCAAGCAAGCTACCTTCCCAGGTGTTCAAATGAAGGAAACTTTACAAGCATTGATTGCTTCTGTTGCTCCAGCAGTTACCCAATACTCCCCAGTTCCAGTTCCAAAGGTTAAGGAAGTCACTTCTCCAGCTGAACCAAACACTCCACTTACACAAGAATGGTTATGGACTAAGGTTTCTTCTTGGTTCCAAGAAGGTGATATCATTATCACTGAAACTGGTACTTCTGCTTTCGGTATCGTCCAATCTAAGTTCCCAAACAACACCGTTGGTATTTCCCAAGTGTTGTGGGGTTCCATTGGTTTCACCGTTGGTGCTACCTTAGGTGCAGTTATGGCCGCTGAAGAAATCGACCCAAACAAGAGAGTCATCTTATTCGTTGGTGATGGTTCTTTACAATTAACTGTCCAAGAAATATCTACCATGGTTAAGTGGGAAACCAAGCCTTACTTGTTTGTCCTTAACAACGACGGTTACACTATCGAGAGATTGATTCACGGTATGAATGCCACTTATAATGATATTCAACCTTGGAACAACTTGGCTTTGTTACCTCTCTTCAATGCTAAGCTGTACGATGCTATTAGAGTTTCTACTACTGGTGAAGTTGACCAATTATTCAACGATGCAGAATTCAATAAGAACTCCAAGATAAGAATGATTGAAGTTATGTTACCAAGAATGGATGCTCCATCCAACTTGGTTAAGCAAGCAGAAATCACTGCCAGAACTAACGCTGAAAGCTGATCAAGGAAGAGTAATCCACCAACAACTAATATACAAAATAGCTTATAATTTTTAAAAAATTAATGAATGATAACTGAAAATGATATAAAAATGTATGATAATTTGCAGCCATTAGAGAGCTGCTTTCTTGTTTTCTTTTTCTTTTTTTTTTTCCGGTGTTTTGAGATTTCTTCGAAAGCTGCCTTTACCATATTTTTGCTACACAATTAACCCAATCGAAAAAAGGTCTTTTTGGGAAGACCTTCAAGTTACATAACGATTCAATGCTGTGTGCTGCCAGGAGGAACTCTAGGTTTATCTTTTTGATCTAAAGCCGAGCCTCCGCTTGCGAGTAGTTTCTTTGTCTTGAGTGGTTACGTGTGCAGGACCGGGGCCGATCGCACTGTGGCACCTGATCTGTTCGAAATCCTAATGGTGGCTACCTCTTGAGCACCACTCTTTCAACTTCTCTTTTCTTTCTGCTTAATGGAACACTTGTTGTCTTTGTAAGGCTGTAATATGATGAGATTACCGTTAAACAATGCCACCAAAGTAATTTATAGGCACAGGTTCTCTTCGGGCTCCACGGCTGTCTTAAGTGAGAACTACAACTCACTTCAGCGGAATGTAAATATTTCTCTCACTAGGCACTTTCACAATGGCAATTCAAAAGAAGCGAGAGCATCATTAAATTTCACTAACTCCTTCGGTTTTAGTAATTCACGGTCAAAAAGTTACCGCAACTGCGGACTTGTTGTTGCGAAAGTAGACCAGAAAAAATCTTTCTCGACCGCGCCATCAAGTAAGGCTGCAAATAGTAATAGCAGTGGTGGGGATAAGAAGACGGCTGGTAATAATGCTAAACAAACTGAGGGAAAGGGCACCACAGAAGCTGACTCTGGTTCTGCTGGTGGAAGCAAAAAGTTTGAACTCTCGATCATGAAATCTTTGTTTGCGACGCTCTGGCCAAAGGATAAGCCGGCTTTCAAGATAAGAGTTCTCATTGCCTTGGCTCTATTAGTAGGGTCCAAGCTATTGAACGTTCAAGTTCCATTTTTCTTCAAATCTATTGTGGATGAGATGAATGTAGACTGGGCTACTCAATTGGGAACTGTGGGAACAGTTATTGGGTCTTTGATTCTCGCATATGGTGGTGCCAGGTTCGGTGCCGTCTTGTTTGGTGAGTTGAGGAATGCTATATTCGCCTCAGTTGCTCAACTGGCTATCAGAAAAGTGGCCCATGACACTTTTTTACACTTGTTGAACATGGACTTAAATTTCCATTTATCCAGACAAACCGGTGGACTCACTAGGGCAATTGATAGAGGTACAAAGGGTATTTCGTATGTTTTAAGTGCCATGACTTTCCATATTATTCCAATTACTTTTGAAATTGGAATGGTTTGTGCTATTTTAACTTACAACTATGGTTTCCAGTTTGCTGCTGTTACTTTCTCTACAATGTTGGCTTATCTGGTTTTCACAATTAAGACAACTGCTTGGAGAACAAAGTTTAGAAGACAAGCAAACAATGCTGATAATGAAGCAGCTAATGTTGCCTTGGACTCATTAATCAACTATGAACTGGTTAAATATTTCAATAATGAGGGTTTCCAGGCGGCAAAATACAATAAAGCATTAACAGCTTACCAAAATGCTAGTATTAAAGTTGCAACATCCTTGGCCTACTTAAACGCAGGTCAAAACCTTATTTTCACGAGTGCTTTGACAGGTATGATGTATATGGGATGTCATGGCGTTGCTTCGGGAGCTTTGACTGTAGGTGATTTGGTCTTAATCAACCAATTGGTTTTCCAATTGAGTGTCCCCTTGAACTTCTTGGGTTCTGTTTATCGAGAATTGAAACAGAGTTTATTGGATATGGAAAACTTATTTCAAATACAACAACAGGAAATTAAGATCAAGGAAGTTCCAAATGCACCACCTTTAGTGTTATCTAACGTCACTAGCCCTGAAATAAGATTTGAAAACGTTTCGTTCGGATACCACCCAGAACGTCCAATTCTCAAAAACGTCTCTTTTACCATCCCAGCAGGCGAGAAGGTAGCCATTGTAGGTCCATCAGGTTCTGGTAAATCTACAGTACTTCGTTTAATATTTAGATTTTACGACGTTGACTCAGGTAGAATTTTAATTGATGGGCAAGATATTACCAAGATTAGTTTGGAGTCTCTTAGAAAGGCCATCGGAATTGTCCCACAGGAAACTCCCCTTTTCAATGACACGATCTTAGAAAACATCAGGT
Organism: Dujonia oleophila; assembly: GCA_030563865.1. Taxonomy (NCBI): domain Eukaryota; kingdom Fungi; phylum Ascomycota; class Pichiomycetes; order Serinales; family Debaryomycetaceae; genus Dujonia; species Dujonia oleophila. Next base: position 415,498 of record JAJMKG010000009.1, on the reverse strand, counting down.
ATGGAAGATTAGATGCAAGTGATGAAGAAATATATCGTGTTATAGAAGCAGTTCATCTCAATAAGTTAATCAAAGATCTCCCTGATGGTGTGAGCACCATTGTTGGGGAAAGAGGTATGATGATTTCTGGAGGGGAAAAGCAAAGGTTGGCGATAGCTAGGCTTTTATTGAAAAAGGCACCAATCACTTTCTTCGATGAGGCTACTTCTGCCCTTGATACTCAAACTGAGCAATCCTTGTTGAGGACAATTAGAACAATTTTTAAGGATGAATCCAACACAAATATCTCCATTGCACATAGATTGAGAACAATTGCCGATTCAGATAAAATTATCGTGTTACAGAGCGGACATGTAAAGGAAGAGGGGTCTCACAATTCGTTGTTGAATGACCCAGAGAGTCTTTACTCTGAATTGTGGAATATCCAAGAGAGGTACGAACAAGAAATAGAGACTAAGGAAGAAAACAGAGAAGAAATAGAAACTAAATAATCTGTTGGTGGTGTTTCCAATTCGAAGCCTAGGAGTATTTTCAATTCCAGTATGGTTCTCTAGCTCTTTTCGAGGCACATCTCTCTGGTGGTAGTATAGAACCACCTGTGGCACCGTGTCAGCACCCATTCCGTAATGAATGGCCTGCAGGTAAGACCCTCATTAGAATTAGAGCACACTAAAAATTTCATTACTATTCAGATTACTCATAGATTTAATACATATTATAACAACAAAAGAGGACGTTGCTTATAAACAGAGGTAATGTGTAGACCAGTAGAATGCAACACCTGCCGTAAGTAATCTGCGAGAATTTTTTTTTTTTTTATTTCTTTTTTTTTTGTATTTTTTTGTAAATGTTTTCATCTCCTAACAAAATTAGATGGCACAACGTGGAATGGATGTGGATTGCATATCCCAAGAGCAATGAGCGAAGTTCCTTTGGAAGAATTTTGTAGTTGCTTGCCTATTGTTTATTCTGGGAAAGGAGAGTACCCACCCAAGTTGGGTCAGGGAACCCCAAAAGATGAGTGGAAGCCTCCAATCGAAGACTAAGCTTGTTATAAATAGAATTAAAATAAAAAATTAGAATAGTGGGGTTCTATCAGGGTAGTGACCCCTCCAAAGTACAAAATTTAATGTATACATATTTGAGTAATGAGGTCAATTGTAGATACGCATGAAGGAAGTGAAATTTACTTCAATTGCGAACAATAATTTCTCTTGCTGTAAAGAGAAGCCATTTATTGAAGTCGAAGTTGAATAAAAGGTCCAGAAAAGACCTCAATCACTTAGGTATTCCTGTGACAAAATTAGAGAATAATGGTAGAGGATTTAACTTTCGGTTAATTTCCGCATCTTCATGAATTATTGTGCCCTGATGATCACATTGTATATTCTTAGCTTTTCAACTTTTCTTTTTCTCTTATCAGCAGGGGAATAACCTACCCTATTACGGCCATCGGTGGATAGAGATATTTATGAAAATGTACCACATTTTGAGTCGGCTCAAAAGGGAGTGAAATCAACTGACAAAGAGTCGCTTTTACCTCATGCTAATTGCGATAGTCTTTTTTCCCTTCCCAAAATATTTACATGTGCTCCGAACTTGTACGAACGGACTTACCACTGAATTCCCTGTTCTCTGTGCAAAAACCCTATCACTGCTTCTACGTATTCACGAGAAGCAATTTCCGATATTAACTTAGGTTGGTTGCTCAGTAGATTGGTGTGCAACCATTATACGAAGTGCCTAGTAAGTGCTATGTCTCATTAATTAGCTGCATGCGTATATCCCGATTAGGCAATTTTTCATAAAACAGGCTTTTACCATGGAGCACCGGACTAATAGGTTGTGATGTAATTCACTGGGAAATGAATCAGGTTCCCCACAAATTAATTAGGAATCACCTGTAGTCCGAAATCAAATGATATATAAGTAAATCAAAAAGTTCGCTCAGAAATAAGATGAGTTGTAGAAGTATTCATAGGGTGATTCTCATTATATCTCAAATATGCACGCTAAGTGGAAATCGCATTTTAGATCTAAGTCCTTTGGTAATAACCAAATGACCACATCTACAGCATCATCAAACTCTACCTTTAATCACCGTCCGAGGTCTAGCACTTTACCCAGTATAATGTATACCCCTAATGACACTTGTATCAGGAAGAAACTGGGGAAGGCTGATGAAGATGTTGATGAAGAACAAATCGATAAGTTTGCAACTAACATTCTATGCATAGTTAGTTCGCTCCAAAAATATGAGTACGAAGTCAGTTGGAATATTTAACCTGTCTCACCAAAAAGTGGTGCTTTTTTTACTCTTCACAAGGTAAAAAAAAGACTTTACAATGAAGTTGTCTTTTCATGATCCCAAGGACCTTTCATTGTTCTCCCTAGTGCAATTTAGTTTGCTACCAATTTGATACCCATTGCATTCATACGTTTACGTTCTTATTTATTGTATCACTTTCTGAAAGTTTTAGAAAGGTCTATTTGGTGTCTATTTTATATGTATAGGTTTTTGGTAAATAACATATATATGTAAATATATACAAGGAATGAGTTTTATATACATGGTATTGTAGGCTTCTGGCTTCTTTATAGATTTGAAATGAGATCTTGGTAGTATAAACCAAGAACTAGTTTATAATCGTTTTCTTCTTGGTGCTGGCTCAAATTATCTATCAATCCGTGCTCAGGTAATTTCTTACTCTTTTCAACGAATTCGGATTTCATCTTTAACAATTCTTTGTCAAAGACCATAAGGTCTCCCAAAATCATCCTACTTAAATTTTGTAATGTAGTCTGTAACTGAACCGACCATGAATTATTCTGCTGTAAAGAGCGCAAGACAAGTGTACCATAGTTGACTGAGTACCATTGGAAGAGCCTAACTTTTGAATCTTTATCATGTTTGTATTGAAATCCAAGTAAAGCCAATTCAATTAACTTGGAATCAATATTAGTGAGGACAAAATTAAGCAGCTTAGATAACAAATCTTGGTTAGTTACAAATGACAATGATGACACTGCACAGGTTTGGAAATACTCCTTAGAACTATTAGTGTTAGCTAAGACACTTCCGTCAGAGTTCTTGACAAATGCAAGAATCTGCTTGTATTCCTTTTGGTTAGCTTGGACCATAACCAAATTGAAGATAGATGGAAGCAATTCTTTTGGAGTAAAAGGTTTAGACATTCCTGGGTTAACTAAGTCTTTAAACATCTTCTTTCCAACTAATTGGAACTGAGGGTTTTGTAGGTTTAAGAGTAGAATGGAGTTCCTTACGGACATCTCGGCAGGAGAATAAGTATCCCCTCTCTTCAAATGTAAGTCCCAATTCCCAATTTTGTCAGCTAACTTGACAGTAAAGTTCAGCAACCAGTTGGAGAAATGAGTGTAGTCAGAGTAGTGAAGCAAAATGTTATTAATCTGCTCTAAAGTCGAAAGTGCAACACTCAAAACATTGAAATCGAGTCCGTATTCTGGAGTGCTGAGGCATTCCATCAATTTCACGTATACAATAAGCTCATCTGAGGAACAATCCTTGGCCAGTTGGAGGAAGTTTCCATAATCCGTAAAAATAGTGAGGAGATCTGCGGATGACAAGTGGCTGAAATTCGCAACAATCGTTGGTAAGATCGACAAAGAGTATTTGACTCGATAGTAACCAACATTTGTAAGGCAGACAAATTTGTCTCCAATTTCTTGAATAGTTGATTTTCTATCCTTCGAAATTATTGTTGAAAGAGTGCTGTCAGATTTTTTCATAAATAAAGCAAGTTCAAAGCTTTCTTCATCAACATTCAAGGTCAAGTTACCAGCTTCACGTTTCACTTCAACAATTGGAAAGCCGTGATTTGCTAAAAACGAGTCAATTAATGGAATAAGCGGTTTTTCTGTTTGTTCTGCTAGAGATTTCCAAAGTTCTTCAGCAGAAACTGCGGTATACTTGAACTTCTTGACAAAATTCGAAACACCCTTCAACATCTTGGAGTAATCATCTTCTTTCCCCTCTGCGAGTATACTGGCAATATAGTTCAATAAAGTGATACCCTTTTCGTATACTTCTCTGTTAAATAAATCATTGGTGCTGGAAGTATTACAGTTTAAGACATAGTTCAGTAAAGAGTTTGTGAATTCTGAAATGGAGACATCAGTGCTAACCATGGTTCTGTTCTTCTCCAAGATTGAATTCGAGACGAAAGTCTCTTTATCTTCGATTTCAATTCCAATCTTCTGAAGAAGTAGGTTACCCAACCAAGTTGCAAACGATTCATTTAACCACATCCATTTCCAATCATTGAAAGTAACTAAATTTCCAACCCATTGATGTACCAATTCATGGGAAATTAATTGACGGATTTGCAGTTCACTTGAAGCATTTAACACCTGTTCCAGAAGTAAGGTGATAATCCCCCAGTTCTCCATTACAACATCTGAAAGAAATGGAATGGCTGCAAAATCCAACTTATCCAAGGGATAAGGAGTATCGATTTGTTTGGAAAGGAAAGGTAAAATCTTGCTTGCTATCGATAATGGATAAACAGACTTGTTACCTTCACCAATTGGGGTATAAAACGAGATTGGAATGGCTCCTTCAGATTCTTCTTCAACAGTTCTACATTCTAGATCTCCCATCACCAACGCAAATAAATGACCTGAAATTGGAGGGGTTTGTTTAAATTTGAACAATGCCAATTCACTCATGGAAATTGGTGCTTTGTTCTCTAACTTTCCGTTAGAGATCACCTTGAATTTGTTCAAAGTCTCCACTTCCAACTTTATAGGAACTTTAAACCCTATTTCATCAATCAATGGGAAGATCTTTCTGGTGAAACAAGGTTGGTTATGAGTCGCAAGGATGTAGTTAGTGCTAGTGCCATTAACGTTGTCTAAATAGTTGGTTTTGAATAATCCAAAAGTGGGGTCAGAATAGGTTTTAATTTGGTTAATTTGACCAACATACTCCAATACTAACTGGCACTCTGCCTGTTCAACTTTCAAGTCCTTGTTGAAAAATGTTGTCTGTTCTTTTTCTTTGTTGTACACTATTTTTAGTTTCTCGGCCTCGCCTTTACTTTCACCCAACTGTAAAGTTGCACTAGTTACCACAATTTTGGAGGAATTCAACGTAACTTCAAAATATTCGGCATTTTTACGACCAGACTCTTTTAAGTCAATATAGATCTTCCCTTTAAAAGTTGATTTAGTATGGTCTATTGAAAGAGAGAGAGTATACAAGGAAGGAAGAAAGTCGTTTTTCTCAGTCAATTTCTCCGACATCTTTATTAGTCCAATTTCGTCACTATGCGGAAAAGAAGTGGGAGTTAAATCCTGCAAATTTATTTTTACCGCTGATCAATTTGCATGCTTAATGTGGAAGAGGAAAAAACTGCAGTAAAAGAACATTTGATGATCCTGTATATAACTATTTGGCCTCAGCTGTCTGAAGCTTGGGGGACAACATGGAGGGAAAGAGCTTCAATCTACAGCCATCAGTAGGGAAGAGGGGCAAAAGAAAAAAAAAGAAGCCTTCAGAGTATTGAGTAGAGGGGAAATATACCGGTATCTTCAAGAAGAAGCCAAAAATTATGTATGGTGGTAATTAATATTACCTACTTAGTTTACATTTTGAAGAAAGAAGTCAGTAAAAACAAAGAAGCTCAGTTTCTTAACATCCGTACACCTGTACATCCGCACACCCAGAGTGCCGGCTTCTTGATTTTTCATGTAAGACCCCCCACCTTCCGTTTACTTCCTCAAAGAGTTCTCTGTTCCTCTTGCAGAGTTCGAGGAGCTTTCTCCTAACCGCTTTCCCTCGTGGTTACGGTTCCATGCGGATACGGTTGCATGCGGATCCTCTGGACCCAGATAAGATAATTGTTACAGATGAAAATTGTTAGAAATCGCGTTTTCGTGGCATGGGGCTGGTAAATAAAAATATTTTTTAAGGTTATTTTTTTCCTTTCAATTAGTGTGTCAAACTGTATCGTATTAGGGTATTAATCCGAACGTGGAGCATATGGAATGCCGAGCATGGGTAACAGTAGTTCAAGATCTAGACTACAAGAGTTTCAGCGAAAGAAGTATTAAAGGTTGCTATAATGCATTTGTTGCTCTGATCTGACATCCATTGGCATTTGACTTGTCGTCAGCGGCGAGATTTAATTAAAGTTTTTCCTTGAGTCGCTGGTTGTGAACTATTGCACCCCACCACCTTGGGAGACGAAAAAGTAGTTTATTTATGGCAAGCTATCTGTTTACAGTGACACAGTTTGTTTATTTCCTAAGCGAAGACCGCCATCCCACATTTGCAAATCATTCCACTACATATGTGCTGTGTGTTATTTTCTGGCAATTCTTTTTTTTTCTTCTTACTTGCTTAGTAGGAACGTTAATTATTTTTTTGGCTATTCATAACATAGTTTAGAATTTGAAGGCAACCCCATGCCAGCAACATATTTTGATCCATGTTAGCATCGAAAGTTGCAGGCTAATATTGCCTAAAAATTTACCAGGGCGGCTTGGTAGAGGCTATAGAGCCAAAAATAAACAATAGCGCTAGTAACTTTGTTTTTACATCCTTGAAGTTATTAATAAGTGGCTCCTAACAAGCACCGGCAATAGAGGTTGTTCCAATGTTTACTTCTTACATTGAGAGCAACGCTCACAACTCGTTGTACGATGTGGTATTCCAGTGTCTATTTTAGGATGGAGGTTGAATTTTACAATAACCTCGCATACAGGAAGAGTTGTGTCAAAACCTAATCCGTACACTGCAGTTGATACTTACATTGGGACATAGAGCATCCCCAATTTCAAATTCACCGCAATGGTAGGTGCCTGTTGTAACTTGGAATTTTTTTTAACTTGAGCGTTGAGTGATGGTTGCACAGGATAATGCACATGGGGGGACTTTGTGCTTGGTGCTGCAAGTATCATATGGAAAACTAAAGAAAAATACCGAAAAAGGGACTTTAGCGGTCCTTACATGACGTAGATACGACTATAGTGGGGGGAATACCTATTATGTAGATGGCTGATTGATGATCCTCGATCACACTCTACAGCTGCGTGGGCTTCGAATGATTCCGCTAAGTCCACACTTTTGCCAAAAATAATACCGTGCGTTACATTTTTTTCATTGGCACTTTCTGGCATAGAATACTGCAAGCCTTCTATAATCTTTTTTTAGCGATCGCAAGGAGCTGTTTCATGTTATCACTAAGAAAAAACAATTCCGTATGCTAAAAAAAAAAAAAAAAAAAACAAAAAAAACAAAAAAAACAAAAAATAATGCAGAAAAAGAAACAAGTGTAAGACATTGAGCCATATAAAACAAAGAGGAAATAACCACCGTTTTCATCCTTTCACCCAGTTTAATCTATTTTCTTTCTCTTAATCTTGAAATTGAATTTCGTTGATTTATTTTTTATTGCTTTCCACAAGTGATTAACGGTATGTAATTTAAGATTACAATTCAAAGTGGGCTAGCGCACTCAATAAGGAGGGGCGGTGGGGGCTGAGAAAAAAATTTGAAACCGAAGGAAAATTAGGCCCCTGTGCGAGAAATAATTACGAATGCGCACTTCGCAGAAGAATTCTACTTGATTAGATAAGTTGGAAAAAAAAAAAAAAATTAAGGGGGTATCCATCAACTAGGATATAAGCCACCTAAAGCCCTGTGTAAGGGCCGATCTCCCTTCGTGAGCTTTTTTTTTAATCTTTGACACAACTAATTGTTAAGAATTGCGTTGTCACTTTGGAAGAACCAGCACCCGAAATTAGAATTCCAGACGCAGTTTAAACTTTTCTCGCTAAATTTCTATTACTAACAACCCGTAAAGCTTATTACCAAGTGACATATAAAGTATAGCATTGAGCTAAAAAAAATTTAGAAAAAAATTAAGAGGGATTTTTTTTTGTAAAATTTTTATCATAGCTTACAAAAATCATTCTTTTTGACTACTTTCAGCCTCAACTTTTAAACCAGCTGATATACAAAAGTAGCAAACTACATTCGTTTAACGCTACCACCTCGGAAAAACGCGTGCATTTAACTTTTAGTTCATATTTTTATTTTTCCGCAACAACGCATTGCTAGCAAAACGCGTTGCATAACTTTCGTTTAAAAATCTACTGCTATGTTTGTTAGATTTGCTCCGATCTTCCTACTTATATCGGCCATATTGGCTGCTCCAACACTTCAACTCCAGAGAAGAGGATTGCAATGGGATTACCAAAATGATAAAATCAGAGGGGTTAATTTGGGTGGTTGGCTCGTTCTTGAACCTTATATTACTCCATCTCTCTTCTCCGTATGGTCAGAAGGGGAAGATGACTCCAACACTCCTGTAGATGAATATCACTACTGTCAAAAATTGGGCAAGCAAACTGCCTTGAGCCGTCTTGAAGCCCACTGGTCTTCATGGTACACAGAAGCCGATTTCCAGCAGATCAAGTCGTTAGGTTTGAATGCAGTTAGAATTCCAATTGGTTACTGGGCATTTGACTTGTTAGACAACGATCCATATGTGCAAGGTCAAGTTAAATACTTGGATCAGGCTTTAGAATGGTGTAGAAACAGCGGACTTTATGCTTGGGTTGACTTACATGGAGCCCCAGGATCTCAAAACGGGTTTGACAACTCCGGTTTGAGAGACTCCTACAAGTTCCAAGAAGATGCCAATGTTCAACTCACTTTGAGTGTCTTAAAGACTATTGGCGCCAAATATGGAGGTTCTGACTACGAAGATGTTGTCATTGGTATCGAATTGTTGAATGAACCATTGGGTCCTATTTTGGACATGGATGCCTTAAAGACTTTCTACCAAGATGGATACTCTGAAATCAGAGACAATGATGGCGAAAAGTCTTACAATGCCATTATCATTCACGATGCCTTTGAACAAACTGCCCACTACTGGGATAACACTATGGTTGTAGCTGACGGATACTGGAATGTAGTCGTTGATCATCACCATTACCAAGTTTTCGATCAAGCAGACTTAGAAAAGCTGATTGAAGACCATGTTGACACTGCATGTAAGTGGGGCTCTCTCCACGCTGATGAAGCCCACTGGAATGTTGTCGGAGAATGGTCTTCAGCTTTAACCGATTGTGCCAAGTGGCTCAATGGTGTTGGACACGGAGCTAGATGGTCAGGTAACTACGATAACTGTCCATACATCGACAGTTGTCTGTCATACACCGATTTAAGCGGATGGTCTGACGAGTATAAGGAAAACGTTAGAAAATACACTGAAGCTCAATTGGACGCTTGGGAACAAGTTGGAGGTTGGTTCTTCTGGTGTTGGAAGACAGAATCAGCACCAGAATGGGATTTCCAAGCATTAAACAACGCCGGATTGATTCCACAACCATTAACTTCCAGAACTTATCCAAACCAATGTGGATATTAAACAATATCCAATCACATCAAAAAGAGCATAGCTCTCAATAGAATAATTTATTTCTTCAGTCAAATCACGTTTATAGATTTTGTTTCCCATTTTCGTATGTACAAACTACAAAAATAATTTACATTCCATGCTAATGCTTCAACTCCTCTACAAACCTCTTTACGCCTTTGACAAGGGAATCAGTTGCGAAATCATAATCTGATGCTTCATTGTAGAGTTGACATGAAAATCTCATCCAAATGTGTCCATCGGGCTTAATATCAAATGGAACTCTGGCCTTATATTCTTTCAACAATAGTTCGTCAACAAAATCATGGAAATTCAATACTTGAGCCTTGTTAGAAAAGTCAATGCTTGGAAATTCAATATCGTAATGTTTACACAAATCGTCAATTGAAATAACCAAGTTAACCATCGATGGAACCAAGATCAGCAGATTAGAATTGTTAATAAACTTCATAAATGGCCACTTCTTTTGATGGTTCTCAATTGCTGCTTTAGATAAGTTTGTGCAATACTCTGCTATAGCTTCTTCTCCGCCACAAACTTCTTCTCTGAACTTAATCGCCTCCTTTACAGTAGCAATGGCAGCGAAGTTTTTTGTACCGATAAAGTAAAACTTATCAATAAGGGTCATGTTATTAGGTTTGACCACTGATTGATCTACGTAAGAATGACTGACGGGCAACGTTTGAATCTCTCCATGGAACCTCGGGTCTACATACATGACCGCACAACCTCTGGGAACAAACAACCATTTATGTAAGTTTGTTACAAAGAAGTCTGGTGCAGTTTCAGTCATGTTTAGCTTAATAAGCCCTATGGAGTGGGCGCCATCTACCAAGGAGATGATATCGTTTTCTTTACAGATCTTGACCAAATTCTCGAATGGCATTCTAACTCCAGGCATCAGAGTGACTGCATCAAAAAGGGCCAATTTAATCGGTCCATTAGCAGCTATGGCTGCACTGAATTTATCCAAAATGTGCTTATCTTCCCATGGGTACTCATTCAAGTCGATCACAATGGGGACAATTCCCACCGAAGACTCAAGAAACTTGATGGTATTATAACATGCACCATAAACAGTGGAAAAGAACAAGATTTTATCACCTTTTTCAAATTTTAATGATCTTAACACTGTGTTTACCCCAGTGGTAGCATTTGGAATAAAGGCCAAGTTGTGGAAATCACAGTGGAGGTACTTAGTAGCAACAGCATCCAATGCCTCCATATATTCGTTCTTCTGCTCAGTGAGAATGAATCTATCAGGAAAATTATATTCCCTTTTGGTATTTTCAATGTATTTTTCAAACACAACAGTTGGCACATTTCCGTAAGAGCCATGGTTGACTGAAAGTACGTCTTTATCGATAAGCGAAAAGTGGGACGATTTGAAACTGTGGCCAAATTTTGGCTCAGAAGGAGAATAAAGTAACGAATTTAAAAAGTCTAGCATTTTATTAGTATGATTATGAGTACTGGGAATTGGATTTTCGACCAGTAAATACACAGAAACCTGCTACAAGTTCACAATGAAAGCGGAAAGGGTTCCCCTATTGAACTTTTTTGAGATAAGAATTGCAGCCGTGCATCAGCCTGCATATACTCCAAAATGCAACAGAACAGTGAGGGTCTTGCAAGCAGCGTGCAGGAAAGTGGCAGGCAAGTGGCCCACTACAACCATGTCATAGGAGTATGTGTATCATGAGCCGACCATGGGAGCTAGTCAGGTGAATTGAAGATACTTTTAAAGAATTCAGGGAAGTCCGAATCGGAGTTCAGGAACCGGCTGGTGGTTTTCTGACTTAGTTGAGGAGCTTTCCAATGGCCCTTTACCTACGAAGGTGCCTTGTAGTGCTATTGAAATCCAGGCGAACAGATAAACCACAAAGATAAAAGGTAATGAGCAAGTACTGCCTATTTTATTCATACCATGGACTAGTTACAGAAAACTGAAACAAGCTGACCACTTATTTCAGCTAGCAAAGTGACTTGGATGCAAATTTGCGTAGCCTGTAATAGTTCTGTGTGCCATTAATGACCTACGGCTGCTTTGCAGTTTGGGGGCTTTGCAGTTTGTTTTTTTAATTCTTTCTCTGGTTGGGTACCGCACAGGAGGATGCACTGTCAGGTGAATTCAGCTTGGATGCGAGGTTTCGCTCCATTTTGGTCATAATTGTAGCAGGTATGATCTCTAAATCATGATTCTCAGCCGCAAAATCTCATCCCCATAGCTATGGATCCAACTACTAGCATCGATTCACCCTGTTTAAATCTGCAGCCTTTTTCTGGCACAGTAGTTGGTTGAAATAAAGGAATGTGCAAAAGAGGTCGATTTTTCTTGGAATTGGGCCTTGAATCTGACCCAGAAAAACTTATATTCTTACTAAGCAAGATACTCCCAGGACTCTAGATTTTACAGAAAGATAAAAAAAGAAACGTAAACATGCTTTAGAAGAAGGTAGCTTTACTCTCTCTCTTGTCTTCAGGGAGAGAGCCCCCTTTTTGCAGCCATTCAGAATCCTGCATCCAAGAATCTATGTGCCATTATATGCTGGTGGTGCCTGCAGATAGCGAGAAAGAAGAGCAGCTCCTCCAGTAGCAACACTCGATGGCAGCACAAGCTGAATTGAGAAGACCAAAAGCTTAGGAGCAACTTGCGCAAAGTGATACCAATCAGAATCGATGATAGGAAATATCCAACGAAGCAGTCTTTTTTTCACTTTTTTTTTTTTTCCCGCTTAACAGTTCAAGCTTTGCCCACTGCTGGATGTCCTAGATCGGCGTTACCCCATCGCCACAGCAAGTCCGGCATATAAGACGAGGTCAAAAGTGCTCTTTACAGTTTCTCTTAGAGAAGCTAATGAATTCCCACGGTAGCACCGTATAATACTCTAGCTGACTCAATGATTCCGAGGAGCTGCATGTTTTCCGTAAGGCGAGCTGCTCTACAGCAATCGCTCTTTCAAAAGGCATGCTTTCCCAGGAGAATTTTTTTGCAGAATCCCAAATTACCCGTCAGTCCCATTTGGAGGCATCACCTTAGATGGTACAGCAATAAAAAGCCACCCAGTGGCATTGTAAATAATTTAAAGATTGCACAGGATGCCAAAGATTTCAAAATGCATGATGAAGTCAAGAAAACGGCAGATGACTCGACCAAGATAGCGTCAAATCCGAATTCACCTTCCAACTCAACTTCACACACCAGAGCCTTCAATCCAACGAAGGAGCAGCTCTTGGCCAAGGCTACCAATTTTTTTTCCCGTCTTCGAATAAGATTCAAGTGGCTCATGAAGCGGTCCAATCGACCATTCAACACAGATGATTACTCTGCATTGTTTTCGTGGTTAGTTATGGGTAATGCCCTTCTATTCTTCTTGGCTACCACCACCTTCTTTTCATTGGTAATTTTGACTGCAAATACAGTACTTGCCCAAGAATTTGTTGCCAGGAAGTTGGGTGAGTTTATAACCAAGAATTCCAACTTGACTGTGGTTTTCGAGCATGCCATTGTTCCAGGGTGGTCCGATGGTAAGATAAGTTTTAGAAAGTGCTTCGTAAGTAAGCGGCCCAAAGTGCTGAAGAGATTCATCAAGGGTTCGCTGAGTGAAGCGTACGCAGCCAGTTTAATAAGAGAGAGCGATGAGGAAGAAATGGAACCGGAAGATGATGGAAATTATACACAGTATGACTTGACAATTGAAGAGGTGAACATTTCTCTTTCATTCAAAAAATGGGTCAATGGGACTGGAATCGTGGAAACTATGGAAATAAAGGGACTAAGAGGAGTTGTAGATAGAACCCATGTGCATTGGGACCCCGATGATGATGCAAGAAACTATAAAAATGTATATCATCCAGGGGATTTTGAACTTGAAGACTTCAAGATGGAAGATGTGTTGTTTAAATTGAAGCAACCTAATCATTTTAGAGAATTCGATGTGGCCATTTATAATTGTGAATTGACGAGGTTACGTAAACACTGGTTGTTTTATGACCTCTTGAATGCCAATATCATGAGTGGAAGTTACGATAACCTGTTGTTCACCATCCATAAGAAACAGAGATTGGATGATTTCAAGATTGAAGAAACGTTTACTGAGGAACAGAATCGCCACAATGGCGTCGACGCAAAAGATGCTCTTGTAGCAATAGTCGATCCACATGCAGATGTAAGCACCAAGTCGAAATTCCAACGAATCACTAGACTTCGAGTCGATTCTTTGAATGTAGACCATCTTAACACTGGACTTGAGGGCCCCTTTGGGTGGATTACGCACGGGAAAGTGGATATGATTGGAGATTTGATGGTTCCGAAGGAGAATAACGACTTCAATGTAAGTGAGTTGGTGCTGATCATTGCAGAATCAATTAGAAAGGAAGCTACAAGGTATAGAAACCCAGCTGTTGTTGATAGCCATGCTCATCTGGCTCCACCAAACGCTTCCTCTATGCTTACCAAGGAAGATATCCTCAAATACTTTGTGCTTGATATCACAATCAAGCTAAACAATGTAAAGGCGTCGGTACCCTTTCAAACGCCGGAGCTCTCGTACATCAACTATGCGCTTATCAGACCTATCGTGGCTTACATCAACCTGAAGAACACCTTCATAGAGATTCATAACAGAGTGGTTAAAAACTTGGAGGATTTCAGTGGTTCCTGGACCATCTACGATTCTTTGCTTATGGACGACATATCGACCGAGGTTTACGATAATTTTGTCGACTACGTTGCCAATGAAGAGGCGAGACTCGTAAGAATGAAAAAGTTTGGTTTCTGGTCACTACAGCTTTTGCTCCAGTTGATGGTGTTTGGCTTAGGTCTGTTGACATGATTTACTTGTATGCATTTATCCTTGTATAAATTTACGTATATATATATATATATACGTATCTCTACATATATCTATATATATGTTTATCGGAGTCTAACCCATATAGACTCAACGATATCAAATGAATAACGAACTCAAACGACGAAACTCCCAGCTGATGTAGTGCCATTTTCTACTGATTGCGATGTTACATTCGCCAGACCAATATCAACAAAGCTAGATAACTAACTAGACTAACTATTGTAAGCAACAATACAGAATCTCCTCCTGTCTTATATAAAACCATATCCTTATCTGGATTGTAGAACACATCTACAGAGGCAGATTTATACACTCCAAAGAAATACAATACGCATCCATATATGGTATATACAGCTCCAACAGGAAGAAATTCTTTCAGGAAAAGTTTGATTATTAGAATAGAAAATGATAATGCCCCTATGGCAGTTCTGGTGTAAGCTCCCTCGTAGGTCCGCTGATGAGCTCTCACATCGAGCTTCAATCCGTTCGAGAGAATGTCTAACCTCGATGGGAGCCTCTGCGTTCTAGGACGTGGGGTTTCCTCCATTCTTATAAATATATTATCTGCTTATAACTATATGCATCTAAACACCAGTGGAGCCAATATCATTAAACTGCTGCCTTCTTCAACTGTGGATCTAAAACTAACGGAATGAGGGGTGCAATGATATACACTTGGCAAGAGCATCCGTACACCCACATCAACTTTATAGTATAGGAATGAAGTGGTCAACCGCGTACTGCATATATCCACCTATACCGTCTGGCTCTGGTGCAAAGAATTTGGCAGGAAAGAAAAATGGAGACTACTCTTTAGCACTTCTGAGCACCACTAGGATCAAATATCGGCAATGGCAGCAGCAAAGAAGCATTGGACTACGATCAAGGTGCCTTCGGACTTCCTTAAAACACTTCCGGAAGCACCTCCTATCAAGTTGAAGTTAACCATGAAGAAGCCTGTGGAAGCGTCTAAGAGCACAATCGCGAAAGATGATGCAACGAAAGACGAAGCAACAGCAAAGGACGAAGCACCTACAACACCTTCAAAATCTAGCGGGTCTGGTCTCGAGGCAAAGGCACTGTCCTCCTCTGGCAATAGTTTGAAGCAAAATGGTAAAGTCAAGCATTGGGCCAAGCGTCCAGCCCAGTTCAAGACTTTCAGTGGATTCAAGGTGACGTACGACAAGTGGTTACCAGAAACCAGCAACCAAAGGGAAGAAAAGAAACCTGAGACGGTGAAGCAGGTTAAGGCAGAAGTGTGAGAGAGCGCTAAAAGAAGATCAAGCACGAAAAATGTAATATATATATTACATGGAACCCACCCGTCGCTGCGTTAACATGTATCCGTTTGCGCGGGTATTGTTAGTATATGTTTCACATTTAGTAACACCTGGGGAACCATATATGCATGCGTCCCTCCCATGCGCCATATAGACACACTTTCAATTGCAGGTTACCCTATGGAGACTAGCTTGCAGTATGATCAGAGCAGTATGCACTAGAGAATATGCATGGTCACACTAGCACTAAGCTTGCTAGTAGTAGAGGAGAATATTTTATTTCTCCTTTCACGGGACTTCCAGTATATCCAGGAAACTGAAACTGAGCTTGTGAGAAGAATGACGAAAGAACGACAGAACCGTCAGCTGGTACCCCTGCAAACCCAGTGAATTAACCGTATCCTCATGAGATGTTCTTTTAGCTACTCTCAAACGAGCATAGGAAACTAAATCAAAATCCGTAGACATAGCTTAAAATTAACTTAAGAATAAAATTACATATTTATGTACAAGTAGGACTCTTCTATAGTAGCATACCCAGATAGTTCCCTTTTTCTGTTAAATTGCACCAAGTCGACCAGTGTGCTCTTCTAACCTCTCTAAAATTTTGATAAGGGTGTGAAAAAATTGAACGTGGTGAAAAATATTTCCTTACGCCAACTACTCTCTAGAGACGTTGTTGTGCACACGGCAAGATGATGCGACTTAAACAGCCCCCCAGATTCCTCAGCATACGGGGAGTCAGGTGGAACACTTCTCAGTCGTCCACCAACTCAAATGCATCGATTTCCAACAAGCAGCTACTCTACACGCACGATGCAAGCACGCCTGGGTCGATCTTCTTTCTTCCACACGGAACCAGAGTGTTCAACAAGTTGATCACTTTCATGAAACACCAGCAAATGAAGTACGGCTTTGAAGAGGTGGTGACGCCGTTGATCTACAAGACTAAATTATGGGAAACTTCGGGCCATTGGCAGAACTACAAGGACGATATGTTTAAGGTTGTTGGTAATGTGCAGAGAGATGAAGCAGCACAAGGCGAGAATGAGGGCCAACACGAACACCAACATGACCATGACCATGACCATGAACATGACCATGAAAGCGAACACACATACGGGCTCAAGCCCATGAACTGCCCAGGCCATTGCCTCATCTTTTCCAAGTTTGAGCGCTCCTACAACGAGCTCCCTGTGAGACTCTCCGACTTCTCATCACTTCATCGAAATGAAGCCAGTGGTGCACTCTCCGGGTTAACCAGAGTGCGTAGGTTCCACCAAGATGACGGCCATATCTTCTGCGAACTCTCTCAGATCGAACAGGAAATTGAAAACACCATTAAGCTTATCAAGGATACCTACAAGATATTTGGCATTGATGAAGTTCAATTCAAGCTCTCTACAAGACCTGAGAAGGCCATCGGAGACTTAGAAACTTGGGCCAAGGCAGAATCCGCCTTAGAGAAGGTGTTAAGTGTAACCACAAACAACAACTGGCTGATTAGAGAAGGAGATGGGGCGTTTTATGGGCCCAAGATTGATGTTCTCGTCACTGATGCTTTTAGCAAAGAGCACCAAGTTGGTACCATTCAACTTGACTTTCAACTCCCAGAAAGATTCCAGTTGAAGTACGTGGCTAAGGATGGTACCAGAGACAACCAACCAATTATGGTGCACCGAGCCGTTTTTGGATCTTTGGAAAGGTTCTTTGCCATTCTTTTAGATCATTACCAAGGGAAGTGGCCATTTTGGCTCAACCCCAGGCAAGCGATCATCATTCCTGTGAATGAAGCTCATCACAAGTACTGCGAGGACGTTGCTGCGGTTCTCAGAGGCGATATTGTTGATACAGCCCACGAAATTGCTCCAATGACGGGTTACAACTTCTACGTTGACGTGGATAGCCGGAACGAAACTATCGGAGCCAGAATCAAGGACGCCATCTCGAAGGGTTACTCTTACATAGTGACCATTGGAGACAAAGACATTGCCAATGGAACCATTGCGGTTCGTACTAGGGATAGCAGAAAGTTGACCCACTACGGGGTAGAGGAACTCTACAAGCAGTTCATTGAACTTGAGAAAACCTTCAAGTGAGCTTGTAAACTTTCATGATTAATTATTTGTACATAGCTAAAGCATAGACTATTCGTCGTCAATTAATGGAAGTGTAAGTGTAAGTGTAAGTGCAAGTGTAAGTGTAAGTGGAAGTGAATTTTCTTATTTAGAAGTTTAGTGTTACATGTTATATATTTATATATTTATCACTTACCGTACCCCTTCGCTATCAAGGTCTTCTCCAAACTAAGCCAAAAGTCTCTCACAATCATCTTATCTCTAAACCTCTTTTGCCCTCTATCCACCTTGATTTCATTCAAGTTCCAGTCTTTGATTTGCTTTGGCGTCACATCTCCCAGGTAACTTACAAAGAACCCAGGGTACTTTTGGAATAATTCTTCAGGCTTGGAGTACTTGTATTTAGCAAACTGCCACGTTTGCCCAGTAGTGAAAATTGCCACGACTCTGTCCCAGTACTCTGGCTTCGTAAAGATGTTCACGTTGTCAACTACAACGATTTGCTGTGCTATGGATTGCAAGTTCTCAGATTTATGGTTCAATGTGATGATGCCCGAGCTAGGCTTACGGTTAGACAACTCTGTAGGATCCACGAAAGTTCCGTTTTCCAAAAACTCCTTGATGTTGGCAAGAGTGAGGAGGGATGTGGTTGCTGGTGAAATGATGATAATCGGCTGCTTGAGGGTGGCCAGGCTGCTAGTTGAAGAGCCGATGCCTCCTGATCCACTGGAACCTCTACCTGAGCCAGCCTTGGCACCAGTGGAGGCAGTCTTGGACTTCTTCAACTGCGAAATCAACCTCTTAGCGTCAGAGATAAGGTACCCAAAATCTATATTCTTGGATCCACGAAGGGCGGCGTTGTGGTCAATAGACTCGACCTCATACTTACGCTTGATGGCAACAGCGGAGGCAGTGGAGTGGAGGGCAGCACCTGGAGCAGCGCTGGAGCCGTTGGAAACAGCACCGTGGGATCCGTTGGATGTTGCTGGAGTGTCATCAGGTCCCAAAGCACTCGAGGCTGCTCCGGAGGAAGCAGCGCCAACAGCACCACTAGTAGCAGCAGCGGCACCAGATTCGTCTCTCACAAACTCACACGTGTCACTCTTACCATTGAGCCAAGTACTCAACTCGGTTTTAACCAAAAATTTGAAATCTTGTATGCCATTTTCCAAACACTCACTCTTGTAGTCGACGATTGACGATTTATCGTGTATCCAGCAGAAGACTACGGCCCTCAAGGATTGTGCCACATCTTCGTTGTAGAACTCGGTCACGGTGTCTAGGGGGAATGTTTCCTGTCCCATGACCACATCAGTAGCCTCTTTGATGGACTCTGTTGGCTGACCATCTTTGCTAAGGGTTATAGGTATGTTCAGTATGCAGGCTGCTCTCAAGCTAGTTAAAGGTGACATTTAGAGGCCGTAAAAATGAAATGAAAACTGGGAACCCGTAGTGTTATTAAAAGCCTCTGTTGTAGAAGGTGGGAGGAAGTGTGGTATGGCTTGATGGATTCTGCCCGAAAAAAGTCTGTATAAGTAACTGGACGTTACACTTGTTGGTAGTATGTCTATAGCTTGGGTTATTCTTTTAACGTTGACGCTTTCTTTTTTTTTTTTTTTTTCAGTTGCAAAATTGTCGGTGTGCACACAATAGAAGTACTGCACATAATTAAGATATATCAGGAGGCCCTAAGCAGTGTAGCACTATTGGTTTGGAGTAGACTCCTTCGACTCCAATGGTATCGATTAACGATCTTAACCGATGGGTATATGACGCACAGAAGACTCTAATCCAGGGGCAGGGGATATGCTCTGAGGCCGAGTCAAAGTTACAAGTCAATGACGCAGACATATCGCACAGATTACCCCGGAGAATCGCCTACATATCTAATCTATTCACCACGATAAAGGAACATCAAAAGAAATGCACGTATTTGGTTGACAAATGCTTGGATATGCATCAAAAGGGCTTGGAAAAGGTAGATATGGGTTCCTTGGAGACTTTGATGATGATAATTAGCCAATTGAGAGCGACCAAGGTCCCAGAATTTGTGGTTAGTGGCTCTAGTGGCAGTTCTATTGGCGGCGCGGGAGGCGGAAGCTTAAGAAACGGCTTCAACTTGTCGGATTTCATTAGTATGGAGTCAATTGATCTTCTCAAGCAAAATGTTGATGGATATAACACTAATTTTCAGAAGATTACCCTGCTTCTAGGCGATCAATACACGGACTTGATCCAAACTCCTCTCACAGCCATTTCCAAGAAGTATACGAAGCTACTTAAATCTTACAACGACATTATGTATGAAGTGAACAATAGGAATAGCACTAGCAACACGTTGAGGCAGATTTTGAAGGAGAATTCTAGCTTGGAGGGCGAAATGGCTACCATATTGGAACAATTGACAAACCACTATGACCAAGTGTTCCGCCTTCGAGAAGAAACGGTGAACAATTCACGAGCTGTGACCGGAGCAGTAGACGGTGACTATTCTGTACTTGAAAATGACGCTTTGGAGCTCCCGGAGGTGTCTAATGAGTTACAGAATATATACGATATTATTGTTCACAATTCCAACCGAGCTAGTGAGCTCTGCTCTAATCGGTTCCACTTACTTGCCACTATCGAATTCGAGTTGGAGAAGCAAATAGAATCTTATAAAGAATTCAAAGACAGCAACATCATCAAATTCGTGACGTTGTGGGAGAAATGCTCTTCACATATAAATGAAGTGGAAACGCCTCAGGCGCAAGCCGATGTGGCTACCATTGAACAGTTGATATACCACTACAAACAATTCTTACTGGTGTACAAGCACAACTTCTACCTGGAACTCCACTACGAGAAGTACGCCTACCCCAGGAAATTTTTAGCCAAGTTAAAGAAATTTTTGAACGAAGAGCTCGATGAAATTCTGAAGCACGAGAGAGAA
This sequence comes from Dujonia oleophila, assembly GCA_030563865.1. Taxonomy (NCBI): domain Eukaryota; kingdom Fungi; phylum Ascomycota; class Pichiomycetes; order Serinales; family Debaryomycetaceae; genus Dujonia; species Dujonia oleophila. The sequence goes on along the minus strand of JAJMKG010000009.1, from coordinate 394,921 downwards.
AGAAGGAAGAATTGGCTAGAAAAGTATGGCGATTTCATCCCCAAGGAATTCCAACTACCTGGAGAATCTGAGCAGCCATACGTTGTGCAGGTCATTACAGAAGGCTTAGATGAGATAGGAGGAAACAAAGATGCAGAGATCGAGCGAAAGATTCTTGATTTAATATCCACAGGTAACATTTAGAAGGAACTCTGTGTATAGGTGCTTTGTATTGAATACATCTATATATACATCTATACATACATCTATATATACATCTAGATATACATCTATCTGGCACCATGTCCATAGTAATGGCTGCAACTTGGTTGCATTGTAGTGCTGTATGCAGTGACATACTCAAGGTGGACTTCTCTTCGTTGGTAATTATGCTGTCGTTCGACTGCTAGCATTTTCGTTTTAGAACACTACCAGCTAGTGTACCGTAAGCCAAAATATCCAATATACATCACCACCACCACTTCAGTGCCACTTCAGTGCCACTTCACTAGACCTCTTCAATAGGGCATCTCATTGATGCCAACACACTATATGCAGTACGATTAACTGTAGTAGAAAATGCGCTTGCAGCAGGGTGAAGCAACAACGGTCTCCTTACCACCAATGCTGTGGGATTCTGGCGATGCTATTCAAGAAGGCACTGGATTTGAAGACCGAGAATTTGCACGACACTAGCAATGGATCTGAAGGCAGAGAAAGTTTGCTAGGCGGAGGGAGCATGAGCTCCAACTCTATGGCTTCTGCAGCGCGAAGCTGGAACGATGAAGAAGAAGAAGATTCTGACTACGAGGAACAAATGGATGTAGATTCAGCGAATGAAGCAAAAAAAGGAGATTTATTCAATGTGGACCAATTTGCTAGTACGCAGAGCGACCCGTATGCCAAATATGGAATAGGGGCGCAACTTTTAATGAAGATGGGGTACGAGAAAGGTAAAGGTCTAGGAGCGAAGCAGGAGGGAATAGTCAACCCTATTGAAACAAAATTGAGACCCCAAGGATTGGGAGTTGGAGGTGTGAAGGAAACAGTAGATGGAAACGGAGCCTTTCAAAAGGTAGTAGCAGATAGTGAGAATGATTCCAGTGACAATGAAGATGTACCAAGGTACGATATATTTGGAATTATTGAAAAGCTTCAACAGTTGGACGTCGAGGTACCAATCAAGTTCAAACAGCTAAGTGACGACATATCAATAGCCCCCGAACAGGAGATTGAGCATGCTTTTAAGACTCTTTCAACGTTTCTCTCCGAGGTCCAAGACTTAATCCAAGAGGAAAAATTTTTAGACTATGAACTTGCCTCTGCTAATAAGAATGTAGAGGAAGTACGACAGGAGATAGATGTCGCCGAGAAGCTACTTGAAATCCTAGAAGGCTTGGAAAAGGTTGAAAAAGATGATGTAACAGGAGCTTTGAAATCCATCCAAGAATTGAAAGCCAGCCCAAATAGCTCCATTGACTTGGAAAGTGTAATGATGACACTAGTGCATGATAGCTTGGAGACAGTTGACTTAGAAACCTTAGCCAAGTGGAGTCAATTTTACAAAAATATCACTCATAAAACAGAATCTGTTTCCCAGTGGGATCAATTAGTAGTTGATAGAATTCTAAAACCGAAATATTTGGAAATGGAGTCTAGGTCTGATAGAGTGGATTTAATAAGACAATGGCAAGATAATGATCACTATGTTCTCATTTCGCCAGAGTTGACGATTTCGAAATTCATCAAAGAACAAGTGATTCCTGAAATGGAAGAAGCAATAAAGGAAACGAATTTCCAAGGGGAAGGCGGCAGGACGTTGCTCTATATAATTGAGTACTTACCCCTTCTCGCAAATCATGGTGCAGACTTCATAGTGGAGAAAATACATCAAAAATACAAACAGTATTTGGAAAGTTTATGGCGAGAACATGATCCTGAGAGCATAAGAGAGCAATTGCATCTTCTATTTAGTTTCTGGGAACATATATTCCTTCAGTTTGGATTTTCTTTGAAGAAAGAAAAGCAGCAGCTAGTAGAGGATCTGGCATACAAGCTTACACATAAGCAAGAGGAGCAGATATTGAAATTTTTAGTTATTCAGGAGATTTTTGAAGATAGGACGATCACTGAAATTCTACTACAATTTCAGGTTTTCAACTCATGGCTTAAGGAGTTGGAATCTCTTGGCACGCTAGAACGGGTGGTGAATATTAAGTATTGGTGCAAATGGTGGAGAGGAAGAGCAGCCACTAATGACATCGCACCGCTAATTCCTTTGATCGAATGGAATCTAAACTTTGCAATCAGCGCTTTGGAACTGAGTCTGTTGCGGTTACCCACACTCAATGATGAACCGTTTCCCACGCTGTTCCAAATCATCCAGTACTACAAGCTGCGTGAATTCAATGTCAGTTCAAAGCCTGGAAATGCCAATAGTATACCTTCCTACCAACTTCTCACATCATTTAAGGATTTGGTAGAAGAGTATTGTTCCGCTCACAACATTCTCTTCACTTCTGTTGTGCGTCGGGACAGCTTGGATCATCAGTTGTATAAACTTACAAACGAGACAGGGGCTAGTTTATTGGGGTATATTGAAGATGACGTTCTTTGGGTCAGCATAAATTCAGATTTTTTGCCAATTGACTTGGAGGAAGTAGAGAAGAGCTTCGCTTAGTTGGAAGTAGCCAGAATGGGTGCAACCACCAAATTTGTAATGCAAAGAATATAGAGAATAGGGCCATTGCTGAGCGAGAATTCAGAGCTTAGACGAAATTACCAAGAGTTACAACCGGCATATCTGGAGTATTATCTACAGGGCTCTGTCTCTACGAAAATGGAATTATTGCGTGGCTAGCGGCTCGAGTTAGCATTGCTTGAAGAACTACACCTACCCCATAGGCTCCAGCACTCATGTGTGCGAAAACCAAAAAGGGCCAAAACTGCTCCACTACTCCCGCTTAAAAGAAAAATTGTAGATCAAATTTTCAAGGCATAACATGAGATTGCTACAGTCGTTATAATGTACACTAGAATTGGGCTCAGAGCAGTACATCTTGGCCGTATTCAGCACAGAAATCTTTCTTTATGGTCCAAGGTTAAGCAAGCAGATCAGAAAGTTAATGAAATTGGTAACTCCAAGGAAACGTTAAGGTGGCTCAGAATCATTGGATTATCCTCTACGATGGTGTTACTTGCGGCCTTGGGATATGCTGGTACATATGTCACCGATGAAGAAGCAATTAAGGCAAGTAAAAAAGTGTAGAATGAAGACGACCGTAATTCGCCAGCTGAACTACCCTCCCCCTCTTTGTTCAACTCCCCATTGCATCGAACCTTGTATATAAATTGAATAGAGTCTTGAACCATATCATTCAGAGGTGCAGAGATGATTAGCATAGAGAAGAGCTCCGCACACAGTGCCCTAGCGGGGCCCAAAATTTGCGACCCCCCCAGAAATCAAAAAACTGCCTGCGCTGCACTGCGCTCTGCTGGTGAAAAATTAAAGCAGCGTGCTGCTCGGGCCCAGGCTCTAATAAAGAGCGGCACAACATAGATCTCTACCAATAAAATCATTAAGTATAAATACACACCAACGTAACTACTCCTTTACTCTAATCAACCGCTCTCTACTCTCTATCTCTATGGAACCCTTCCTCCTGGCACCCTAAGCTTCGATGATGTTCCCCGAAACTGTCTCTCAACTTTTGTGTAACTTTTCGTTTGTCAGCCATTTAGACTTCCACTACTGAAAAAGTTCGGAAAGCAAAAAAAAAGAGGTCACTAAAGGTCTCGAAGATATTCAATTAGACTATAGCTCCTTTACCTCAAAATGTTCAGAAATACATTCAGATCTTTTGCCAAGACTGTAGGTGCCAACACCGTGAGAATCCCATTTGTGATTGGTGGTACAGCTGTGGGTGTTTCATATGTATTCTTGAACTCCATAGCTACCAAGCCAGAAGAGCACCAAATCCACAACGGACATGCAGTCTCAGTTGACGCCAAGCTTGCAGAAAAAGTCGACGCTATCAAGGCCGAATTCAAGGCAGACGAAAAGGAAGCTTTGAAGGAAGACATTAAAGAGGAGAAGGAAGCCGCAGAGGACTCTGTCGAGTCAGAAATCGAAGTTGCCCCAATACAAGATGCTCCGGAAACTGTGGAACCTGAGCAAACTAAGGAAGAGAGTGACAGCAAGGATGCACCAGCTGATGAAACAGAACTGACTCCAGTAGAAGTTGTAGAAGTTTTAGTGGAGGAAAGCGAAGATGGATCTGAAACTGTTACTGTTGTTGAAGAAGTTGTCGAAGTTGAGGCCGATGCGGCTCCAGCAGCAGCAGCAGCAGAAGGTGAATCAGAAGGTGAAACTGATCCAAGTCAACAAGCTGCTTACAATCCAGAAACCGGTGAAATTAACTGGGATTGCCCTTGTCTCGGCGGTATGGCTGACGGACCATGTGGCGAAGAGTTTAAGGAATCGTTTGCTTGTTTTGTCTACTCTGAAACTGAACCAAAGGGTATTGACTGTATCAAGAAGTTTGAAAACATGAGAACCTGTTTCAGAAAGTACCCAGAGCACTACAGAGAAGAGTTGTACGAAGACGATGTTGCAGATGCAGACGCTCCTTCTGTAGAATCTGAAGCACCTGCTTCTGAAACACCTTCTGCAGAATCTGAAACACCTGCCGCAACTGCAGCTTAAACCGCTTCATCTTCATAACCCCATATATATAAATATTTCCTGTGAATAGTAAATTATTAAAAGTACAATAAACTCAAGAACCAATGTGCATGTATTTGTATGAATGGATATATGTATAAATAGACAATTATTTATTAGTAGTGTGTAGCTCTACGCCTAAGACCAAGGCGGAGCAGTGAAAAACTGTGCAACCTTTTGTTCTTTAATTTGGTTCTAATACTGTGACTAACAGCACTTGCTGATGGGGGTATGGTTATTATGACTAAGATCTATATCGAATCTTACTAGCGGTGTAGGTTTCGTAGTGGTTCCATAGATATCGTAGTTGGCTACTCTCGTGAAGAAAGACTCCACCATTTCGCCATTTTTACAAGTAATTTCCCATATTCCATCGTCTGACTCAAACTGTCCTCTTTGTCCAGCATATTTCTGTAGGGATTCGTATATTGACTGACCACCCTCTCCGCTGTTTGCTTGTAGTATTCGGGCCACTTCCTCTTTCTGTATAACTCGTGTCTTGTCGGTCTTGTTTCCCAATACAAATACACCGGGGTTGTCTACATGGCAGTGCTCCATGAATCTACGGAACCAGCCGTTAAGTGCCACCACCAGCTCGTAGTTGGAAACATCGTAGACGAGTACAACTACATCTGCTCCTCGGTAAAATGCCTGTGATATTGAGTTGAATCTTTCCTGGCCCGCCGTGTCCCATATTTGGAGATTCACAACCTTATCTACGAGTATTGTTTCGGTTTCGCTGCTCTCGTCCTGCCCCGGAAGTGGATTTTCTTGATTTGGGTTCTGTGGAACCTTTATATGGACCTTTGATGTTAGGTAGTCTCCTCCTATCGTGGCCTTGTATGCATTGGTGAACATATGGTGTACGAATTGGGATCGCAAACACGTTTTCCCGACACCGGAGTTGCCTAGAAGTACCACTTTCAAATTTCTGGTTTCAGCCATGTCTCAAGAGTGGTTTTCTGACTGACCCGTGTGAAGGTTTCAGAAGTGTTTTGAGCACCCTTTGGTGTTTTGGTGAGTGAGTCGTAAGAGGTAGATGTGGATCTATATGCAGGATAATCTAATTCTTAGCGATACGAGCTTGGCGAGTGAAGAGTGGTCATTTGGCAGAAGAAGGTGGACAGGCAGAGGAAGGGGAAGAAGAAACCGGAGCAAATGAATTGGAAGGAGATGAAAGAGGAAGGAGAAGGAGAAAAAGGTTAATATATAAATAAATAAATTAATTTTTAATGTCGCTGGGGTGTGAAGTATTTGATATCAACGTCAAGGCTCTGAGACTCCCGCAAACGGTTGCACACAGAAAATAAGCCCAAAAGAGCCTAGTGCATACAACTGCAAAGCGAGGAGGAATAAGAGCTTTTGCGTAGCGAAGGTGTAACAAGCTCGCTGCATAGAAATGCGTGCGAACTTATCCCAAGAAGAAGTCTGAATGAGTGCTTGTTGTTTTGGTAGACTGTGGTAGCTTGGAGGTGTAGCCCATATCTCGGCTTTGGCGAGGTCGTATTTGTTTATTTTTATTTCTTTTTTTTTTTTGGTCCCATTATTATAGTCTGGAGTATGATCCAGCAACGACAGGCTGGGCTGATCTCTTTATATATTGTCAGGTCTTTTGTTTTAAAAATGTTTCGCCCCACTAACTTCATTCAGTTCCACCTCGCCTCACTCTTTTAGCCCAATATTCTTCCCCTCTGCTTGCCTCTGACTACCTTCTTTCATCAACCTCATCTCGTCATTCACTTGGTCACTTCCTGCACGCAGACGTTTGCTTTATCTTCGCGAACTTCCTTAGCAAGCACCACAGCAAAGCAAAAAAAACCGCCCAGTTTGTCGGCAACTTGCTTCGTGTACTCAGGCTATCGCGTTACATCTTTTCTGTTTTCCTTCTTAAACGAGAAATCTGTAATATTAAAAGTAATAATCAGCTAAATTTGAAACCTATTCAGCCTTTTTGAACGCTTTTTTTTCAGCATGAAGATTTATTACATTGGGATACTCCGTACTGGAGGAGACAAGGCGCTCGAGTTAACCTCTGCAAAGGACTTGTCACAGTTTTCATTCTTTGAACGTTCTTCCGTTTCACAATTTATGTCGTTTTTCTCGGAAACAGTATCTCAAAGAACTAAACTGGGTCAAAGACAAAGTGTTGAAGAAGGTAACTACATTGGACACACATACGCTAGATCTGAAGGTCTTGCCTGTGTTCTTATCTCAGATAAAGAGTACCCAGTGAGAGCAGCATACACTTTAATCAACAAAGTTTTGGAAGAATACTTATCACAACACCCAGGGAACGAGTGGAAAAACATCACCGCAACCACCCCAGCCTTACATTTTGATGTATTGGAAGCATACTTGAAGAAATACCAGGATCCTCTGCAAGCAGATTCGATCATGAAGGTTCAACAAGAATTGGATGAAACCAAAATTGTTTTGCATAAGGCCATTGAGAGCGTGTTACAAAGAGGGGAAAAGTTGGACTCTTTGGTCGACAAGAGTGAAGCTTTAAGTAGCAGTAGTAGGATGTTTTACAAACAAGCTAAGAAAACCAATAGTTGTTGTGTAATTGTATGATGGTATTCCTTAAATGCTCTTTGGATATGTAGCTATTTTTAATAAACGAGTAAGAAACGCTTTTTGTAGATAATATAGAGAATGTTTGGTAATGGCGAAATATCGTACAAGGTGTTACAACTGAGAGGCTGCTGATCTACGAAATGAGCGCACTAGCGCCTGTTCATCTATGAAATGGGAACCTTGAGCACAACTGGGTCTCGACGAAAAGCTTAGTGATCCACTGTCCAGGTACTTGAAACAAGAATCACGAGACAAAAGTCTGCATTTTGAAGAGCTGCCGGGCCCGAAAGTAGCTCGAAGGCTTACATGAATTCTGTCTATAGCGTTCTTTATAATCTATCCAGTAAACTACTCTAATTTCTTCTTTTCTTTTTCCTTTTCTATTTTTTTTTTTTTTGGATTTTTGTTCATCTAGCTCATGGTCTGTTTGACGGCATCGAAAGCCTTCAACAACTTGCGTCTAGCACCCAAAGCTTTCACACCTTTGTCTTCCAAATCTTGATCGTTCAATTCAATCAACTCTTGCCATGGAGTATCCTTCAAGCAGTCAGTGTACTTGTGGAGTCTCAAGAGCTTCAACCATGTGGGGATATTGTTCAACAACTCAAGGCTTCCAATATCAGCAGGCATAGAAGAAGACGAAGAGGAAGCATTAATTGAATTAGCCGATGCTGTCGGAGTTAAAGGAGATGCCATATCCATCATTGAGTTTGGAGTTGCGGATCTCGCTGGGTACGATTGACGTTGGACAGTTTGACTTTGAGTTTGGCTAAGATTTTGGTTAGAACTCAGGTTCAGGTTTTGGTTCAAAGTTTGGACCAGGAAGGGTTGATGATTCACTCTTGGGCCCTGTGACGACGAGGACCCCAGCTGAGTAGCAGCTGGAACACTAGAGGAGTTAGCGTACCTACCGATCTGCTGCTCATAGTTTCTAAAAGTCTTTCTATTCGAATCCAATGCTACTCTCAGATTGATGGTAGCCAAAGCACCAAGCTTTAAGGCAGCCTGTCCAGAGAGATCATCCTGTGAATTGCCATGGTTACTGGATACGGGTGAGGTACCGTTGACACCTCCTCCACCTTGACCTACTCCTGGTACACCTGCACCTAAACCTATACCATTGGGCGTGCTATTATTTCCCTGCCCCATACTTGAGTTTGGCGATGGTGGTACTTGGTTTGAGCCCGCTGCTAGTTGCAAAAAGTTGGTCTTTTCGTACAAGTGAGCGTTTGGCGATCTTGCTCTGTCGAGGAAGTTCCTGGTATGAGGATCGGCTGATTTTGGTCTGGATTTGTCGAAAACCCTGTAGTTGGGTTTAGGCTTGGGCTGTTGGAGAGTGTTGTATTGGGGCAACCCACCACGACCGCTTCCAACCAAGCTGTGTGGGTGTGGTTGATGATGATGTTGTTGCTGCAGTTGCAGTTGCTGGCGGTGCTGGTCATCTAAGGAGATTCTATCCATGTCGTACAGCAAACCGCTATAGGGGTTTAGGTGGACATCGAGCTTGGTTTTGAACAACGTCAAGATGTCAGGTGGTAGGGTATTGGTCAAATGGTCTATCATGGTGTTGGTATCCGATAAAGAGAGGTTTTCAATCCAGTGACCAAAGGTGAGTAAGTCCAGATAGAACTGCAGCGAGATGGAAGATGAATACAAGGTCAGCAGGAGCAGCGACGCTGAAGCCGAGGCAGGAGCAGCAGCCTGATTCTGAGCTTGCGGCTGGCCGGCTTGCAGCTGGTTCGACAGAAGCAAATGCAGAGACTGCGCCGGCGTGGCATGAGCATGGTTGTATGACAGGAACGAAAAGTCCTGCACACTTTGAGGACGGTTCGGGATCGATGCCAACGGAGGCAAGAAGTTGGCACTGGAGGTGTTGTTCAACAAGGATGACAACCCGGCGTTCGACGACGCAGTCGATGGGGCAGGGGACAACGTCGTCTCTCTGAGTAGCGAACTGGTAGCAGCTGGAGTGACAAACGAGTTATACTGAGAAGAAGTAGAAGACCGGAGCTGATGCAAATCTGGAGCTGGTCCTGAGCTGGAGATATTGTTGGTCAAATCGAGGTCCAAATCATGGTTCAAAGTTTCGAATTCATGCTGGAGGTTGTACCCGACACTTTGCTGTCTTTGCTGGTGGTACTGGGGATGCGGGAGATTCTGTTGCAGAGAATGTTGCAGCAGTTGTTGATGCAGTTGGGGCTGATGTGATTGCAGCTGATTGAGATTCTCCTGAATATGGAGGCTCTGGCCGTCGAGAGGCGGAGGACTAAGGACAATGTCGAACGGCGGAGAGGGCATAACCTAAAAGTGAAAAATCAGCCAGAAAAAGTAAAAAAAAAGACCCTCTGATGGAGGATGGTGGGAGGGGGGCGGTACGGGGAATCTTCCTGGCTCTTGATCTTCAGATTGCTAAATCTACCTACAGATGTGTTGTACCAATGCGTGAACAGGTAATCAGCAGTGATTGAAGGTGATGGGGAACGGTATGGAGTCGTTGTCGCTAGAGCTAACCTTTTCCGAGTTCATTCCAATTGGCGGCTTCACCAAAAATAGGTGCTCATCGAGAAAAACCGGAGTCACGTGACCGGGTCATGGGCACGACTTGGTGGGAAGCTGAGGGTGCGCGCCAGTTTGGGCCATTTCTAGGGCAAAGAGCACGCAAGAGCGAAAAAAGTGCAGCGATGGGTTGCAGGTCGGGAGCAAGGTCAGAGCAGTACATGCGCCGTACGATGTGTGTATAGCGGGTGATGCGGTTGGGAAAACGCAAAGAACGCCGTTACATGCAAGAGGTGAATAGTCTGGAGAGCTCGATTGCATGCGTGCGGATGTGAGGTCAGCATGCGAGCCATAGTTTGTCCAGAGCAACCAAATTGAATGCACTTGCTCATTGCAGAGCTGCAAGCATTTCAGGCAATTTGATGAGCAACTCACACTTGCAGATTAATTTGCTCTCTCTTTTTTTTTTTTTTTTTCCTTTTTCTTTTTCTTTTTCGTTTTCCGTTTATTGTCACTTCTCTTTCTCTTTTCTGGCGCACACTTTTCGCAGCCATTTCGGGTCTGACAGAGTGGGCCATCGAGCACTGTCTGTCCCTAATAATACGCTAGTTTCTGCCCGGTAGAGTTCCTGTACTGTTTCCTGTGCTGCCTGCAATGGAGCGGAGACTCGTGCGTAGCACAGAATACACTTCAATTTCCTTTGATTAGTGTCTCATTATTCTAATGTTTTTCATTTCTTATTCTTTCTTCCATTTGTCTTTTTCTTTACTTTTGCATCCTACAGCTAATCTATTATTCCACATGTTATTCTATAACTATACATCTAACCTATCTCTTCTTTCGTGCCAGTATGATTTATTGGTCAGAATTACATCACATGTATACTGTAACTCAGGAAATACACCAACAACGCTTTTAAACAAGCTCTCTGCAAATACTTCAATGAAGAAAATCTGGCCCTTGTGTAACTCTGGCTGAGCCTCTATAATTTTATCTAAAGCCGTAGGTAATTTGACATAAGTCGGATCGAGATCTATATCGTTGATCTCTGTAGATGTTGCTTCTGCGGGCCCATTTCCTTGCTTTGCTATACTCTTTTCAAGCTTAGCCACTTCGTCAAACTCTCTAGATAAAACCAAAGCCCACTGTGACGATACTCGCAAGGGCCTCGTCACATTGGAAATATCTGCACATTTGATCAACAAGGACGAAATTAATTGAACTTTACTTTCTGGTGAACTCTTGATGTCATCTTTAAACATAGCAATCTTCCCAATGTATTCAAAATGCTCCGCCATGTCAGTTGCCAAAATACACGAGATAATCAAATCTCTCATGGTCAATTTCCCACTAGTATCAACGCAAAGTTCTAACAACGATGGCCAAATCACTGATAGCACCTTATTTATGAAAATGGATGAATGGAACAGTTCCAATACGGATTTCCCGTTGTAAACTAATGAAGTGGGCGCAAAGTACTTCGTCATGAACGCATTGGTAACTCCAGGGTGGCCCACATCATGGCCAATGGCTGCAATCAACAAGCCAAATGTCTCTATGGGGTTCAAGTGGCCAATGTTAAATGTGCTCTGGCGACGATCGCTTGAAGAGGCTGTCTTTTCAGTCACATCGCTGATATATTTCCCTGACAGTTTTAGTTCTATATATTGTGCAAATTTGGATTTGTCCAGCTGCTGTATTTCTGCGCCGTTGGGGTCCAATGTCATCTGTATAGGGAGGGGCAAGCAATCCAATCTTATCAAGTAGTGGAAACACGCCTGTAAGACGTCGGTTGCGTGTCTGAAATTATGGAAGGGGTTTCCATTTCTATAAGTATCTCTAACTACAAACACAAACGCCAAAAGCTCGTTATTGCTTGGGAAGTGGAGCCCACAATCACGAGGCAATTGCTCCAACGAGTACTTGAGCATCAAGTAAACACAGTAAACCAAGTCGTCGTTGGAGAGCTCATGGGCAGGGAAGCACCAGTGTCCAACATATTCGCCAATCTTGGACAATTCTGCTTGTGACGTACTCAACAAGTCCAAAAAGTCGATTTCCTGTATCATCAAATCCATATAGCTCTTGAGTTTCTTACTGGTAAAGTCAGTCTTGTTCATGTTTGATGATAACAAAGAAGACATGGTAGGTATATAGGACGACTCCATATATTCTGCTTCTGAGTTGTCGATAAACGTCCACACGTCGTTGATGCCACTAAAGCCGGTTCCTGTCCAGGTCTCGACCCTCGAGATTCTCTTGCCTATTTGCGATGCTATGTTTGTGATTAATTGGTTCAAAAGAGGCGACTTGCTTAACTCGTTGTGATGTATAGCAATGACATTGAGATGATCGAAGTAGTAGCGGAGAAGGAGTCTTTTATCAGCGAATGAAATTGAGTCCAAGCTGGTTGTGATTGAGTCGATGTTTTGTTCTTGTTTCTGATTGATTACTATAACGATGGCATGGTTGGTATCCTTCTCCTCATTACCCTTGCGAAACAAGTAGGATATGAGTTCTTTGAACGACGTGAAGTTGGCTACTGAATTCGATTCAATCGCAATAGGATTGATAGCCCCCAAGTACGAGAGGGTCAACACCTCAGCCATAATTGAACTTTATGAAAGTCACTATCTAGAAATTGACTATGTCTGTATGCGAAATACAAAAAAAGGGAATGCCAAGGGAAAAATTCAAACTACTAAGCATGCACTTTAATCCAATCAGGTTATCGTTTTGGTTTCGAGTGTGGCTGCTTCTTTGGTTGGGTTGTGTAAGTTGCGTTTGGTCCGATTTTGAAACTCTAAAACGGCCCTTATCTATCTCTGTTCCTACTCAATCGATAATAAGTAGAATATACAAGGTTATCAGGCCCTATTGATCTTTTGGCTCTGTGTACCGTTTGAAAGGGGAAAGAAAGCTCTTAGCAAAAAAAAACTAAAAAAAATGCAGAGCGTAGGTTTTCCTTCAATCGAAGAGAACTGTGTGCAGGCGCTGTTACCCTGCGACAAGGCAAGTTATCGAAATGGGAGGTCACTCACAAAGATAAAGGAAGCCTGCGAAAAAAAAAAAAAAAAAAAAAAAAAAAAAAAAAAAAAAAAAAAAAAAAAAAAAAAAAAAAAAAAAAAAAAAAAAAAAAAAAAAAAAGAAAAAAGAAAGAGGAAGGGAACGCAAGAGAGGGAGAAGCAAGGCACCACATTGGGAGAAACAAAGTGGGGAAATCTTGCAGAGTGGTAGTATTGCCAGAGTTAATTGAGGAGAGCTTGACACACTTAGCACAAGAGGAGAGCATGATTGTTTTTGCAATGAGATGCAGATTTGTATAGGGTGATTTTGAATATGTGTGACAGGGAACCCTGCCAGTACGGAGGGCGCCTCAGGCTACCGTTTCGGCAGCCTCCTGCACTGCGAGTGCTTGGTCCTGCGTCTGGTTGGTCGCGAGGAATTGTTTTTCCGCTGCATTCGCTGAGCGACACTTTCCTTCTTCGTTTCTTTCTGCTGTATTTTTTTCCTTTTTTTTTCTTCTTATTTTTTTTTTCTTATTTTTTTTTTTTTTTTTTTGGTTCAAATCTTCTTAGCTACAGATATGCGCCTCTAGTTGATTCTTATCTCGGAAAACAGAGTTTGTGACGGGTTCTATCGGCCGCCTCCTTCTAGATTCAGACAGTTACATAAAAGCATGCTATCTCTTGGAGATAGAACAAAAGAGTTCCCCTTCGCCATTGCTTTCTGTAAATGTGGCCGGAGTTATAGGATTGCAAAGGGTGCATGAATTCTCGTTTAAGTAGTGAAGGCACATGTTCCCACAAATTAATAATTGAGCTATCTATTTTTTTTTTTTAATTATTATTTTTGTTTAATATATTTTTTTGTCTTGCATGGCTCCTTTTATTGTTTTCTTTTTACTCTATCACTTTCCCTCTCTTCCGTTTTCATCCTGAGACTGCGGCTAGTTGTGGCTGTTCACTGTGGATTGCTTATGCTGCGTTGTTCTCCTTGTGTCTCAATCCAAACCTTCAGAGAGCACACTTTCGTCAGTTCAAACGCCATACTTAAGCGATAACCATTACTGCAATTTTATTAAAAAGAGAGAAAAAAAGAAATTTAAAAATAAAAAAAACGGTTTCCCTACATATTGCGTACTGCATGTCAGTCTACATCTCAACCGTGCTGTACTAAGAAAAGATCGCTTTAAGTGGTGTTTTCTCTCTCTATCGAATCCTGTGTACCATAATGTGTATATTACCTTTTGCTGTTACAGTTACTGTTACAGTTACTTTTCCCAATAGTGCCTATTTTTCATTTCCTTTCTCCTTTTTTTTTTTTTTTTTTTTTTTTTTTTTTTTTTTTTTTTTTTTTTTTTTTTTTTTTTTGAAGCGCAGGCTAACCGTATACTCTTATACTCCACCATATACTCACCAATAGCACAGCTATAGACAGTATCACACTCACCATTCTCAATTTTCTCTCCTTGGACTCCCGAGTATACTCGATTATCCGCTTGTCGATGTACTCCAATGTTTTCAATTTTACTTCTATTTCGTTGCTCATTATGGATTTATTTGAAGAGATTTTTGATTTCAGCAAATTGAGCCGAGTTTCGAGCAGCTCCATGGTTGTTAATAGATCTTTTAACTTTTTCTCATTTTGCTTCACTTCTTTATGGTATTTCTTACTGGTCACATCCTTATTAGCCACTAATTCATTGGCTAATGTGGAAGTCTCACTCTGCAATTGTAACACGAAATTTTTAAATCTCTCAATCTGTAAGTTGGATACATTCGTTGAGCTCATTGAGGCCGGGGTCAAAAACAGCTTTCGAACAAGCTTTTCCATTGTGTTTGTCAAGTCTGTTACAATTCTCTCAATCGGTTTCAACTGGTCCCTAGCAATGGGCTGGTGGTGGTTGGTGGTGTCCACTGGTGGGGTATTTGACTCCAACGCCTCTCCTGTTATTATATTATCAAAGTTTAACAAATACGTAGCCAAATCGTCATCATTGAGCAAGTTGTTATCCATTGACTGGTACTTGGCCCCTCCTTGCCTTAGAATCTGCCTGAAAGCCTCCTCCAGGAGCGTTTCGTCGCCCTTCTCTGCTGTGCGCAGCTGATGAGATCTATCAGACGAGAATAAGTTTCTCAAGTTGCTATAACTACTATTGCCGCTGTTCATCATAATACCATTCCCACTACTATTTGCTGTGTTGTTCAAGTCTGTGTTACTATTATTAGATGACACATTATTCTTGACATTTGGGCTGGTGGAGTTGATCCCGTTGATGCTACTTTGGGTCTCATTTATCGAATTATAAAATTGGTCTATAAGCAGCTTCTTCCCCTTGTCGCTGGTGGTGGTGGTTGAATTTGTTGGTGTTTTTGCAGCAGAGACATTCCTGCCGGGTGTCATTGGTGGTGTACTGGTTTGGTTTTCTCCTAGCTGGTGCGATCTACGCTTTTGGTACATGGACATGTTCCCGTACGACAGGACATTTGGTCGCCTATCCATTATAAACTATTCTAGCTTCCTGCAGCTTCAGTTTGCTTATTTTTGATATGTCAACTGATTTTTGGAGAAGCGAATCTGAAAACTGATAAGAAAGACTTTTGTTGGGCCCCTTCAACTGTTGACTTATAAAAGTTAAAACTTAAATTGGCTTCCAGCTGGGTGGTGACTGGCTTTGGTCTTTCCCTCCAAAATCGATATGCAGGATTTTCGTCACTCTAAGCGCTGCAGGTGCAACCACTTGCTACGATGAGTAGTTCTTTATCATTGAGCTATTACGCTGGAATTATCCCTTTTACTACTTTTTGAGCTATTTTTGCACTTACAAAGCTTGTTTGATTAATTGTTTATTATATCTTTTCTTTTCTTTTTTTTTTTTATTTTTTTGATTTCTATAATGTCGTTTTCTATCTAATGCTTTCTCGTTGATATCATTATTTAGCAGCTGATCCTCTTCCTCCAGCACCGGAAGTAACTAATCTTAAGGTTTCCTCGTCAAGTTTGATTTCGGGCAATTTGACTTGTCCTTGGCCTGTTGGAGTTGGTAAGAATCCAGTCTTGATAAGATAACTCAAGTAGATACCCTGTTGCTTTGAGTCAACCCCACGGCCAGCACTGAAATCCTCAGTTCCAAAAGTAGCAGAATCTTGCTTTAAGGATTTAACAGCATTTGAATCATCCAATTCTGGAGCCTTGGTGTCCTGAGGCAAATTGTCTAACACGAAATGTAATAATGGGAACAAAGCAGAATCGCTTGTGTCAACTACAAATTTCTCTAAGCTAGTTCTCCATTCTGGATAGTTAGCCTTCTTGACGTCGTAGCCATAGGTGTCCAAGCTACTCAAGAAATCGTTGAATCTGATTCTTGGGTGACCGGTTACATGTGCAACTGCCAATTCCTCAGTTGAAGGTGGGAAAAGTGCACAGGAGACCACAACTCTAGCGACATGATCCACAGGAACCATATTAACAAAGTTTTCAATGTCTGGATAAACCCCCAATTCAGCACATCCCTTGAGCATTCTTAAGAGGAAATCATCAGTGTTGGAGTTACCGTTTTCAGAGAATCCAGTGACATAACCTGGTCTGATTACACAACCAATCAATCCTCTGGTTCCTGCTGCTCTAATAATATGTTCAGCTGCCCATTTGGATTGGCCATAACCAGTTCCTAAGCCCTTTGCCGAGCCTGCCAAAGAATCGGATTCTGGGATACCTGGCTCACCCTTGGAGATTAATTCATCAGACAAACGAACATAGTGATCAGTATCAAGGGATGAAGTTGATGAGACAAAGGAGAACTTTTTAGCCTTTCCTGATTCACATAAACTCATAACATTCAAAGTACCAATAACGTTAGCATCACGAAGTTGAGCGTAGGGGTAAACCCAATGGACAAATGCACCATTGTGAACAATCACATCGATCTCAGAAGTCAAGTGATCCCATTCAGAGGCTGGTAATCCAAATTTAGGTTTAGAAAGATCTCCAAGTACTACCTCAATAGAAGACTTCCAGCTTTCTTGCCA
Organism: Dujonia oleophila; assembly: GCA_030563865.1. Taxonomy (NCBI): domain Eukaryota; kingdom Fungi; phylum Ascomycota; class Pichiomycetes; order Serinales; family Debaryomycetaceae; genus Dujonia; species Dujonia oleophila. Next base: position 378,115 of record JAJMKG010000009.1, on the reverse strand, counting down.
GATACCATAAGTAAGACCAGTATTTTTCAATCTATCAAATCCAGCTTCCTTAGAAGATGCTCTCACATGACAGAACACCTTAACGTTTGGTCTGTTAAGGAGGTCTCTAACAAGGAAGGCTCCCAAGAACCCAGTGGCACCAGTCAAAAAGACATTGATAGTATCCTTGGGGCCGATCTTTGCAGTGGAAGATTGATAGGATTTTGGCAAAGTTTCAATCAACTTCTTAGCATCGGCTTCATAGTCCACTACCAGTTCCTTCTCAGCAGATTCGTCACCATTTTGGTTTTCGTTTTCGCCAGCAAGGGCAGCCAAATCTTCACCCTTGATTGCAGCTTCCACTTCCTTGGCAAATCCTTCCAAAGTTGGGTTTTTGAAGATTGAACCAAGAGCAACATCAACTAACAACTTCTTTCTAATTTCGAAAATCATTCTTGTTGCTAAGATTGAATGACCACCCAAATCAAAGAAGGAGTCAGTCTTGAAAATGCTAGCAGGCCTGTTTGGCAACACTTGTAACCACAAATCTTTAATTTCAGATTCAAACTTATTTAATTTGGCTTCCTCAGAGTTAGCATTAGCGCCGTTCTTGGCTCCCATACGCCTAGCAACTTCTTCTAATTGAGCAGTGTCTGGGAATGGTAACTTGGGCTTGTCAACTTTACCGTTTGGATTCAAAGGTAACTTGGATAATGGCACAATAATAGTTGGAACCGCATATGAAGCTAACCTCTTTCTTAAGTGAGCCTTGATATCCTTAACCAAATCATCAAGCAATACCAAACCTTCAACAATTGGATCAGAATCTTCGTTGCTTGAGTAAGATATCTTGTCCTTTGGAACAATGTAGGAAATCAAAATAGGTTCCTCATTTTTATCTCTTCTAACAAGAGTAACATTTTCTCTAACCAGAGGATGCTGGGACAAGTGGGTATCAATTTCACCCAATTCAATTCTGAAACCTCTGATTTTAACTTGGTCATCGGCTCTACCACAACATTCAACATTCCCATCTGGTAAATATCTTCCTAAATCACCAGTTCTGTAGAGTCTATCTCTTGGACCAAACCATTCACCATTGTACTTGTTTTCCCAGGGTTTGGTGATAAACCAGTTGGTGACAAACTTTTCCTTGTTTAAGTCTGGTAATCCTCTATAACCTTCGGCCATACCCGCGGCTCTGACATAGATTTCCCCAACTTCACCTACACCACAGGTTTGCAGTCTTTCGTTTCTGTTAACGACAAGTAATTGCACATTCTTCATACCTGAACCAGCCGGCATAACATCTTTCAAGTTCTTCAAGTAAGTAGGGTCGTCATTTGAGCTCTTGATTTCAAAATATGAAACAGAACGCTGGGTCTCGGTGGTTCCGTACATGTTAACAATGTACACATTCTTAGCCAAAGTTTGTAATCTCAAGCAATCTCTCTTGGTTAAGATGTCCCCGACAAAGAAAGCATGATGTAAAGTTGGAATTGGTGTGGTGGCTTGTGCACTCAATAATTGACCCATAGCTGGAGTTAAATGGGTCACGGTGGCCCCATATTCTGCCATCCAATCTGCTAATTTACCTGGAGTTCCAATATCGTCTGGAGTTGGGATAAGTAACTGAGCTCCTAAAAATAATGGAGTAAACATATCTCTTTGAATTGGGTCATGGGCAATCCCTGAAAGCATGGTGAACTTGTCGTTGGAAGAAAGATTGAACTTTTCACTCATCCAGGGGAAGTAGTAGGCCAACGAGAAGTGACGGCCCAAAACACCCTTGGGGATACCCTCGGAACCAGAGGTAAAGGATAAGGTGGGGTTAGAATCTGGTCCGACAACCACTCCTGTTGGGGTATCTTTGAACAGTTGGTATGAAGCCAAGGAGGTGGAGTCATGAGCTTCGATGACACCCTCATCGTTCAATTTCAATCCTCTAACCGATGAAATTACTTCCAATTCATCCTTGATGTAGTTCTCGACGAGTTCATCCAAGGTACCAGCCTTTTCCAAGACAATCAACCCTCTTGGCTTGGACACTTGGAGGTAAATATTTTGTCTAGCAGGAGGGTAGGCAGGGTCAATAACCGAGAAGGTAGCACCAGCTTTTAATACACCCATGACGGCCACCATCAAGTCTACTCCTCTGTAGGCGTAGATCATTACAATATCTCCCTTTTTGATTCCAGTTTCCTTCAAGTAGTTACCCACCACATTGGAAGCTTGGTTGATCTGCTTGTAGCTGAAGGTTCTGGTCTTGGATTTTGGATCCAAGAACGACTTGGTCTCTACAACACAGTCCCGATCGGGATGTTTGAGGGCATTTTCCATGAAAATGTCTTGAATGGCACCTCTGTAGCCCGACCAGTCCAAATCCTTGGTGGGGTTTGGGAGAGTTTCCAACTGGAGCTGAGTCAAAAGTGGGATAGCAGTTATGACGGAGTCAGCGTTCTTGGTGACTGCGTTCAAGAATTGCGTGTACTGTTCTGCCAAGATGTTGATTCTTTCGCTCTTGTATAAAAGAGAGTTGTAGTGGATTCCAATTTTACCGTTTTGGCCAACGTATACCGCCAAGTCTCTAACGGAGCCTTCAACACTGGTTAACAATTGATCTATATCAGTGGAGTGCTGGTAAGATAACTTGAATAAACCTGGAAGTTCATCCAATTTCTTTTTGTTTTTGATTTCAAGGGCAATTTCATCTAACGAATCCACTTTGGTGGAGTTTTGCTCGTACTCTTTAGTCACCAACGCTTCCAATTCTTTGAAGGTCATGGTAGGGGTAACGTTAACACGAATTATGAACTCCTCGCCCTTAGAAGAGTCAGTAGCTATCAAGATATCATCATCACCAGTCAATCTGTAGATTAAGGCAGCAAAAACTGACAATCCGGTAAGAAATTTACCTTCTGCTGCAAAATGATGGCTAGCCTCCACAGATTGGTTGTTTGCCGGCTTCAAAAAATCATGGGGTAACACTGACAACGTTGGAGAATCCAAGTAGTTGATCCAAAATTCCCTCACGGACATTGCTTCGGAGTGTTTATAGGTCAGTATGTGAGATTGATGAAGAATGGAATGAGAAAAGGGCAACTTTGGAGGAGAAAAGGTGGAAGTATACTACGAGTTGCCAGAGGGGGCCTGAAGCGAAGACCAGTGAAAAATTATTATATACAGGACGTTGCGCTATCGGCGGACTATGACTCAATCGTGGGGAGAGATGGGCATTTTCGTATAATTTTCAAATTTTTCGTTATGGATTTAAAGACATTGGGTGAGAGATCAACGCTGGCGCAGAAGTATGTTTCCCTATGCTTTTAATCCCTAGTAGACATTGGATAACCTGGTGCTGGAGTAGAGAGTCTTGATAATGGTGGCTCTCTGGGACCAAAAATGCCTTATGCAGTGACTCATTAAGTTATATGCCGGATTTTCATCATAGATCAATCTCCAGGCCTCGAGAGCCCAAACCCATCTTGACTGAAGGTACTGGAAGAGCTTTAAAAGTGTCAGCACTTCTGCAGAGGTTGGCCATAGGGTAGAAATTGGTTGCAATTATTCGCTAGTCCTTATTCTTTTTTCTTTTTTTTTTTTAATTTTTTTTTTTTTTTTCAGTTTTCAATTGTCCTGTTCTTTATTCCTAATCTCATATTCCTAATACTCTATGTGTATATAAACTAATTCATAAACAAAAACTGTAAATCGTCTGGAGTCAACCTGCTGACTGCAGCATCATCACTGTTGATCGTTGCATGAATCATGTTAGCTTTCTTTTCTTGTAATTCTATAATCTTCAGTTCGATACTATCCTCTATACAGAATCTGGTGATTCTAATTGGTCTCTTTTGTCCGATTCTATGAACACGATCCATTGATTGCCATTCCACACTAGGGTTCCACCATGGATCCATAAGGAATACTTGAGAAGCTTCGCACAAGTTCAATGCAACACCACCGGCCTTTAAAGAGACTAAGAATACTTCTACGGACGCATTCTCCATGAAATACTTGATAGAATTGTCTCTCTGCTGTGGAGACATTGAACCTTGAAGCTTTACTGTCTGGAAACCTGCTCTTTTCAACCTCCACTCGACCAAATCCAACATCGATGTAAACTGTGAAAACACAATCGATTTGATGGTATGCTTATCCGATCTCAACTTGTATAACTCTTCCACTAGCGCTTCGATCTTGGTGGAAGATCTCCAGTCCCCTCCATGCGTACCCATCTGAATACGGTTAACAATTGATTGTTTCGAAAATTCAGTTTCATCAACTTGTAGTGCTGGTTGTTGTAAGTCAATAGAGAGCCCTATATGGCAAACTGGACATGTCAAGTTTTTAGCATCTCCGGACCACGAATCCACATATTCAGTGATGCACATTCTACAAAATTTATGGTGACATTTAGACTCTATAGGTTCTTCTGCCTCGTCATCACAGAGTTGGCAAACAACGACACCTTCAATTTCTTGGGTGATTCCTCCAACTCTTTTCAAGACCAAATCTGGATGATCAGCCAACTGTCTCATTCTGGTAATCAATGTGAAAATGTTGGCATAATTATTCAAGACAACACCTTCTGCAACGTAATCATTAAATTTTCTCTTGGAGTCACTGTACAAAGAAGTATACAAGTCCTTCTCCTCTTCGTTGAATCTATCCTTTCTAATCTCAACAATTCTTGGTGGTAACCCTAAATCATCTGCCTTCTGTAGCTTTGTTCTTCTAAGCATAATATTGTCCAATAGTAACCTAATGTGCTGAAATGAAGTTAACCCATCGCCCTCTATACCATGTTTTTGAATGTTTTTCAACATGAAATGGTTGAAAAAGTTAGTGTGAAGCATCGGTGTGTGTCCACATTGGTCACAATGTCTCCAGTCAGAAAACTTCCACTCATTACTAACACAGTCACATTTTGTACAGAAATACTGATGGAACGGATCCAATTTCAAAAACCTGATAAGCGAATACATTTCACCGATTCTATTCTGCAACGGTGTACCAGTAAGACACAACCTTTTCTCACATTTTAAGTTATTAGCAGCCTTCGCGGTTCCTGAGGTACGATCTTTGATATTGTGCGCTTCATCTAGCACAACCCGATAAAAGGGCACAGCATGAAGTGCACTCTTCTCCTTGACCAAACCTTCTTTTCTCTTAAATCCATAGTTTTCCTTCCTGTAAACAGACTCTAACACGGAATACGAAGTCAAAATAACATCATACTTCATTAATTCGTTGACGTCAGACGCTCTGTTAGCTCCATGGTACAACAAAACCTTTAAGCTTCCAGGTATCGTATGCTTTTCAATTTCATGCTTCCACTGCATAAGAGCAACTGTTGGGCCAACCACCAAATTTGGCGTCTTCTTCCTGTCACACATAAAGAGAGCTATTGTTTGTATTGTTTTACCCATACCCATCTCATCAGCTAGGATACCACCTCCAAATTCGCCTTCTTCTTGCTTCTGTAACCAATTCAACCCTTCTAGTTGGAAAGGGAGCAATTTGATTGTCATCCCTGGAGGTTGTGGGGCCCTTTCAACGTCTATTGGGGGTAACGATTCCAAATATGGGAAAACTTCCATAAGCTTAGGGTGATTATCATAAAGTTTATTCGTCACTCTGGTAAAGTACGGAACCTTCACTTTCTTTTCCTTCTTCTTACGAGTAGTGGCTCTTTTCTTCTTAGCAGGCTTTTCTCCTTTCACTTTTTCACTCAAGGGAATGTCGTCGTCATCCAAAACGATCTGGAGGTCATCTTCTTCACTTAAACTGATCGCTTCTAACTTAGAGGTCCCGTTCCTTTCCACCTGTGAGCTGCTCACCACAATGATGTCATCGTCTTCGTCTTCATTGCCTTCAGCCGCAATGTTGTCTATGGAAAATTCTTCATCTGATGACTCCTCTTTCTTCATCTTTGCCTTCCCTTTAGCAGAGGTGCTTTTGGCTCTTTTTCTAGAGGTTCTGCCAGACCTCGTGACTCGATCTTGATCTTGATCTTCATCTTCATCAGAGGATATTTTGTACTTGACGTCGTTCTTTCTAGTAACTCTTCTTCCCCTCTTTTTCTTCAAATCTGGATCATCAAATATAAACCCACCTTGAATATCATCTTCAGATCCAGGTCCAGATTCACTTTTAGTCATTTTTGATATACAATACTATGAGAAGAAAGTGGCAACAAAATGGAGGGCCCTCCATTCTTTGAAAAATTCATGGGAATCTTATCTATATGGTGTGTCACGTGCCACAGCTTGACATATTTATAATCACAGCAGGAGCCGTTTTTTCGGTCATAAAAGGAGCTATGTATATAGTTATCTCCTACCCAAAATGCCGCTTGCCCTTAAGTGTCCTGCTATATACTACAAAAGTACATGTTCCGCCGTATTAAGGTTCTGTTGCTTGCAGGGCTGAAGAAAGGTTGCAACATCTCGCAGCGCTACGGCCGAAAGAAGTCGATGCGCATCAAAATTGCACCCAAAGCGGAATATTGAAGGAAAATCAAAAAAAAGAAGCCTTCGATTGGCTTCAGCTAAAGACTGACAGGTGATAGATGGCCAATAACCATGTGTATCAAGAAAAAAAAAGTTTATAAGAGAGAGGTATATGGTGTATTTGAGTCTACTCGTGATCTAAAGATTCTCTAAATGTAAATATATTTGTTTATAAACGTAATTATGTTACCCCATCAACTGTTCTCAGCCATTTTGGCCACATCGTGTGGCTCTCCATAAACTCCCTGCATATCACACCGAAATTTTTCAGGTGAAGGTAATTAGGACGGAAAGCAAGTAGTAGTTTCGATTCTCCAGTATAAAGAAGAGCGATTCGACTCTCCAGTAGATAGAGAGACAGGTTCTCCATTACAAAGAAGATAGGTTCGAAATAATCCGTCTCTAGAGAGTTTAAACTGTCCATTGCACCGATCAATTACACCTTCATTCGCCAATTTCTTCTTTCTTTTTTTTTTCTTTTCGCTCTTTCTTCGTTCTCTTCTTTCAATCAGCTCCCACTCTTCGTTTAGGTAGCACCGCTAGCAATTGCTCTTTCAGTTCTCTCAGCGTCATACTCAAAGTCAAAGTAGCTCTTGTCAAAGTGATGCAATCTAATGTACCCATCTTCTCCTCCAGATGCATAGGCAGTGCCGTCAGGGTGAGCAGCAATGGTGTTCAATGGACCGAAATGACCCTTAACTCTACCGATTTCGTCAACAAAGATCTTGTGGAAAAATCTGGCTTCAAACTTACCCTGAGATTCAGCTGTGGTTGTGACGTTTCTGGCTTCTTGACCACCTCCGAGGATAACAAAGTCCTTTTTGGAAGTTATGGCGGCGGTGTTCATAGGAGCATCAGTCTTGTATACTTTCAAAGCTTGGAAGGTCTCAACGTCAACTAAAACGGAGCACTTGTCCTTACAGGCAGTGATAAAGTAAGATTGATCTTCTGGGGCCAACTGTATGTCGGTAACAAGCAAATTGGTTTCCAAATTGTGGATTCCATGGGCTTGCAAGGTCTCTATAAATTCGCCAGTTGCTCCGTCATATTTGGAAATATAACCATCTTCATGGCCAGCGATGATGTACTTACCCTTGGCGGTCCAAGTGGCAACAGTCACCTTCTTGGCATCTTCTCTGGTGGTAATGACCAAGGAAGGTTCAGGCTTTTGGTTGTGGACGTCTTCGTAGTTGATGTCAAAGATAGAGATGGTACCAATTTGTCCCATAACTTGATCGGTGACTGCCAATAACTTCTTGTTGTCAGGAGAGAAGTCGACTCTTCTCACTGGGGTGGGCATGTCAAAAGTGTAGACACATTCACCAGTGGAAACGTCCCACAATTTGATACTTAAGTCAGCACTACCGGTGGCGCAAAGCTTGGTTTCCAGATCAACAGCGATGGACCAGATAGTACCACGATGGCCCTCTAAAGTTCCTAATCTTTCACCGTTGGAGGAGTACCAGATAGATGCAGCGTTATCCTTGGCAACTGAGAAAATCAAGTCACCTTCGCGGTTGAATTTCACTTGGGTAAGGGAACGTTCATGTCCCATCAATTTAATAGGTCTCATGATGCGGGAAGGGGGTGATTAATGTGTTTCAACCTTGGAGTTTGCCTCTCTTCTAGCCAGTTTTTTTGTGTCTTGCAGTCAGCGAAAATTTTTGAAAATTTTTGTGTTGGTACTGCATGTAGGTGTAGGTACTTTTTGGAGAGCTGAAGGTGTGGTCACGTGATCATTGAGTACTCCGTGGTGGATCCTTGCAACCAAATGCTATCTATCACGCTCTTCTCTTTTCTACCTCTCGTATCTTCAATGGTGGCAAATGTTTCTTCTGACACTTGCTCTCGCAAATTGAGGAGTTCGGTGGATGCACTGCCAACCAACACCCACTTTCTACATGTTGAAATTTCGCCTGCGCGCTTTAGTCAATCAAGATCACGCATACGATTTAGACTTTCACGGCTGGAACCTTAAATGCAACAGTCCACTCAAACACCATAAACCTAGTAGCTACCATGCACAAGTTTTCTATTTATGGATTTCGAAGCGAAAGAACAATAAGCAAAAAAAAAAAAAAAAACATTGCCCTCCAATTATAAAGTTTGATTTTGCACTGACCTACTTGCCCTCTTTAGTTCTTATTGTATTGCTCATCTGCTCGAGATATGTAACCGATAGGGAAGCGTTTAAAGTATTTTAAAGTTTTTTGGTGGGCAGTTTGGAATTTTTTTTTTTTTTTTTTTTTTAGTTTCTTTTTCGGCTCAACAGAGGGTCTTCCTTATCGATATAATCAGCTCGCAGAACAGTCCTGGTCAGCTGGTTGGTGATGTCTCTCGTGGTCAATGGGTGTGCGAAAAAGCGCTTAAAGGGCTCTTTCGCGGCTCGAAAACAGGCATGCCTCGTAACAAAGGTAGTACATTTTAGCTGGTTTCGTCATGCATGCTAACCTATGCAGCTTTTTGATCATAATTGGTTTCCCCTTTAATGGAGTCAAGAAAAAAGCTTAATTTGAATGTAGATGGCTACAGCTAGCAGGCAGCATGTCTACTCAATTGAATAAGTGTGTCACTGGAAAATGACATTGGTTTTAAATATTAAAGGTATCGAGCTGCTGTTGTATCTGATATGTGCTCCCGTTTTACTTGAGACTCGAAGAAGTGTTACCGAGTGCAGAAGTAATACAGAGATATAAAAAGAAAAACGAGAACGAGAACTATTAACCGCAATGCTATTCAATCGATGCAAAGTGCTTCTCTTAGGTAAGCTAATTACAATGGTTGCCGCAGCTGTCCCACCCTCCTCCCCCTTCATATTGGATTTTGAAGTACGGAGAGGAGACTCCGAAAATGGGATGTCAGTTCACAATAAACCGTACTTGGAAAGAAGAGAAGATGATGATGGATCGGTTGATATGAAGCTCTACAACGAGCAAGTCATGTATATGGCGAAATTGAAGATTGGTTCTAATCAAGATGAAGTAGAGGTTCAAGTCGATACAGGATCGTCTGATCTTTATGTTATTACACCTGACGTTGATTGCTACTATTCTTCTTATTCCTCTTATTCGTATAGAGGTAAGAGAAGTGAAAATGTTCCAGTATTCTCTCGAGAATATAACTCAGAGAAGTGTACTACATACGGCTCTTTCGATTACACGAAGTCTTCCTCGTTCAAGAAAATTGAAAATGTGGAGAGGTTTTACATCAAATACATGGACAATACGGACTCTGCAGGCTTTTATGGTTCTGATTCAATGCAAATTGGCAATGAACAACTCGACACTGCCATTTTTGCAGTAGCAAATGAAACAAGCACAAATTCTGGTGTTTTCGGGATTGGATTTAGACAGTTGGAATCAGCCTACTACTATAACTATGAAAATATTCCCTTGAGATTGAAATCTGAGGGGCTCATCAAGAAGAATGCATATTCATTATACTTGAATTCAGAGAACCAAACCACTGGATCGGTTTTGTTCGGAGCAGTAGATCATGCCAAGTACTCAGGCCCTTTAACAACTATTCCAATAGTGAACTCTACAGACGAATCTAGTTCTTTGCTGTCGCTTCTCTACGGAATAACCTTCTATCCAGAAGGAGAGGGAGATGATAAAAAAGGCTTTCCAATCACTTCGAATACTTACTTTACAATTTTCGATTCTGGAACTACATTGTCAATTCTACCAGCAAACTTGATTTACAGATTTGCTGCACTGTTGAATGGTTACTATCTGAATGGTTATTACGTGGTTCCTTGTCCAACTTCGGATGACACTTATTTTACTTTTGACTATGGTGGGTCGAAAATTAAAGTCCCACTAAAAGATATACTTATTCCCTCTTCGTCTTCAAGTAGCTATTGCTATTTAGGATTTCAGGAAAATCAAGATGACTATATTCTTTTTGGTGATAACATTCTTAGAGCAATGTACATTGTTTACGATTTAGATGGACTCACGATCTCAGTTGCGCAAGCAAAGTACACAAATGATACGCAAATTGAAGAAATTGGAGCAGATGGAGGAATCCCAAGTGCTACCCAGGCTGCAACTTATGCAGCAGCCACGTATGACATTACCACCAACTATGAATCATCTGTTACAGCAACTCCTTCGTATAAAAGTGGAATTCTTACGCAAGATCTTACTACTTCGTATAGATCATCTCGGTCCGGTAGTACTTACACTTACACAGGTTCTTATGATCCAGATTACTACTTCACTTACGATGATTATACTTACTCTTACTCGCTGTATTCGTTTGATTCGAGCTCGTACGATTCATATTTGCTGAGTTTGTATAAGAGTTACAGTTTAGACGACTATTATACTACTTCACTCCTGGTAGCAGGTCTAAACGGTTTCAGTTCTACTTCTAGGCCAACGTCAACAAGTCGTGGGTCAGGCTCTGGTTCCGGTTCAGGTTCAAGTTCAGGTTCAAGTTCGGGTTCAAACTCAGATTTGTCTAGGGGCATATCTATGAAGTACTACCTCTTGATCCCTTTCTTGGCCGGTTACTTGTTTTATCTTTAAATGAACCACGCTCCACTACCATTATTTTGTCACTTCATTTATGCCACTTTTATGATGAATTTAGAAGTTATCTTACCTCTTTTTATTTTCTTGCTTTCGAATTGCCTTTTGCGACAAATATAAAAAGCCTACGGGGGTAAATACACAATAGACTCAAAACATAGAACCTATATTTCTATATAACCTATTCTATTTTCTGCATTTCCTTTTGCGCAGAGGTAACGCTAATTTCAGAGTTCGCTTAGTTCATGGGTTGAACTACTCTAACGTATTCAACAAACGTTTTCAATTTCAACCTTCTTCCCATCAGGTTCACCGTATTCCAATTTCAACTTTCTGTTGAACAATTCGTATAACCACTCCATGCAACTTTTGGTGGTTGCTGGGTCGTATCTACCCTTACTCATCTCATCTCTAACAAAGGCATGCTGAGCATCGTTAATTTCAATGAACGTCATCTCCACATTGGCATGTCTTAACTTACTTCTGATTAAGTCTCTTCCTTCTAATGGGACATGGTTATCTTTACATCCAAAAATCAAGATGATCTCTCCCTTGATCTCTGCGCATCTAGCTAAAGAGTCATCCTGTTGGCCCTTTCCCAACGCATGGTCATGGATGTCGGTAGCGAAAAAGCATACAGCTGCTGAAACTCTAGGATCTAAAGCAGCCCTGAAAGCCAAATGTCCTCCGAGGCACATACCAGTCAGACCAATCTTCCCATTACAAGTTGGTAAAGAAAGCAAGTAGTCAACTGCCAACTTGTTATCTTCATCATAACTCTTCAATTCCTTCTCGACTTTGTACTTATTACCCTTGTCGGTGCCTTCTACATCATATGCCAATGCTTCATAGCTCTCGAAGTTGTGATAAATCAGCGGAGCAACAACAATGAAACCTTGGCCGGCGATATCTTTTGCAAATCTAGAAACCGGACCGGTCACTTGGTAGATCTCCGAATAGACAACCACACCGGGAAACTTGGCATTGGGGTAGTTCAAGATCTTGGGGTGATACACAAATAATCTCATGGTGGTACCATAAGATGTCTTGACATCGTAGTACGTTTCGTCGATCAACATAGTAAGTTAGTTCTGTTCAATTGCCTAAAGCTATTGACATAGAATATTTATTTTTTTGAATTTTCGTGAAACCGGGCTGCTTATATAGAGAAGGAACCGCTCGCTCCTTCATGTAAGCCGTCTATCCCTTGTTCCCCATCCTCACCAGGATCAATCTACAGTATTTCATAGTGATTACTTCAGGAAAAACGTCTATTTAACGTTAAATACAACAGAATTGCCATTGTATGGAGAAATAAAAAAAAAAATGAAAAATAAAATAAAAAAAAAAAAATATGAACAGAATACAGAATTTTAAAGGGAAGAACTTATAATGAAGAATTGAGACACCGACTTTACTAATCTATGCATCACTAAGTGGATCACCAGTCCAAGAACACACATAAATCCACTTGCACAAGCTACTTCAAGGACTCACTTCTTTGCATTCGCAGCAGCCTCAGCTTGCTTTCTTGCATCAGCTAGTGGAGGTTAGTATCTCTCAGAAAATATAAAGAAATAATAGAATAAAAAGAAGAAGAAAAAAAAAACGAATACTGATTGATTCGTTATTCGTTCACTTCATTACTTACCTTCAGCCTGTTTCCTTCTCATCTTTTCAGCATCATCCTCCATTCTTTTCTTTGGGTCACCTTCTTTCTTTGAAGCCTTAGCTTGTTCTTGCAACTTTTTCTGGTTCTTTGCTCTCGCAAGGTCTCTCTGGTTTCCTCTAGCCATGGTTGATACTGTGTAGGCAGCGTGCTTTACAACATTGATTCATGAAGAGGAAATGGCAAATCCGTCAAAAGAAGTGACTGGACCTGTCTGTATGCAGGCGCGATCAGATCAAGTTTCGTGCGCCGCTCTGGTTCAACTTTTGGCAGAGGCTATGAGACAGCGATATAATGCAATGAAACGGACAGAAAAAGAGAGATAGAGAAAGCTACAGACTGTTACGTTTATCCATTTCATTAATAACTACTCTAGTGTGTGCACTTTTATTTCTGTTTTTCTTTTTTTTTATTTTTTCTTTCTCTTTTTTCTTGCATCTATTTCTCCTCAAGATCAAACACCAAGCCACCATCTCTCTTTGGATCGTATGGTGTCAACAAGAACTTGGAAAATTTCTTCAAGTTTTCAATCCCTCTGATCTCTGAACCAAGCAATGGCATCTTGACCAAGTGATAGTCTTCATACAATTCACTCATTTGATCCAAGTACTTCCGTTGCATCTTCCATCTCGAAGCACATCTCTTACAGTCATCTTCGTTATCAGCAAACAAAAGCTGGTTCACAACGATGGAATTGACATCCATGTTGTATGACATCAACTCTTGAATCATTCTTTCAGTCTCGTATAACGAGAGGAACTCTGAGATACACACACATACAAACGTAGTCAAGTCAGGATTCGTGAATTGCGAGTTGACTTCGCTGACGTTCTTTTGAATTTCGTTTAATTTTTCAAAGATATCTTGCTGTTGTCCACCTCCCATCATCAGAAGCATTGGACCAAGCTTACCCGAGAGATCCTTGAATTTAGACAAGAGCTTTTCTAAGGTGGCTGGTAATTGGAGGAAACGAAGAGTGTGACCAGTTGGCGCAGTGTCAAAGATGATGGTCTTGTATGCAATTGTGCCATTGTCAGTAGAGCCAGCGGACTTTTCATCGCCAGTGGTGGCCACGGCATCGGTTGATGCGGATTGTTTCTTGATGTGCTTCAACACTTCCATAAAACTTAACGCTTCGTCAATTCCTGGGATACTGCCGGTCATGTCATTCATAATGCTCTTCATAGGATCGTTAGGATCGTTGTTGTATTGCGAGGCCTGTTGCTGTAAGTCCAGCATGGCTGCTTCTGGATCGATTTCCATACAGGACAAGTTAGACAAGCCATCGACTTTTCTAGCGTCCTTACCAAACTTTAGGCAAAAGGCATCACTCAAGTTATGGGCAGGGTCGGTAGAGATTAACAAGAACTCATCTTTAGGGTGAGCTAAGGCCAACTGAACTGCGATCGACGAAGATGTAGTGGTCTTACCGACACCACCTTTACCACCAACAAAGATCCACTTGAGCGTATCATGTGATACAATAGATTCAAGGGTAGGTTCAAGCTCGAATTCCATTTTTTTTTTTTGTCAGTATTATTCACGCAAGTACAGTTATATGTATATATCCACAGCTCGGGTTTGTGAATGTAGTTCCAAGTAGAGGTAAAAGAAAGACTCGGTTGGCGGCTCTGTTGCCTCTTGTTAAAACGTTTCGATATTCATGCTGGCTGATTTTGTGTCATGTATGGGCCGCGCAGTTGGTTGCAAATCGCCAAAATGGTTCCAGAAGGTTCGTGGCTCTTGCTAGCTACCAGGAGGAGCATGCGTGGGTATAGTAGGTGAGAGCCTATCTATGAGTGTGTAGTAGGCAAATGTGGAGATAGATTCATTTGTTTTCAAGTTGACTAGTTTTCGTCAGGTTTTATCCCTAGTTCTCGCACTGCAAAGGGCCCTGATCCTTAAACACGGTTGTAAGTAGTTCTGAATTAGCGGTAAATTTAGCAGCAACAAAGAATTCCTCTTTTTCTGAGAAAAGGGTATTGAGCTGGAAGGACTGTAGCAATAACACCAGCAACAATAAGAAACTTGAAGAATAAAGGGGAAAAAATGAAAGATAGTGGAGGTTGCTACACTTTCAATTAGACGACAACTGTCTTGTTGCTTATAGTCCAGTGAGCCAACCCATTTGTGACTTCAACTAAGTATCCGATATAGTGTAACGGCTAGCACGGTTCGCTTTCACCGAGCAGACCCGGGTTCGACTCCCGGTATCGGAAATTTATTTTTTTTTTCGCCAAAGAACATTCCCTTCACAACCACTACGTAATTGGGGCAAAATCAGTGCGCATCTCACGAGCTGATTCTGGCAACAGCTAGGGAAGCCTCCATTATAAGTAAGGCGAGCTCTGGGGTCTATATTCGACCTGCATATCATTGGCTTTTTTTCCAGAACAAAACACGCGAGGGTGCACTTTGTTTTCTGTATGCAGTACGTGTATTCGCATTGCACCAAAGAGACTGTGAATGAAAAAATGAACCAAAGGGTAACAGCGCAAGCGTGTAGAGTAAACAATACCCAACTGTGACTTGATTGGACCACTTTTTGTAAAAAAGAAATCTCGTCTCATGTCCTTAGCAGCGTTACAGCCCGAACTTTGGACTTCCAGCTCCAACCAGGCTCTCACAATTTATATCACCGAAAATGGATTGGCTACTCTGTTCCAACCAAACTTCACCTATCCCATCTTTGGCGATTCGGAAACCATATTTGGGTACAGAGACCTTGTGATATATCTTTGTTTTGACCACTGTACATTCTTGCCCTTCTTGAATGTGAAGTATCTGGCCAAGCTAGATGATGATAAAGTTAGTGGTGGATTGGTAGACCCAAAAGTCAAGTTGCTTGAGTTTCTTCCAGAGCTGACTGTTTACAAGGACGAGGCCAAATGGCTCGAGAAAACTGAAGAAGAAGTTGAAAATTTCAAAATCCCTGGAACTCAGATAGGAGATGAATTTGAACTTGAAGATGATAAGTATGCAATTTTCAAATTAGATCTTGAATCTGTCGAAGGTATAGAGTTACACAAGAGACTTCAAATATTGGTGCTTTTATTCATCGAAGCGGGCTCGTACATAGACGTAACTGATAAATTGTGGGACATTTACATTTTGTATAAAGTTACAAGTCCAGAAAATCCTTCTCTTGTTGGATTTGTCACAGCGTATAACTACTGGAGGTACCCTGGGTTCAAGAAGTTTGAAGCTGCAGAACAAGAAATTAGGAAAAAGGTTTCACAATTTATAATATTGCCCAATTATCAAGGTAAGAGTTTGGGAGGAGAATTTTATAATCGGTTATTTGACCACTGGCTCAAAGATGTGCCGTCCGTAGTGGAAATAGTGATCGAGGATCCAAATGAGCAGTTTGACGACCTTAGAGATAGACAGGATCTTATACGATTAGATCAGCACTTGAGCGGGGGTCTCCAGTCACTCAAAGTGAGCGAATTGACCCCTGAGTGGATATTGGCCACTAGAAGTAAACTTAAAATGGAGAAGAGACAGTTTGCAAGGTTACTTGAAATGTCATTGTTACATGCAGGCAACAACAGTAAGAAAGATGTTAGGCTCTTCATTAAGAAGAGACTCTATGAAAAGAACAAGGAGACTTTGGAGACTCTTGACCAGCCAACAAGATTGGACAAATTGCAGACCGCATATGAATCGTTGGAGCAAGATTACAGGAGAATTCTTAAACCTGTAAAATTCAAAAGAAGGGCAGATCAAGATGGAGTAAGAGAAGGGAAAAAGAAAATACCAAAACAGTAACTAGTTTGATGTATGGTAGGTAAAGTTGTATGTAGTATAGAATAAAATAAGAAAGGAAAAAGAAAAGAAAGGAAAAAATAGATTGCCCATACGCAGCTGTAGTAGGCTAAAAAGACAAGAGGCCGTTCGTTACCAAAGCAATTAAGCGAAGCAATTGAGGGACAGCTAGGTATGCAACTTTCCGTACAATATCCTACCCTATTCTATAATGCAAGAGTGTCTTACTTCAATGTAGCCAATCAAGTTGAAAATGCATTCGTGGATCATTTCAAATTAAAAAAACAATAAATAGGTATCCAAACCAGCTTCGGTTGCAGTATCATCGTATAACCTGCAACTATTCCCTTGCTCGCAACGCTTTCTATCCCAACAGAGAATACGTCAAAAATCCTAAAAAATAAATGAAAAAAGTATCTTTAGTATGATCATAAGCCATTGGGGCCAGAGGATGACGTAGTAAACCTGACTTGTAGGAAAGCTTGTCAGGTACTCTCTGTTATAGCATTCTTAGTAGGCTGTAACAAAGTGGAAAAGTTTTATGTTCAATACGTCATAATCCCCAAAAAATAAAATATGAGTACCTAATAATAGCGGCGGAGTACATTCGGGGATACTCGAATACGATGATGTCTGTCGACCCAACCACTATGATTCAAAAAAATATCCACCATCGTCATGTATGGAAGAATGAACAGCAAAAGTGACGTCATATTTTCTTCACTCAGAAGCCTACTGACGTAGCTGAAGATCGACTCAAGGGAAAAACAAAAATTGGCCGGGGCTGGAATGAGACAAGGTTTTTTTTTTTTTTTTATTTTTTATTTTTAACTTGTTCGACGTAGCTAGATGAGTATCGTAGGGGGTGTGGGTTGAAATTACCACATTAAGTGCATGAGCCTTATGTCTAGTAAAATAATCCTTTCATCGTAAGATAATATAGAAGAGCACATCTTCTTTTTTTTGAATTACCGATACTCTAAAGTCTAGTTCCCCCAAACCACTCTTCTAGAAGTTACCAATTTGGGATCTGTTGACATCTCAGTGCATAATTTGCGTATTACCATCTCTACTTTGATTGCTACTTGCGTGCCACAAAAAACTAGATTTGCTGATTATCATTGTTATTTTTTTCCTTTTTTTCCACCTTCATTTACATGATTGTGAGCCGCACGGCAGCAAGCCAATTATTATGGGTTGAGGTTTTGCGTGCAAGCCAAGCGATAATATAAAAGGGGTGAAAAATCGAAGGTCCAGAAATATTGTTCAGTTCCTCCCTTCTTTTTTTTTCTTTTTCTTTTGTTTTAGCCCTTCAAAGAACTGAATATCATTTACATAGAGTTAAAATGCACAGAACTTATTCTTTGAGATCCACAAAGGCACCAACTGCCGCTCAATTACAATCTCCACCACCACCAACTTCTACTACCAAGTCCAAGTTTTTTGGTAAGAGTGGAATTGCTTCTACTTTCAGAAAGACAGTTGCTGGTTCAACTGGTCCAGAATTATCTAGAAAGTTGGCTCAATACATTAAGATTGAAAAGAATGTTATGAGAGCCATCGAATTGACCGCCAGAGAAAGAAGAGATGTTGCTAAGCACTTATCTGCCTGGGGTGAAGACAACGATGATGATGTTTCCGATGTTACTGACAAGTTGGGAGTTTTGATTTACGAAATTGGTGAATTGGAAGACCAATACATTGACAAGTACGATCAATACAGAATCACTTTAAAGACAATCAGAAACATCGAAGCCTCTGTCCAACCATCCAGAGACAGAAAGCAAAAGATTACCGATGAAATTGCTCACTTGAAGTACAAGGACCCACAATCACCAAAGATTCCTGTCTTGGAACAGGAATTGGTTAGAGCTGAAGCTGAATCTTTAGTTGCTGAAGCCCAATTATCTAACATCACCAGAGAAAAGTTGAAGGCTGCTTACAACTACCAATTCGATGCTACTAGAGAATTGGCTGAAAAGTACGCTTTAATTGCTGGTTACGGTAAGGCCTTATTGGAATTATTGGATGACTCTGCCGTCACTCCAGGTGAAACCAGACCAGCTTATGATGGTTATGAAGCCTCTAAGCAAATCATCATTGACGCTGAAAACGCTTTGGCTGCTTGGACTTTGGACTCTGCTGCTGTCAAGCCAACTTTATCTTTACACCAAGAGTATGAAGATGACGAACCAGTGGAAGGTGAAGTTGCTGCCGATGCCGAAGAGCAATGGGCTGAGCATGACGATGTTGTCGAAGAAGCTAAGTAAATTGCTTAATAATGGATGAAATCAACAACATAATAATTTAAAACAAAAAAAAAAAAAGTTTCTCCCAAAACGAAGAATACGATTCTTTCTTCTTTTAATATGTATTATGTATTACTAAATTTTACATCGTAAAACAAGCAAAAATGTTAAAATTAACATGCTTCAAAGCTCTGTAGAAAGAAAAAAAAGGAAAAGGAAGAATACCCTCTCTGAAGTCAACCTTGAGCTTCATCTCTAACTCTTGAAGTGATGACGAATTTATCTGTAGATACATTTAAATGCACTGCTCCCGTAGTAGCTAAGAATAGCACACTGGAAAAAGATGCTGCTGCAATTCTACGAGATACAGACTCTGTGGGGATTAGCTTTTCAAAGTCGATCTGAAACACTGATTCGCCGTTTTCTATCTTGTCAAGCAGTCCAAATTGGACTGATCTTGATTTCAAAAAATTGTAGAACTTGATTATGGTCTTACTGCCAATTCCCGATTCGGAAGAATTTGAGCCCAATTCGTCGCCTTCCTCTTCATCGCCGGACCAATTGCTCGAAACCTGTACGTCCGGGAAAGAGAGGTCAAAAGTATCGTCATCCTCATAACCCTCTACATGCGTCAGGTTAGGTTCTTCAAAACTGAGCTCAAGATCACTAATATTGCTACCGTCATTTAGCTCAGCACCCGCCAGACTTCTGGATATTTCTAATCTTCTACTGGACTCGACTTCTTCTGCCGCCATCTTTCTGCTGAATTCTACTTCTTCGTTTTGAATTGACAAGCTATGCCTTTGAAAGTATTCGGAGGGGATTGAGTCTGTGAGGTTCTCCAATTTTCCAAAGGAATGTAAATAACATAACCTGATGAATGAAGGACTTTTGTCCATTTCTTCAGCAATGAATTCAGAAAGATTGGAAGGAGCTCCAGCATATCTTTTGAAGATTTTTGCTGAATGAGTGGTTCCCCAGCTGACCTCTTCCATCGACTTTCTAAACCTCTTAAATTCATTTTCAGGTATCGTGGTCTCCAAATCGACAATCACTCTTTTCTTTAAACCCTTGGGTCCTTCCTTACCTTTGGAAGAGCTTTCCCCAGTTGCTTTAAAAATTCCCGACGGTTTATTGGTCAATTCTTTGAGTTCCTCTTCAATGCGTTCGCTGATTGACCTTTCTGACCTCTCATCCAAATTGAAGTCGTTTAAATCATCCCTAATATCTTTGAGTACATCTTCTGAAACTCTATTTCTTTCAGCCACCATACCATCACCATCAAACTCAAAGTCTAAAGATACCTCTTCCCCTACTACTACAGTTTCATCGAATCTGAAAATAGTGTCAACGACTGGGTGGTCAAGATCTTTATCCATTATCAACATCCTGTCAAAATCCATTCCTTGGCTGCTTCTGCTTTCTCCTATTTCTCCGTCCTCTCCGGATTGAAAAGCCTTCAATAAATCGAAGTTTACATTGAAAAGGGGGTCATCTACTAAATAAATGAAGTCGTCCTTCCTCATGGACAACGCTTTTCTTTCGAATGAATATCCATCTTTGACTTCAAGTGGTGCTACTTCAGATGCATCACCTCCTCTCCCTTTCAAACCTCTAAATAGCAAATCCCTCTGAATCTTCGTCTTCGCGTTTATCACATCGTTGAAATAGTAGTCTACTTTCTGTCTATATAGTAGTGCTATTCCGAACATCAAATTAGAGGAGAATCGAAGCGAAATATCGGATTTCTTTATTATGCTGCAAGTGGACGGAATGGACGTCTTGAGGACATCTTTTTTGCTTATTTTTTTATAGGTGCTCCGTGATCCAAGAGTAGATAGCAACCAAGCAGTGGCTACCCCAGAGTCAGAAGAAGCCAGGAGTAATTCAAAGCTCATCTATTCTAATTTATCGTTACCAAATGGAAGGAGTTGTGCCATTGAATTCTTCTAAGAATGGTTGCAAATTTGGCGGGCATGGCTGCAAGACGATGGTTGCAAGTTGATGTCAGCATTCACCTGCAGGCACTTTACTTTCCTATTTGGGTGCATCGAAGGTTGCAAAAATTAGAGAGAAAATACAATTGCGCTTGATAGGAGTAAAGGGAGCAGAGTGGATCAAAGTTTTGCATTAATTTGTATTAAATTCATTATATTATTCTTCTAATTAGTTTACAAGCATATCAGTTCAAACCCTATATATATCCCATATTAAGCCGATTTGTATTCCTTTATTTATTTTTATCTTCCTTCCTTTTCAAAATCTTGTGCATCGTTATACTTGGGTGTTCTGATGTTAAGAGAAAGAAGCCTTCCCAGTTTGTCTTGCTCAAAATCAATCCATCATTATCTTTAATAAATATCTTCGGTTGATGTTCTTTTTACCCATCCCTGCTAATTCTTTAGCTTAATTTTTTCTTTATCTTAGTTTAATTTATTCTTCTTTGCTTTTTCGCTTTTTTTTTTTTTGTTTTACTTTGTTTCTTTCTCCATTTTCTACTTTGTTGCTGGTTCCCTTCTTTACGTCATCTTTTTCAAAAAGCCCTTTAACTTTGCATAGCTTATGACCAACCAACGCACGCTTTGATCGAAATTCTCATCAAGTAAGCTGTTCTGCATTCCTGTAAAGACACTTTTCTCGTCCCTGCTACTATAGTCAGCACTTTTGAAGTTTACGTCAAACCTTGATAATCCATAGATGACATGTTTAAACCATGGCTCTTGAGTCCAATCTGATTTTTCAATAGTGTTACTGAAGTCTCCAGCTTTTTTAGTTAACATTAATTCATTTTCAATTCTCAAGAGTTTATAATTGGCGAGCTTAAACTGGGTATAATGCTTGACTTTCATATACAGATGATACCACGCATAGTCCTTAATCAAATCCTTTTCGACTTTCCTGTTATACTCATCATAAACCTTAGACTGATCAATCAATGCATCGATTAGAATATTGAACTGAATAACAAGATCTTGAAATAAAATTGGCTTATTTGGAAGCGGAACTGGGTCCATATCAGTATAAATATCTGTAGCGCTAATCATAAACAATGGTACTTGTTTTACTTGCCAGATTTCCCCAATAACCTCAGATGCCTTATCCATTATTTCATTATAGTATGTCTGAATCTGTTTCATGTATGGGAAAATCCTACGATCTGCGATTTCGTGCTCCACAAGAGACACCGTTAGCAATCCAATAAATCTAACGAGCAGTCCATGGAGTAACATATCGTTGTCGATTTCCCTTTTCATGAGCCACTTGTAACTATAATAGTTAGAGTTTGGAATATACGTCAGAGTATCCCTTTTGGGATCGTTCGCAAACTTTATATTTACCACTGGCACCCCTAAATGTTGTTGGAAGTTAAGAGCATCTGTTAATTTTATCGAATCACCAAGATACGAATTAATGGTATTGTTATCTTGCTTTTTCCAATAATGGTACAATGACGTAGATTCTGTGCTATAAGCATAATCATCATCTACTATTTCGTCTTCTGCGTCACCACTCGACTTACCATCAACTAGGGTCTTGAAGTATGTAGATTCTCGAGGGATAGAAATATACTTAGCAACAGACTTCAATACATGGTTCAAAGACGGGTTTGCGTCCACTTTAAACTGACTTCCAGTTACCGTGTCCCCATCGATATGAATATAAGCCAATACAGGCATATTCTTATCGTAAGATTTAGAATCGTTGAAATAGTGAGTGGAACCTAAAAGTCCGCTGTGAGTACCATCCCATGATACAAACTTAATTGGTCTTAAAGGTTTCCAACCTAATTTCATAAGCTTTTGAAAGCCACTCATTATTTCAAGCATTATAGCGTGTCCACTTAGTGGGTTTGATGAGGTAAAAGAATCTCTCGATGCTCCAATCACCACTTCTCCATCATTTAAGATACCTTTCACTGTAGACATAATGTTGCTCAATTTTCTAAGAGATTCACCGTCTTCCTGAAAGCTAGTTGCGAGCTTTAGCGAGAGAGACAATGAAGAAGGATTGGGTCCATATGTCCAATTAGTGAAGCTGTTTGGATCCGAAGAGGGACTATTCAACGTCTTCAATATTGGTAACACACTTTTGTAACTGACTGGAATTACAGGGAAGTCGATCTCATGCTCTTGCCACTCATTTTCGGCGCCTGAAGAGCTAGCTTCAAATAAGGAGTCTCTCTCTATGGAAAGTTGTAATTTCTTATCCGAGGCATCTTTATTGTTTTTGCTGGGAGGTTCCTTGTACATTATTAAGCCACTGACGCCATAACTCTTAGCTATCAACGCACGTTCTCTAATGCTCAATTGCACTCCAGAGCTCCCCCAAGATTTTCTCAAGATAATAATTTTACCAGTCGGATCAAACTTATTCTTTAACAATTCTTCGTAGTCTTCTCTTTTGCCCTCATTGGCATACAAATACTTGGCCTCAGCAGTGTGAGAACCACCTCCAGAGTAATAAGCTGGAGTTTTGAAACCTTGTTCGTACAAGATTGCTTCATGGAGAACAGAGGATGTATCGTCCACCAACTTCAACGATGCATTGAGGGGATTCGAGACTTGGGGGATGTTATAATTGCAGACTTTAGTATTAAAGTCATGAAATTCCTTGAACCGGGACTCAACATAGCGCACTAGCTCATAATTGTCGTCAGCGCACAAGTTGACAGGAGATTGGGAGTTCAAGGTGGTGAAATTGCCAAGGGAATAGTTCAATGATTCTTCACAGGTTGGTTCACTCTTGTAGGAATGACCTATTCCGGTCAAAATTAAGAAGTTTCTCTTGATATCCGTTTTAGTTAAGTGAAGGTTATACCAGCGGCGGAAGTCTCTGGATAGGGAGGTCCTAGGTAAGAAAGACAAGTTAAATATCACAATAAAGATAATCCCAAGAGAACAAAACAACCAGAACCTTGCCTTGGAGAATTTCCTCTTGGATTTGGTGTATAAATCTTCATCTTCGTTAATGTCCTCGTTTAGTCTACTGTCGTCATCGGCATACTTGGATTGAGTATCGAAATCTTGGGCTTCATTTCTATTCAGGGGGTCATTATCTATCTGTGAGCCATAATAGGCGGAGGATTCGTTGCCAACAGTGGATTCATCCGCAATACTAATACTATTTCCATTACTATCATCATCGGCATCGTCAATTCTGTTAGGAAGCAATGCGCTCGTAGAGCCATTGGAGCTACTGATCAAAAGCGGAGTATTCGGTGCTGCCTTTCTTCTGGAGTCAGCCATTTTTCCTTTGCAGTTTTGTACAAAATACCGCTCACTTATAAAAGACAAAGAAATAAAGGTATATATAGTACTCTTTTCTTCAATACCAACGTGCCTCTTATAAGTTCAAGTATGGATCAAACAGAAAGAAGAGGGTGGCTAAAATGCAAGTTTAATGCATTGCATCAGAAAATATTGACCTTTCCGAAAACGTGCATAATCCGGACTCCCCTATTAATAAACGGTTTCGTGGAGAGGGAAGCGCCGCAGTGCAACCTTGGGAAAATAAGTGTCAACATACGCCTCATGGAAAAGGTCCACACAACAGGAAGCAAGCCTTCATGGCCAAGTTGGTAAGGCACCTCACTAGTAATGAGGAGATCGTCAGTTCGAATCTGGCTGAAGGCATATTTCTTTTTTTTTGCATTTTTTGGCTCGAGACTTGAATGGTAGTAGTGATAGGGCTGAGAGGTTTGTTACTTGGAGCCAGTGAGCTGATGCGCTGTAAAAATTTTGGACCAAGCAAGCGAGCAGGTAGAAAAAAGAACAAAAATTGAAAATGGCTGCATGCGACTTTCCACCCAAGAGAGAACCACCAGACGGCTTTTTTTTTTAGTCATTCTTCAATTAAGAAGACGGTAGATGTGTAACTTTGGAGGCGCGAATCTTGTGGCAAAATCACGCTAGCAATCTTGGATTTTACATGGTAGTATACTCTAAAGCTGCCTTCTTGAATATCCCGTCCCAAAGATCCGTCGATGCACCATTCTGCAGCACTGCGAGAAGCGCACTACCTGCAGGATCACACATGGAGCCTTTCTTGTGGTCTCTCTCTTGGTCTCTGATGAGATGAGTGCCAGGTGGATGACTACACCAGAGAGACAAATCCAATACAGATATAGAGACCCCCCTTCCTCCATTGTGTCTCATGTCTACTAGAGTAACAGCAGAACAAATTCTACAGGATGCGTACGAGAATCGTGATAGACCGCTTGATAGGCCCGAGCAAACCATACAAGACTTGGATGAATTGAGATCTTTCCAGCTCACCAAGCGCAGAGAGTATGAACAACAGCTCAACAAAAACAGACTAAACTTTGGACAATGGGTACGATATGCCAAGTGGGAAGTTGAATACAATCATGATTTCCAAAGAGCCAGATCCATCTACGAGAGAGCATTACAAGTGAATATAGAGCACATACCCTTCTGGATACACTACATTCAGCTAGAATTGAAGAGTAAAAATATCAACCATGCCAGAAATTTATTGGAAAGAGCAGTGACGTCACTACCACGAGTGGATAAGTTCTGGTACTTGTATGTGCAAACCGAGGAGTCCTTGGGCAACTACGACATGGTGCGAGTCATCTTTGAGAGGTGGTTAACTTGGCATCCACAACAGGGCGCTTGGGATTCTTTCATAGGGTTCGAAAAGAGGTATGAAGAATTCGACAATGTCAGACTATTGTATAGTCGATACGTGGAGCGATTCAACTACAGTGGGGAAGTATGGATGAAGTGGATCCAGTTTGAAACGAGGCAAGGCGATAACTATGAGAGAAGTGTATTCGAAAGTGCTGTTGATTCAATGGTAGTCGCCTGGAAGGAGAGATTAGGTGGAGATCCAGCATTGGAAGATAAAGAAGACGGATTTTTTGCTGAGATCATTGATAAGTGGACGAGATGGGAAGTTTCCGTTGACGAAACCGATAGAGCGCGAGCCATATTCAGTAAGCTCTTAGAGGTCATCGGCGAGAAGGAAGAGAATAGCAATAGTAGTGGTGCCAACTTAATTCGCCAGTTGTATACTGAATTCGAAAAGACATATGGTGATGAAAACTCTATAGAAGACAGCATATATGCCAAGCGACTAGTGAGGTATAGAATCGAATTGGAATCGGACCCAAGTGACTTTGACTCCTGGTGGGCGTACCTTAAGCTCACTGAGAAAGTGAAGGGTGGAAACAAGGAAGAAATGTGCAAGATATTCGAAGAAGCTATAGCAAATGTACCCAGTGATCTACAAAAGTCAATACGATGGAAGAGATACATTTATCTTTGGATCCACTATGCGCTCTTTGTCGAATTTAACCCTCAGGAGCCTGATGTTGAACGAGCTCGAACCATATGGAACCGATGTGCCAAAATAGTCCCAAATAACAGATTTGTGTTTGGCAAAGTTTGGATAATGTTTGCAGAATTTGAAATTCGAAATGGTGGCACTGGTGGAGAAATTAGCTCCGCACGGAAGGTTCTAGGAAGATCCATTGGAGTGTGTTCATCGATTGGCAAACCAAAGAAAAAGATTTTCCGTTTTTACATTGGGCTTGAGAAGAAATTGGGTGACTGGGAAAGGTGTAGAAAGATCTACGAAAAGTGGCTAGAGGTTGACATGAAGGCGACTTCAACTTTAATCGAATATATCAACTTTGAAAAAGAATTAGAAGAACACTCAAGAGCAGTAGGGCTCTTTGAAATTGGCATGGAGTTGAATGCAGAGAGTGTATGGAAACCGTACGTTTCCTACCTCCAAGAAGAGACCGAGTTTGCTCAGACCAGACAGGTTTATCGCAGGGTTATCGATTTGGATCTCTCAAAATCTGCCGTCGTATGGATTGCTTTTGCAATGTTTGAATCCAGAATACCGACGGAGGAGCAGTTGCGGTCGTATGAGGCAGGAGAAATCGAAACAGAAGGCGATGAAATGGAGTTCTCGATCACTGACGTACAGAGAAACAACACCAGAAGAATACTCCAAGAAGCTTTGAAGGCTTTGAAGTTATACCCTGAGCAGAGAATTGTGGTATTGGAAGCCTACAAGCACTACGAAGAACGCCAAGGTAATTCGGAAACGGTACAAGAGGTAATCAAGAAATTTCCCACCGCCGTTACCAAGAGAAGAACGGACGAAAATGGACTTGAAGAGGAGTACATCGAGTATATATTTCCAGAGGACGAACAAAAGAAGCCCGAGGTTAGTAAGTTCTTGGCCAATGCAAAGAAATGGATGCAACAGAGCAAAAACTAGGTATGCATTATTACAGTATCAGTTGACCAGTCGAACAATGGCACCATTTGCTGTTTGCAATTTTCAATAGTCAGTAACATCATTTATTGATAATATGTAGCAATAGCAATAATAATCATAATAATAATAATTATAACAATAATAAGAATTATAATAATAATAACACCCACATACAATACTGAATGTATAGACTTCTAATGTACAACGGGCTTCCAGGCTTCCAGGCTTCCAGGCTAATTGTGCCGAACAAAGGTTGATTTTTCCTTTATCCTATACTTCTTTCTTTTCCTTTTCTTGCACTATTTGAATCCCCCTCTCAAGGTCAAGACCAAATGTAAACTTGCTCCAGCATTGATTCCTGCTTCTTGCACGGTGTTATCATCATTCAACTGAGAGCCGTTGAAAATCAATCTCTGTTGGGAAGGAGGGATCCCTTCCTTTTCTTCCATCATTTCTTTGATTCGAATGATCTTATCCGACCCCTCGATGTCCACTGGGATATCCCTACCAGTTAAAGTCTTGACTTTTATTTGCATTGTAGGTTTATCAGAATCAACAAGACTAAAGAAGTGTTTCAAAGTTGGGGATAATTTTGCTCCACTCAGAGGACCAAAAGAAAAATCAAAAAAAGAAAAAAAAAAAAAAAAAAAAAAAAAAAAAAAAAAAATGCTAGAGGCTAGCTGAGATCTAAACAGCTCGAATAAGAGGAAAAGGCTAAGTGGGTATATAAAGGCAGTAGGGAGCGGGCATATTAGTCTGATGGTAATTTTGATATTGATGAAAAATCTAATCAATTAAAATTAACAATTTATCATAAGAATAATTTAATAAAATGAAAAATATTTGATATAAGATTTAATATATATAAATATATATATATATATATATACATTTATTAATATACTATTCCAAGATAACCAAAGCTCATAATAATTAATATTATATTATTTATAATAATTCATTCATATAATAAGAAATGAAATATTATAATTATAAGCAAGTTAGCAGGAATTTCAGAGGCCATAAACCTGATACTTGTAAATTATTATCTATAAAGAAAAGGTCCAAATATATAATTTATTATATATTGAGCAATTAGCAACAAAGATGTCAGCTATTGGTTCTAGTGCTTATGACCTAGCTATTTATGATTTATATTGTCATGCTTTCTTTAAAGGTTTATTATTTATGTCAGCTGGTTCAATTATATATAGTTGTATCTCTGAATCAAAGATACTCGTAAATTATTAACTTCTACCCTTCATAGTTATACACCTTATAGTTATACAACAATGCTAATAGCATTATTATCATTAATGTTGTACCTGGTTAATCAGGTTATTATTCAAAAGATAATATTATTGAAATTTTATGTGGGTTTAGTGGATATATGAAGTTTCACATAGCTAAATTCGCTATTACATTATTATCTATATTTAAAATAATATTTTAAAAAAGATATTATTTTATATCCTTCAATATATACATACACATATGCTTAGAGGAAAGGTAAAAATAGAATAAATATTATGCCTTCAATTCTGCTCCTACAATAATACCCCTTAGGGGATATTATTTATGTTATTGTATTATATTAATTTATAAAATTATATAATATTTAAATATAATCAACGCCCCGAATAATATGTGTATACATATAATCACGGGACTATAATATAGTTAATATAAAGAATGCCCTTTCTAAAATAATATAATAAAGATCAAACTATTAAAATATGATAAGGAGGGTTGAAGAACCAACCTGCATTTTGACCAAATAATAAGTAAATCTAGTTTGTATTTAAATTTTAAGTTAATTAATGATTACCGTAATCATTTATTATTATTAGAATAAAGTTCAATGAATAATCTTCCTGAAGAGGTATTATCCGTAAGGGATAGTTCTGATGATAACGAATCAAAATTAAAAAAATATTTGATATAAAATGTATTATAGATATACATCTATTATAAATCGCTGACAGGGATGTGTTTATTATTCAATTTCGAGGTGAAAACAAAGCGGGTGAAGACTTTATAGGTTTAGAACCAATTAGGTACATTTTAACCCCACGAATATATACGCAATCCGAGTTTCGAACAAGTTTGGTTATAAATGTCATTATTGTCCGCATTTAGTGCGTGGTTTGGATACAACTTACCCGTAACAAGTGGCGTCATATCACTGGACATGGAGATGTTTGAGCAATTCAAAATCAGAGGAGTAATATGGCCAAGCGTTCCCTCTTATGCCGACTACGTTAGCACTTTTAAATTGTGGAGGTTTTTTAAAGCAGGTTTTGCTGATGGTAGCATGGAGGAGCTAGCTTTACGAGTTAAGGCAGGTGTGATTATAGTGAATCATTACTATGCCGAAACGCAGAAAACTGATGAGCGGTGTGTCAGGAATCATTTTGTATTAGGTCTAGCACTAAAGAGTACAGATGTATTTGCAATGGTTTCCACCGTATATATATTCCAAATTGTAAGGTCGGCTTTGAAAGTAAATGTGGATATGAGAACGCACTTAGTGAACACCTTGACCACAGGGTGGGAAGATGAAGTACAGAGGGATAAAGCTGTAAGGCAATGGTATGACGATATAACAAATCTATTGCGTCTGAATAAAAGATTAAACATGACAAGCCTGCTTAGAGCAATAATTTATACCTTCCTGTACGTTAAGGGCCATGAAGTGGCGTTAGATCCTTCGATGATTAAGTGTCAAACTGCGGATAGAATAACCGGGGAGTGTAAGGCTCATAAGAAAAGGAAAGCGATGCTTTGGCTCAGTACTATACTGTGGGGGTTAATGAGAGAACATATCAGTGTCACGGTAAAACCCGATGGGATTATTGAGAAGCGTATTAAGATCTACATGATGATGAGAGCAATAGTGTTCATGATATTTTTGGGGCCACTATGGTTGGCGATAATAACAGTATCTATATTAGTCGACATATTTTTAACTATGCCACTTTTGGGTACCCGGCCACGACAGCATGATAACGACAAACAACTGCTGACTGGACCTATTGTTTACATAAGAGAGCCGCCTGCTTAAGACGTACTTATATTAAAGAACTATTAAAGTTTGATAAGGAGAGTTTGACACCTCAACCTGCATATTGGCCAAATGATAAGTAAATCTAATTTGTATTTAAAATTTAAGTTAATTAATGATTACCGTAATTATTTATTATTATCAGAACAAAGTTCAATGAATAATCTTCCTGAAGAGGTATTATCCGTAAGGGATAGTTCTGATGATAACGAATTAAAATTTAAAAAAAATATTTGATATAAAATGTATATATATATATATACATCTATTATAAGTAGTTGACGGAGATGTGTTTATTATTCAATTTCGAGGTGATAACAAAGCGGGTGAAGACTTTATAGGTTTAGAACCAATTAGGTACATTTTAACCCCACGAATATATACGCAATCCGAGTTTCGAACAAGTTTGGTTATAAATGTCATTATTGTCCGCATATAGTGCGTGGTATGGATACAACTTACCCGTAACAAGTGGCATCATATCACTGGACAGGGAGATGTTTGAGCAATTCAAAATCAGAGGAGTAATATGGTCAAGCGTTCCCTCTTGTGCCGATGAGATTAGGACTTTAAAATTGTGGCAGCGATTTGATGCAGGTTTTGCTGATGGTAGCATGGAGGAGCTAGCTTTACGAGTTAAGGCAGGTGTGATTATAGTGAATCATTACTATACTGAAATGCAGAGAATTGGCGAGCTGAGTGTCAGGAATAGTTTAATAACAGGTCTAGCGGTAAACAGCAAACATGTATTTACAATGGTTTTCACCGTATATATATTCAAAATTGTGGGGTCGGCTCTGCATAAAAATGTGGATATGAGAACGCACTTAGTGAACTCCTTGACCAAAGAGTGGGAAGATGACGCACAGAGGGATAAAGCTGTAAAGGAATGGCATAAAGATATAACAAAACTATTGCGTCTGAATAAAAGATTAAACATGGGTAGCGTATATAAAGCAATCGTGTATAGCGAAAAGTACGTTCAAGACTATGAAGCGGCGGTCAATAGCTGGAAGGCTACGTGTGAAACTGCGGAGAGAATAGCCGAGGAGTATAAGGCTTCTAAGAAAAGGAAAGCGATGCTTTGGCTCAGTACTATACTGTGGGGGTTAATTAGAGAATTGTTCATTGACTGGGTAAAACCCGATTGGATTACTGATAAGGAGCGTAGTAAGACCAACATGACGATGAGAACAATAGTGTTTATGATATTCTTGGGACCACTATCGTTGGCGCTAATGACAGTATCTATATTAGTCGACATAGTTTTAACTTTGCCAATGAGGTTGTATTGTGATATGAGATTGGGTACCCGGCCACGACAGCATGATAACGACATACAGTTGCTGGCTGGATCTGTATTTTACGCAAGTGAGTAAGACTAAGACATACTCATCTTAAAGAGGTATGATGAAATGTGTTAGTGAAGGGAGATAGAAAGCACCGAGCTGGTGTTTACTAAGGGTGATAATAGTGAGAGGTTGTGAAGAAAAGAGCTTATACCATTGTGATGTTGTGCAATTGTGTTAAATTGATCTGGATTATGTATTACGATGACTGCATGTCACAGGATGGCTGAGTCAGTGGTCGGACCGCAACGCCGTCAGCGGCAAGATGGGCATGCGTGTACTAGGTCGAGTGGGCTGATACCGGACAGGCTAATATTATATGGAGCTTAAGATGCATTCTGTACGGCTGTGAGTTCGCATGGACTAGAATACCGGGTTTAGTATCGACGGATTGCGTAACTGGATGTCATACGGGCATAAAGGAAATGGAATCTGCGGTAAAGTGAGTGAATTAGAGTATAGAGGTTGTATGGTCTTAACTGGCCTATTCTACTTATATATATGCGTCAGGGGATGCTTAAATAAGTGGTTTAGCTGCTATATTCTCAATATCATAAATGTAAGGTTTGGTCAAGTCAATTACTTAGGGCTAAGCATACCATCTGGAGTGGATGAGCTAGACGACGGCTACAGTAATGGACTATGTTTTAAATTATGAAACATTATGCATAGCGTTACTGGTAAACAAAATTCTCACTGAAAATATGGTGGGCGGTAAAGAGAGCAGCACTAGTGTCAAAGCTGAGCTGCTGAGCGCAGGTGCATGTGAGAAAAGAAGGCAGACATGCCAGAAGATGACAGGAGACAAAGAATGAATGATATATATATATATATATGATTACTTTTAATTAAATTCAAATCACCTTGAATTTCAATATAACCTATTAATCAATCTTTAGATATAATATTATTTACATCATTAATTAATTTAATACTTAATTGATTTAATATTTAAATTATAAATTATTTCAAATTGGTGATGGATAATTATTTGGTTCAAATTTATCGTTAATTATAATTATTTTATTTTAATTTATCTTCTTTAGATACATTATTATCCAAATATATTAATAAACAAAAAAAAAAACTAAATAAGTAGAGAAAAAGTACTCTAGCAAAATGTTGCCTACCCCCACTATTCGCACATTGGATGAAAAGGTGTATGAACCCGCAGAAGACTCGTACTTATTGTTGGACTGCTTCGAGCAAGACCAGGACTTTTTGGCAGGAAAGTTCAGTTCGCGCAATAAGATTCCTTTGGTAGTGGAAATAGGTGCTGGATCAGGAATAGTTACTACATTTGTGAAACAGAACATTTGCAAAGATGGGATTTTCATTGCGACAGACTTGAACCCTCATGCTTGTAGAGCAGTGATGCAAACTGCTAGAGAAAATAAGGTGGACGATGCCAAGATTGAGTCTTGCCAGATGGATTTGACCAGTAGCATTAAGAGTAAGAGCGTAGATGTGTTAATTTTCAATCCACCGTACGTTCCAGCGGAAGAGGTGCCGCTGATCCCAGAAACCGAAGAAGATGATGCATGGTTAGACTTAGCTCTATGTGGGGGCCCCATAGGTATGGATGTTACCTGGAAAGTATTGCATGATTTGGGAAATACATTATCTGCGGATGGAGTAGCTTATATACTATTTTGTGCTAGAAACAACCCGAAGGATGTGAAGAGAGATATGGAACAATTAGGATGGAAGGTTGATACGGTCATCGAGAGGAAGGCCGGATGGGAGGTATTGTGCATTTTGAGATTCCAGAGAGTCCATTAGATGGATAACAAATATTATGAAAGAAGGGAGACGACCGTCAGGTCATGGAAAAGAGAAGAACTTACAGTAGACAAAGAAAGATCTCATGTCAGAAGATGACCCTTGCATTAAAATAAATGTAAATGCGACACTAGAATGGACACTAGAACAGACGCTAGGACAGACACTAGGATGGACACTAGGATGGGAATAGACGCTAGAATAGACACTAGAATAGACACTAGGATGGGAATAGACGCTAGAATAGACACTAGAATAGAAGTTAGAATAAATACTAGAACAGACGCTAGAACAGACGCTAGAACAGACGCTAGAACAGACGCTAGAACAGACGCTAAAAAGACGCTGAAATAGACACTAAAAAGACGCTAGAATAGACGCTAGAATAGACACTAAAAAGACGCTAGAATAGAACCTAGAATAACCATGACTGGAGCATATTTATCGCTAGGCTCACCAGGATTGTAGAATATAAGAGAGCAAACTTGCATTTAGCCCAACATTAGACTGCCAACCCTACTCTACTCGAGAACTACATGGGATGTGATAGAGTGCCCAGCGCTTAGACCGCGCGGCTGGCACTGAAGTCTCTCCAAATTTGCAGTGCGATATGAAAAAATTCAACCGCTGCAAGAAAAGTGAATTTAATCTTAGCTTCTTCTAACAATCCAGTGAATCATCAGCACCATGGCAACCCGAGGCAGACCCACAAAGTGGTCAGGAGCACCTGCTCGTTATAAGGACCTTGGTAAGATAAAATTGAACACGATTATTTCGGGCCACTTAACGCAAGAACAGATCGATGCGTACCAGCAGTACTTTAGAATAGAGGAAATTTCAGCGTTGCTTCGCGAGTCTCAAGAGCAAAGGAAACCCTTGGTACAGTTGCTACCATCAGGATATTTGGATGAGGCTTCATCTGGAGTCAACTACAAGAGGGACCCTTCTCCACCTCCCACATATGATAGACATGGACAGAGGACGAACACTAGAGAAAATCGAACCCGTGCTACTTTGGAAAGCGAAAGACACTTCCTCATCGATGAGTCTTTAAAGCTGGTGAGAAATTACATTCCTCCAGTTGAATACAGAAAACCGGCCAGAACAAGCGAAAAGATATACATCCCAGTTAAGGATTACCCTGAAATCAACTTCGTGGGTATGTTGCTTGGACCGAGAGCCATGACGAAGAATAAAATTCAGGACGAGAGTGGAGCGAAGATTGCAATCAGAGGGAGAGGTAGTGTCAAGGACGGGAGATCTGACCGAGATTCTCGAGACAATGGCGATACAAGTACCGCGATAATATCTTCAGCATCATTTACGAATCCAAGTCTAGGTTCGGATGAGCCTGAAGAAGATTTACACGTTCTCATAACATCAGATTCACCAGAGAGCATTGCAAAGGCTATAAAATTGACAAATGAAGTGATAGAGAAGGCTATTTCCTCACCAGTGGGGCAAAATGACTTGAAAAGGGGTCAACTCCGTGAATTGGCTATCTTAAATGGTACTTTAAGGGAAACAAAGCCCTATGAACCACAACTGCAAAGGAGACCCATGCCAGGCGGATTAGATGTGTCGGCTATTGTATGCAATATATGTGGGAAAGTTGGTCATTTTGCTAGAGACTGTTTAATGAGAAAGGAGAGAGACGACCCAGAAACTTCTTCAGCGAGCTGGAAAAGATCCAAACCGCCGGGTTTACCCAACTTGCCCAGTTTACCTAATTTACCTGCTACTCCTTGGAATTTAGGTGGAGAAAATGGACCTGGGGGACCAACTCATTCAACCATCCCTCCACAAAATGCGCCTGAAGTAGTTAAGCAGGAACCTGTTGTGCCCAAGGCCCCATCTTTTGTTTCAAATGTGACTGGTATTCCATTGGTGGCACCTCCACCATCAATTGGAAATGCTTCAGACGGTAAGTTACCCTCATTACCTCACCCTGGTTCAGGCCATCGTCCTCCTCCCCCACCATCTGCACCTATGATAGCTCCTCCACCGCTGATATCTGGTGTAACGCCTCCTCCACCACCGTCTAATGGTGCCCACCTTCCACCTCCCCCACCATCTGGCATCGCTGCTCCTCCCCCACTACCATCTAAATTACCACCCCCACCTCCTGGTTCCAAGTTACCACCTCCACCACCTCCACCACTGGCCGTAAAACCTCCACCACCTCCTCCTAAATAATTATAGTTGTTACTTCTGTCAGAATAGCCCTTAGTTTCACTTCTTGCTTGGCTAGTGCCTAAAAAATTTAAATAGAATAAATTAAGTCATATTTAGTTTCGTTTTAGGGTTTACTCGAGCATCAGGAACCTATCATGTAGTAGTCCGAATGCCTTTGTAATTATTGACGTGTTGATTTGAAACCTTTAGAGGAAGTAGCTCATCTCCATCTCACCCACAGCTTCACAAGAAATGTGTATTATATATTTCGCAAATATAAAGATTTCAAGAAATCCGATATAGTGTAACGGCTAGCACGGTTCGCTTTCACCGAGCAGACCCGGGTTCGACTCCCGGTATCGGAATATTTTTTTGCCATTTTTGTATAACTAACACTCCAAGAAGAGAGAGAGAAGTCTCTACATTCTTAAGTATATCTTCAGCTTACTCGGTATAAAGCCTACTGTTCGTAATGGACCACGTACATGCCACTAAAAATAATAACTCTAATATATTTATTTATTTATTTATTTATCTACTTTCATCTGTAAGAAGCATATTTTCATGGCTTCCTGAATGTAGGCTAGATTCTATGCTGTGTCTTGGTAGAGGTGGGAATGCTCATATTCTCTTAATTTACAAGTATTAACCTCAAACAAATGAGACTAAAGGATAGGAAAGGTCCTCGGCGCCAATTGGCAAACGTCCATTCAAGCTTTGGTTTTCTTTTCTTCGCTTATATCTTTTTTCTTTTTGGTCTTTTTTTTTTTTTTTTTCATTTTCGATTTTATTTCTTTCAAGTATACTTCAATACTCTTAGCATTCTGATACTTGAAGTGTTTCACATCAGCAAAATAGAAGGCACTTACTTAACTAAGTTCAAGTTTTCGTAAGTTCCGCTTGAAGTGGCCTTGAATAAGTCTGCGGATGTAACACCGGTCTTGTTTGCTTCGTTATCCTTTAATTGTTGGATCATTAATCTAACCTTTTCTCTTTCTTTGAATCCATGCAAGCATTCATAGTAGTCGTTGAATTTTGGGGTGCACTCCTTGGGAGCCTTGGTGTCAGCATTGGTGTAGCATTCCATGAACGTTTGGAATTCATAGAAGCATTTTCTCGTACCACCGTTTCTTGAGTATGGGTTCATTTTTCGCTTAGCAGTATGTACAAATGAGGTCCTGGTCTTGGTCTTTGCTAGATGCCTCTACGTTGTTTCAAGATTGGGATGGTAAGGAAGTTTTTAGGGAAGGTAATTGGACAGAAAAGTGGTTGGTACGCGACCTTTATATACAGGATCATTTAATGGCTGCAATTTTTCAAGTTGGCTGCTGTTCTCGATAAGTTAGTTTATTTCTCCAAGGGCTCATTGAATTCGTAGTCTAAGACGTTTATATATATAGGTGGTATAAACCTGGTTTTCCATCTTTTCGGACAAAAAAAAAAGAAAAAAAAAAAGTAAAAAAATTATGCTAATAAAAAAGTTTTAAACATATGCCAACATTTCTCTAATGCAATCCTTCACCTGGTAGTACAAGAGGCCCATCTGTCCGTCTATAACAATATCACCAGTGTCGTCTGATTCACCGGATCCATAAGTAACCTTTCGGATTGCCAATTCTTCGTTTACCACAAGCGTACCTTCACTCTTGAACTCAACATTTAAGTTCATATCGAGCAACTTCTTCTTCAACTCTGTTAATCTAATGTTACCAATAGCCAATTTAGGATTGGAAACGGAGTTCCCAGTAGTAGAAAATTCACCGTTTGTCGAGGTATTTTGAGTGGCAGAAGCTTGAATTGATTTCAGTTGGAAGTCCTTCTTCAGCAAATGCTTCAAAGTGAACTGGGTAGAATTATTCATGAAATCAGTAGCAGTCTTTTGCTTCTTATTATGGTGATCTTGATCTGCTTGCGTGGCTGGATTGGAAATTTCCAATTCCCCATAAACTTTTGCAACTTTGTAGCTACCGTCTATTTTCTGCCAAGATAAGTTTTCTAAAATTGCATCGTCCAACTTGATTTCAAAGTTGGTTAATCCAATTCCGCCAACTCCTTCATCGTCATAACCTATTCTAATGGAATCGTTAATGACAGGGACAACTATATTCATTGAATTATTTGATAACTTGGATGAAGATAATCCTGAGAGTCCACCTCTGATATTAGTAAGGGACATGTAACGAGCTGAGTTGGCATCTTGCTTCTTGAATTGCTGTTCCTTTTTGTTTGATTGTTGTTGTTCAAACATTGTCTTGACTTTCTTTAACTGGTTAATTTCAGAATCCACTGGGGCAGTTTCGTCTGGCAACAATACGAGATTGTATGGCTTGATGAGGGAAACGATAAGTGAAAGAGATCTCAAATCTACTAAACCGGAAAGATCAACAAATGAAAGTCCACACCGAACTCTAAGTTCCCTCTTAGAGTTTGGCGCATATACTCTTTTCAGAGGAGCAAAGAGAGTATCCAAATTCTTCTGGAGGACTTGGTTGTTGAGAGTTTCCTGAGGAGTAATTCTAGGAGCCAAATTATGCTTAGAATTGTTTCCAAATCCATTCTCTTGATTATTATAATTGCCATTACCATTGTAGTTTCTTGGTCCACCACCCCTCTTCTCTATTAACAACCTCTTCTGAGTGTGGTCTTCTACCTTTTGGAACATCTTGATATCTATAACTTCACCGTAGTCATCAAATTTCTGCTTATGAGTGGTTGGGAAGAACGGGAACATGGCCTGCCTTGGTTTGAGTTTATGAGTAATGCGAATGTCCAACAGTTTATTGGAAGCAAGGGATGTTTTGATGTAGTCCGCTAAAAGGGTTTCAGCAAGATCATCCTCCTTTGCAGGTTCTGCTACTGGAGCAGTGGATTCCTCCAGTTTTACGGTTCCCTTAGCTTTGTCTTCGCCTGCTTTTGTCTCTTCCTTACCTTCACTCACTTCTTCCTCCTCTTCTTCTTCTTCTCCCTCATCGTCATCGTCATCGTCGTCATCATCACTTGAGTCGTCACTGAAAGCGTCAGTATTCAACAAATTCTTGTTTCTCTTGTCTCTAACTTTGGCCAACAAGTTCTCTCTTCTACGTTTCGCTATCTTTTCGTTGAAATCCTTCAATTCTTCTCCTACTAATTGCTCAGATCTGAAGAAGTTATCCAATGAAAGCATTTTTTCCAAAGGTACAGCTATACCGTCTTCTATAACCCCGTCTTTATTTGAGACTCTCCCCTTGGCTAAGTTGTACCACTCAGAGTACAAGTCTTCGTTTAAACTGCCGTTGAATTTGGACTTTTCTGTCAAAATGATGGTAGTCTTTTCATCATTACAAAGGTATTGAAGAGCTTCCACAGACATGTCACCGTTTGTAAGGTCAAGACCGGTACAAAAGACAATTTTTGGTCCAGTCAACTGGATCAATTCACTTGGATCACTCAACAAATCAACTTTCGAGGGGTCGAATGGGATATTGTTCTTATTGTTTGAGCCTCCATGCAGCTGTGAGTCCTCCCATTCTTTAATTAATTGTGAAGACATCCATTCCAACAAATTGGATGCGTACGAAAGTGCCTTGGTTCCAGAATATGATAAGAATAACACCGGGATTGGAGCACTTTGCAAGTGCTGGTCGATAAGGTGCAAAATTTCTAAAAATCTCCCACTCAAACTGGTTGGTAACAACACGGAGCCTCCGTTGGCCAACGTTGCGTCAACCAACTGTAAAAACTTTTCAGTTCTCCTCCTATGGGACATAGACGAGCCCAAGTCTGTATTGGTAATAAGAACAGTTGGCCTGATTAATTGAGCCAAGGGGCTCCCCGAGCTGGCCAAAAAACTGGCAGCGTTCAAAAAGGAGTCCTTGGAGTGATTCCAGGCAGGAGCGTAGATGATCTTCTCGAGCTTCTTTGTCAATAACCAAAAGGTTCCTCCCAACGTATGACCGGCATTATATGGAGTGATTACAAGTTTATTGTCCAACAAAGACAAGGTCTGGAAAAACTTCAATTCGGAGATTTTGTCAAACCATTCATCGATTTCCAGAACTTCCAATATAGCGTCCTTTAGCGGCCCCACTATTCCCTTGGATCTATAGAACTCCACTGTGGATATTCTCCCCAATTGGTTGACGGGGACGGTGGAATATACTTTGATGTTATTCATCAAGTTGGGGAACTTGATACAGAGCAAAATGAACCCGGAAATGAATTCTGGTGTTCCATGAGACAACAAGATAAAGTCGACATTTCTCAAGTGAGGCTCTATAAACAGAATGTCGTTGTGATTGTTACCGTCCCAGGAGGGGTCTGCCAAGATGACAATATCAGAGTCAAATGTTAGCTTTGAGACCCTGCACGAGCCGCTTTCGTTCTCTAGAATAGAAAACGTAAACATCCTAGCAATTGGTTACTCTTGAACCCTTCAATTAGTCACTCTTAAGGGTAACTTCCTAAGTTTAGTTGGAGGTTCTTTCTCCAGAGGAGTTTTTTTGCCCATTGAAGGTATGAAAAATTACACAAACGCAGCTGGTTATATGCAGGTCAAAGGAGAGAGCATGGAAGCTGTGCAGCATTGGCGGTTGCAGAAAGTGTAGTAGTGAGGGTGCTTTCATGACAAAGGAGCACCTTTGAAAGAACAACGCCAGTGAATACCTGGGTTGAAAGTTACCCGTTGTGTCCAAAATATCGAAAGCAGATTTTTTGTAAGATAAAATTTTCAGAATGAAAAATAGTAATTTCGAAGTGCTCTGGTATGCTCATCTGCCAGAAGTCGAAACGATGGGTAATCCAAAACAGGAAATTTATGCACTTCACTGCTTTCCTTCATTTATATTTACCATGCAACTTATATTATACACATATATAAAGGCTAAATAAATAAAAAAGAAAAAAGAAAAAGGTAAAAAAAACTGAAGTGAAACACACCAGCTTAGGCTATTAACCCACTAGTAATGCATCAGATACAAAAAAAACAAAAAAAACAAGAGATGTAATTAAGAATAAAGAGAGGAGTTCTGCAAAAAGTATCAAACAAGAGCAGGAAGCACTCATGTAGTAACAGCAACTTTTTAGAGAGAAAAAAACCAATGGAATTGAATTTAAGAGACAAACAATAACTCCTCAGGGCAGGGTCGTCTGTATAATTAGTACCTGAATAAACTCTTAAACCTTGAAACTAAACCATCTCTTCTACCTTCCTTCTCAGGTCCTGAGGGGACTTGGTTGATTTGAGGTGAAGGGGAAGAAGCTGGGAATGCCCCAGGCGCCTGAAGAATTTCCACGTTATTCTTGTTGTTGTTCTTGGAGCGCAAGGGGCTATCTGCTTTGGTAGTATTTGGACTGGGTAAAACACCGGAATTGAAAAGTGAGTTCGTTGGTGTATTAAATTGGTTTAATTCAATATCTTCGTCTTCTTCCTCTTCCTCTTCCTCGTCATCTTCAATTTCAGTTTCGTCCAAGTGTTCGAAAACAGAGTCTTGGGATGGAAGCGAAACTGCAGCGAACGACGACGAGGTTGTAAGCACCTGGGTCAATGGCAGTGCTACAGAATCGGCTGGTTCGGGAGAAGGAGAGTAGATTTGCTCGCTGGTGCTTTCTTCTTCAAGAGGTGTTGGAACTGAAGCGGGCACTGGATTCTTCTTTGCTGTCGTTGTTGGAGGAGGGGCTTGGGTGATTGCAGGCGCTGTGACTTTGGGTGTTTCAGCCTTGGGTGCTTGAGCAGGTTCTGGTTTATCAGAAACAGCTGGAGCAGTAGTAGTGGTAACAGGCGCATGTTTCTCAGCAGCTACCACCTTAGTGGCTGGCAATTCTTTGCTAGCTGAGGTATTGGAAACCTTGGGAGCTGCAGCCGGTGCAGTTGCAGGAGCCGTGACAGATGCAGGCGCAACTTTTCCAGTTTCCTGTGGGAGTGTATACTTTGAACTTTCTGCGGCTGGTACAGGCTCAGAAGTGGTTGGAGTAGGATATATCACTTCCTCCAACTCAGCTTCATCCACATAATTGTTCTCGATCCCACTGGCATCTGCTTCAATTTTATAATCTGGAGAGATAACCCAGGATTCTTCATTGATCACAAACTTGAACACCAATTTTTCCTTTTTAGGGACAGTCACCGTACCCACAAAAGAGTCTCCATTGCGTTTAAGTGGATTATTCGTTTTCGACCAATTGTCAAAAGTTCCCGTTATATGGACGGAGTTGATATTACTAGCCGCGGGCCTAAAAAGAGTGTTAGTCTTCAGAGATCAAGAAAAAAGGTGAAAAACAAAAAAAAAATTGTAAAAAAAAAAAAAAACTCATTTATTTTTTGAATGCGATAAGGAGCGCGAGGGACTAGATTAGTGGTAGAATGGCATCCACATAATACAGCGGATCAGACCTCCAGAAAGTCAGTGGTGACCTCCTGTTGCTCCGATTCGTCTGATTTTTGTCCATTGAACCTATAATTTAGTGAATATCTCAC
Organism: Dujonia oleophila; assembly: GCA_030563865.1. Classification (NCBI taxonomy): domain Eukaryota; kingdom Fungi; phylum Ascomycota; class Pichiomycetes; order Serinales; family Debaryomycetaceae; genus Dujonia; species Dujonia oleophila. The sequence continues at coordinate 336,320 of JAJMKG010000009.1, read as the reverse complement.
GTTAAATAGGCAAGACTGGCCATATGAAAAACACTAATCTTGGGTCTCCGGATAGGCTTATCTAATAAAGGAGCCAGACCTCCGTTTTGCAGAAGCAGCCAGCTGCATCTCCTGCACTATACATACCATTCGAATCGATAAGTATAAGTCATATTAGTGAACTACTTTTATCGGACTATATCTTGCTTAAGAAGAGGAATTGTAAAATAAAATCGAAAATAAAAAAAAAAAGAATGGAGGACAGTTGTGCTTCTATTTAGTATTTATTGCTTGATTCCTTTTCCTTTTTTTTTTTTTTTTTTTTTTTTTTTTTTTTTTTTTTTTTTTTTTTTTTTTTTTTTTTTTTTTTTTTTTCTTTTTTATTTTTCCCTTTTTTTCTATCTAGGGGGATCAGCACGGAGAATAAAATGTGGTATGGGACAATAGCCAAACCGAGCCTAGGGTGCGCAGTTGTACCGAGAATTAATTGCACGATTTTGTGGGAGTTCGGAGTTGGTTTCATACATGTTGGGACATGCTAAACTTTAAATTGAGGAACGCCAAACTGCTGCTGTAGGTTGGGTTTAGTCATACTAGTGGAAGAGGAACGTCAGGAAAAAGTTGGCTGCTGTAGACTGTAGAGGAGACGGTGGAACGGAGTATTAGGGGGTGTTGGTAACATGCCCTCCTACGCAATTTGCTCTTTGCTCACAGCTTGCTACGGAGGTGTTGCGACCGAGGAACAGTTTGAACCGCCTTGAACTGATGCAAAACAAAATAACAAAAAAAAAAAAAAAAAAAAAAAAATTAATAATAATAAGAACGCAGTATCTAGGGATCTAAAAGGGCGAATCACCCGAAATAAGCTTTGAGAATAATAGCATTTGCTGTACCCATGGGGAAAATACGGAATCATACGTTCGATGGCGCCTGGCCTCGCATTGGAGGGCTTATTTTCGGGTGGTTCCCATCAGTTTATTCTCTTCTGTACTTTAGTTTATAATTTTCTCAAGACAGATCAACTAGATCAGCCAATCTCTTATCTGAAAAACTTTAAACTTTCTTGCGTTATCCACTGTGCAACACAACTTTAAATCGTTATACGCAGGAGACGTATCTTCCGGACGCCATTACAATTGACTACGCGAGCGGTTGTTCGTGTAACTTTTGCTTTTTCATGGTGTCTGCGAACCGGTACTAAGCGTTTACTGAATTAATGAGTGCCTAGTGGTGGCGCCGCTCACGGTCTCTTTTGGGGGCTGGCGAATTTTCGATATTTTTTTCTTTTCCTTCTTTTTATTTTTATTTTTATTTTTGCTTTTTTTGCTTATGTAAACTGTGGATGTCTGCAAGAAGTACGATAGAGCTTCAAGTGTTCCAGAGAACCAAGTTGAAGTACCCCAATGATGAATCGGCATATATATTGTAGAGCTATACTTAGCCTCCTGAAACCCTTTTCAGTCTCTTCCAACGTCCGACCACGATGGTGATTTCAGATGTTGCTGCTTATGAGTGTCATGTAGCACTGGCTGCAAATTTGGCTTCTTGAACCAATTGCTGCAACTTCTTAGACGCCCACTGCTACCTAGGGAAAGAATTATTTGGTCTAAGGTGTTTTATAACTATTTACATGGCAAAGATGCAGCTTTTTTTTCACGTCTCTGTGGAACCAGGAAAATGGAAGGTGATAGATATTTGTACTATTTCCTACTTGTAAACTTGGGTACTTACTGCTCAAGCATACAAAAAAATCAGGTTTTGGTAGTTATACCGACCCTTTTTGAAAAGTTTAGGAAATCTTTTAGGAAATCTTTTGTTTAAATATTGGATTCATATCACTCCTAATAAGAAAGGAATTCGAAAGATAATTCTTGAATTCAAATCTAAGTAATTTAGATGCGCCTTTCTCAGATGAAACACAGATCTACCTGGTCGCATACCCAATTCGATTCCAGGTACTTTAAGCTCAACTCCCCATTAAGTAGAATTAAATTAGCCATGAATCGTTTCTCAAAACGGACTTTGAATAAGAGGAAACGAGATTGTGTTAAGTCACTATTCACTCTCGAAGATGAAGAATATTATTCGGCGCTACGTACTAATGATCCTTCGTATGATAGATTTGATAATGTTTGTTACAGAACCCCAATTTACGATTACGATATGAGGCTAGAAAACGAAGTTATTTCCAATAGAGCAATCTGTTCCCTGGAAGGCAATGGAGAGATTTTTGAAGCCTTCAAAAGACAAGATTCAAATGAATCTGAAATCATCAGATACGACTACGTAAGTAGATTTAGTCAAGACCAAAGAACCATATCCATATGACTATTACACGGTCTGGGAAGTCCAACCTATTGAAAATGATGCACTTCTTGTCCAAAATGAATTCAAGTTTGATAATTTGGACTATACTCTCAATCGTGAGAGTTCCCCTAATGGTTCAAGAGCTGAAGCTACAAAAAACAATCACCACAGAGACTCAATTACTTGGAAAACAGCTATCGATGCTGACATTAATGTGCAAGAATCGGCCAACGAAATCAACAAGGAAGGATGTCAGAAGAGTGCCAACAGCTTTTTCAGCAACTTTGAAGAAAAGAAGAAATCAATTCTGGGTGTCAGTTCACTAAATGCTATTGAAGGTGAAGTCACTCCTGTTACAACCAATCCATCTGTTTCGTTTCATGGCTTTATTGAAGAGAAAATACCATTAAATGATAATGAAAGTAAACTTGATAGCGCAGAAGAAGCTACTCTTTGCGACCAGAATGAACCCAACTTAAATACAGATACTTTCGAGCTCGGTAAGTGCCATGAATTGAGAAATAAAGATGGAGTTAAATACAATTTTTGGAACCCTAGGAGACAAAGGGCATTGGCCCAAAGGGCCAAAAGGGCCCAAAAGAAATTAGCAAATCCTTGGAGTACTGATAACTTGAGCTTGGGATCGAATATTGGGGAAGATTACCTATTCGATGGGGCTTTGAATGATACTATTGATGATAAAGAAGGAGATTTTGTTGCCAAAAGACTTGAAAATGTTTTTCTACAGTGTAAGACTGATCCACTGATTGTGAAAAGTGAAGCAGATTCGGAAACTGGAGTTTCAGAGGAGATTTTCCAAGTTCCAAGTAAATTTGAAAAGCAGTCTACAACCAGCAGGACATCCTTTCATGCAGTTATACCCCAATGTTTTGAACCTTCATTTTATGCAAAAGGTGGCCAAGTGGTTCAGAAACGGGAACAATTCGAGTGTGATGCGGCAATATGTAGAGCTTCAGAGCATAATTTTATAGAACGAGTGCCATTGAATTCTTATGAAGATGATGGGTGTGCTAGGAATGTCGTTTTCCACCCGGAGGGGACACTCTGGACCTATGAGGAGGGGAAATCGGGTGTATTGGATCCAAAGCTTGTGCCGAAGCATCAGAGAGGTAATATATTCAGAAGGCAAGATAAAAGTAAGATAAGAAAACCAACACGACGTTTTCCATTTGATGATGAGCTGGTTTGGCAAAAGGCCTCGAACTTTGCACAGAACTGTTGTGCATTCGGCGAGTGCATCCAGTATGACTGGGCAAAAAACATTGACTCTAGCAAACTAGATGGCCATAGAATGAGGTAGGTAATCTGTAAAATTTTGAATAAGGTAAACGGACTGAAGGTATTGAACCTTACTGAAGAATTAGCATGAGAACTCAATAAGAATAGACAGTCTGAATGCATATTGAATCCTTGCTGGCGACGTGGTGCTAGACTAGTGGTGCATTGGTGCAATCGATGGAGATAGAAACGCGAGAGATCTAGAGAGAGTAGCTGCCAGAGTCTAAATGTGAATAAGAGGACAGAAAAAGTTATGCAAGTATCTTATCTTTCGAAAGGGACTGAGTACAAGGCTCTTCAGATGATTTACTCGGCAATAAAGAAGCACCACCAAAGTGGCTCTACCAAACGGAACCATCGTGGGCTCCAACCGCTTTTTGCAGCCCTGTATGCACCACCTCATCCACCCAGCTCCTGCACAAACAGAACGCGTTTCCATTGTACACGTAGCGTCTATTTTTTTTTAGGTGGAGCTTACGCACTTGCAGCGCACTGCGTGAGTGAAAAAGGAAGGTGGAAATTTTCAACAAAAACGCACCACCCTTCTAAGAAGACAGGTAGACTACAACTCAATAAAGAGGCACAATTCGTTTGAATTTTGTTCTTTTTCTTTCTTTTTAAGTATAGTCATGGCACCTAAGAAGAGAACATCGAAGAAGGGGTCGACGTCGAGCTCGACAACGGCTGCCTTGTTCAGCGATCCCATCAGTGCACCTACTTTTGGTCAAGGTAGTGCCAGATCTTACTTGCTTACAGACAAGTTTTTCACATCTTCAAGTGCAAGAAAATTGGCTTCTATAGAGTATATTTTGCTTGCTGGGTTGTTGGCAGCTTCAGTGTACATTCGTTGTACATCTTTGCTTGAGCCCAACTCGGTTGTGTTTGATGAAGTTCACTTTGGTGGGTTCGCTAAGAACTACATTAGGGGTGATTACTTTATGGATGTCCACCCACCTTTGGCCAAGATGTTGTTTGCCGCCGTTGGCTCATTAGCTGGATTCAAGGGAGACTTTGACTTTGAAAAGATCGGTGATAAATTCCCCGTCGATGAAGGTGCATACTACTACTGGATGAGATTCTTCCCAGCAATTCTAGGCGTCGGCACCATCTTGTTATGTTACTTGACATTAAGACTGTCCGGATGTCGCCCCATAGTCTGTTTAATTACCGCTGGTTTGTTGGCCATTGAAAACGCCCAAATCACCTTGAGTAGGTACATTTTGTTGGACTCTCCATTGATGTTCTTCATTGCTGCTTCTATCTATGCCATGAAGAAGTTTGAAGTCCAAAAACCTTTCAGTTGGGGCTGGTACAAGGCGTTAATTGCCTGTGGTATCAGTTTAGGGTTAGCCTTGAGTTCTAAGTGGGTCGGCTTGTTCACCGTTGCTTGGTGTGGCTTGTGCTGTGTCTACCAATTATGGCTCATTGTAGGTGATTTGTCAGTTTCTCCAGTTAAGATTGCTCACCATTTTGTTGCCAGAGGTACCTTGTTATTGGGAATCCCAATTACCTTGTACTTGGCATTCTTTGCAGTCCACTTCAAGGTGTTGGTCAATGAAGGTGACGGTGGTCCATTTATGTCTCCTGCCTTTAGATCTACTTTGAACGGTAACGTCATCCCTAAGGATATCACTGCTCAAGTCGGATTAGGTTCTGTCGTATCAATTCGTCATGTAGAAACTTTGGGTGGTTACTTACACTCCCATGCTCACTTCTATCCAACTGGTTCCAAGCAACAGCAAATTACTTTATACCCACACTTGGATGAAAACAACAATTGGTTGATTGAACCTTACAATGACACCATTTCTGAGACCGAGTTTGTTCCATTGACTGACGGTATGAAGATCAGATTGAGACACGTTGTCACTGGACGTAGATTACACTCCCACGATGAAAAGGCTCCAGTTTCTGAGAGAGACTGGCAAAAGGAAGCTTCTTGTTATGGATACGATGGTTTCACCGGAGACGCCAATGATGACTTCATTGTTGAAGTTGTCACTCAAAAGACTCCTGAACATGCGCAAACTAACGTCAGAGCCATTGAAACCGTGTTTAGATTAAGACACGCTATGACTGGTCACTACCTTTTCTCTTCTCCAGTGAAGTTGCCAGACTGGGGATTTGAACAACAAGAAGTCACCACTGCTTCTCAGGGTGCAAGACCATTGACCCACTGGTACATTGAGACCAATGAGAACACCAGACTTTCCAATGAAACTAAGGAGATTATCAATTACAAGGTCCCAACTTTGCTTGACAAGGTTTTTGAATCCCATAAGAGAATGTGGAATATCAACAACAGTTTGACAGAACACCACAACTGGCAAAGTGACCCTACTGAATGGCCATTCTTACTTAGAGGTATTAACTACTGGGTTAGAGAACACAAGCAAATTTATTTGATGGGTAATGCCGTAATTTGGTGGCTCAGTACTTTCTGCATCTTGGCCTTTGTCGTTAACGTTGGTGTTTTGGTGTTACATTGGCAAATTGGATTCTACGATGTTAAAGGAAGTTCCAAGGAAGTATTCAACTTCAATATTCAAACTTTCAGTTATGTTTTAGGTTGGTTATTGCACTATGCTCCATTTTACATTATGGGCAGACAATTATTTTTACATCATTACATTCCAGCCGCCTACTTTGGTATTTTAACTTTGGGACATTTCTTTGAAATTTTCGTTGGATACTTTAGCAACTTGGGTAAGGGCAAGGGTATTAAATTCTTAAGTTGGAGTATGATTTCTGTGATCATTACCTTGAGTCTTGCATTCTACGTTCAATTCTCGCCATTAATCTACGGAAGCGTTTGGACTAGATCTCAATGTGAAGCTTCTAAGGCATTGACTGGATGGGATTTCGACTGTAGCGCATTCCACAAGGACTACCAATCGTATGAAAACGTATTAGGTGATAATTCTCAAAGCGCTGCTACCTCAGCTGAACCAGTCAGAGAACATGACTTGAAGGAAGCTAAGGAAACCCCACAAGAAGTAAGAGAAGTGGTGCAGGAACAAGAAGAAGCAGCAGCTCCATCATCCGATCAAGCAGAAGACTCTGCCCCAATTAAAGAGGAGCCAGAATCCATTGTTCCTCAGTTTGAGCCGGATAATGAAACCAGCCAAGTCAACTCCAAGGCTGAAAGTGTAGAAGAGGTTATTGTTAACGAATCGCAAGAAGCCGCTGAAGAAGCCGCTGTGGAGAGCAAAGAAGCTGAAGAAGCCGTAGAACCAAAGTTCGAAGAAGCTGTAGAAACTGTTGTTGAAACCGTCATCAAGACTCAAATTGAAACTGTCGTGGTTCAGCCAGATGAAAACAACAATGACAGTGACAGCGAAAGTGACAGTGATGACGATGAGTAGTTAATTAAGCACGCGCTAAACGTTCATAGATATGTGTATAAGAAAACAGTTAAACTAAAATATATCAACTAAAAAAAGTGAAAGAGAACAAAAAAAAAACATTAAGATAATGAAATAGCGAAAGAAAGCAACCCAAAGTCATATGCAAGGAAGCCTTTCAATAAATATTGCAACTAATTCTATCCAAGGAACTCTATATATGAACGTAGGTACTAGGTGACCACGCTACCATGCTTTCTTCAAGCCTATCTGCTCTCTGGAACCTTCTCCACCATAGTTAATTTTCTTGGTGGGAGTCGCACGACTTCTCGCCAAAATTTGGCTAGTGTAATTGGAAACTAGAGATCTGATGGCCACTTCGGGTATCTTAAATATACATCAGGTTGACTTGGTGTTGAGTATTTATATACTTGGAATACATCATCAACACTTTGGAAACACCAACTAACGAAATAGAAAAAAAAAAAACTAAAAATTTCATAAAAATTTAAAAAGATTCACCACGAATTCCCCAAGACTATACATTACGAAAAGGAAAACTGGCAATATTTGCCCAGTAGAATAAATCACAACTAGAAGCTTCACGCACCAGTTAAATTCACTTCAATCTTGCAAAGAATATGTCCGAGAGAAGCTGTAGAATATGCCGAGGGGAAGCCACGCCTCTGCAACCGCTTCTTCATCCGTGTAAGTGCCGTGGTTCCATTAAATATACCCATCAAGACTGTTTGCTCGAATGGTTGAAGCACTCAAACAAGTCCACATCCAAGTGTGACATTTGTAATACCCCTTATAAATTCATAACGATATACGATCCCGATATGCCCGATCGGATCCCGGCCAAGTTCATTTGGGAAAAATTGGTGCTGATGGTGTCAGGGACTATCACGAAGGTGATTTCTGTGTTGTTGTACACGGTATGTATATCTATTCAAATCCCCATATATTGGAAGTTCATAGGGAGAATCTATACGTGGGCCATAGACGGTCATCTTCCTATTGCCAATCTGAACTTCATGGATGCCTTGCTCTTCGGAGAGTTTGACCTTCCTGCAGCCATGACATCAAAGGTCTCTGGCACTCCATGGGAGAATTTATTCTTCAAATTGTCTACATTTTTCGAGCACACATACGCTCCTGGGCTTCTTTATGTTCTAATTTGCATTCTCAGCCATGTTGTATTGTTTATTGAACATGAATGGGTTGTCAGGGACGAGGGATTTAATAAGTTGTTATTGCGGGAAGTGGGCAAAGAGCCCAGAGTTAAGTTGATGGAAGTTTTGGAGCAAGCCCTCACTGCAATGGAGAACCAGCAACAGGCTGGTGGGCAGCAAGAAGGTAGACACCCAACAGGTGGTGTAGGAGAAGGTGGGGCAAATAATGAAGCTAATGCCGAGATGATGGCCAGAGCTCTAAGAGATTTAGAGCAGGGTAGAGTAGTCGGAGAGGGAAACGGGGTACCGGAAGAGGGGCTAAGAAGACTTATAGCGGAGAGAAGGGGCACTACTAATGTGAATGATAGAGATTGGGACAGATTCGAACGACAGGGTGGAGATGTAGTCGATGATATTGCTGCCAGAAATGTGGAACCTGCTCGTAACCCCATCCCAAGAGAAGGAGAGGCAGTTCAAGATTTTGCATTCAATTTCGGCACAGATGATTTAACCAATCTGGATGATGACGAAGACACTGTGAATGATGGAGTTCCCCCTGTTCAGCATCACGCTGCAGCAAGATTCGTGCCACATGATCCAGCAATAAACTTGTTCGGAAATGGAAACGTAGATGTAGACGATGATGATGATGATGACGAAGAAGGAGATGACGAAGACGATGATGATGCTGAAATTGGAGGTAGAAACAACGCTGATTTGATGAGAATGGCTGCTGCTGCAGACGCCGAGGCTGATGCAGAAGCTGCAGAAGCTGCAGCTGTCGCTAATGGTGATATACTAGACATTCTTGGAATCAACCTCAATAACCTTCGAACCCCTATAATGCTTATGATCGTTGGAAACTCAATAATATCAGTTTACCTCTTTGTTGCATACCTCATACCACATATTTTAGGGAATATTGTTGCTAGTATGCTTGGCTATATGGTGAGGTTTGCTGGATCTAAATTGATCAAATATATTCCAGCAAATGTCGTATCGTTTGCAACTTCAACTGTTCCAGCGTACGTTGATACCATTTGCAATATCCATCCAAATATTTCCACTTTCACCAAGTTTCTTCTGACTGGAATAATCCTACCAACTATATCCATTATAGATCACATACTCGACCCACATTATGTTTACCCAGCAGTTATTGAAAGATCAATCCTAGTAACCATCGGTTATTGTGTATTGGCCCTTGTCGTGTTCAAATTAATGAAGAGTATTGCTGTAGGAAGTAGTAAGAAACCAGTTATGGGCACCCCAAGAAAGTTGTATAAATTGTTGTTCGAAATCACCTCCACCACTAAAGTGTTTATTGTATTTGCTATTGAAATATTCATTTTCCCTGTCTATTGTGGTTGGCTATTAGACTTTTGCTTGGCTCCTGTATTACTTGATAGATTCACCGCTCCCAATGGGTTGGACATTGAATTTGTTCTTGCCTCGACAATATTGAAATCATATTCTCTCGTTGACGATTCTACTTTTGGTAAGGTCATGATATACTGGTCAAGCGGCACCTTCTATATGTTGTTTTTTGCATTATTTGTTGGCATGGTTAGAGATAAAATCTTACGTCCAGGTGTATTGTTTTTCATTAGATCGCCTGATGACCCAAACGCAAGATTAATTCATGATGCTTTGGTCAAACCATTATCGCTCCAATTATCAAGAATATATTTAAGCGCCAAAGTTTACACTGGGTTTATATTGATTGGTATTGGAGGTGTTACGTGGCTCTTAAGGTATTGCTTCCAAACCCCAGATCATAATGTCATCCTCCCGTTACAAGTACCATTGGACATTAAGTCAATATTGACTTACACCATTCTTGTTAGTTTGCTACATGACAAGGATATCCTCGTTAAGTATTCTAAGTTATACTGGGTCAAAGTTTTTGAAATATCTACTCATAAGTTTAGATTGTCTCATTTCATAATAGGAAGGTTGGTTCCACAAGAGAGAGGATATATTGTTTATCGGAATGCCTTGGAACAAATCTTAGGAAGAGTATTACCTGATTATTCAAAGCCAGTCACCTATAGAGATGCATTAAAAAGCTTCGAAGAAGATGAAGACCTCAAGGCGTGCTTTGTACCAGATGGAAATTATGTTAGAGTTCCAGATAATGACACTGTTAGCAGAAAATACATCAAAAAGTTGTTTGTTCCAGTTACGAAAGATGATAAATTGTTGACTCAGAAGCCACAACGGGAGCAGACTCAGGAGGAGAACTCGGATGATGATTCTACTGATGATGAATTGACCACAAATAACGCCTACACTATCGTTTATCGTCCGCCCAACTTCAAGATGCGCTGTTTCGGATTGATAGTTGTGTTGTGGATTTTCGCTGTCATATTAATACTCATGATTTCATTTTCGTCTTTGATCTTAGGAAGACCAGTGGTCAGAGCATGTTATACCATTTTAGACATGTTAGGAAGAGACGCATCGAAAAATTTTGATTTCAGATTGGCTGATATGAAAAGTTTGTTAGTTGGATTCAATCTTCAATTGATCTTGTTTAGAATTTGGGATAAAGCCAACAGCGGTGACGATGGCAATGAAGTATTTGCTGGAGCCGGAAGAGTTATGGGTGGAGAAGCACAACAAGACATTGGCAGAGTTGGTGGTGACCAAGGAGATGCTATTGCAGGGGACATAGCTGAAGCAGGGATTGCTGCCGCAAGGTTCCTTGGTATTTTCCCAGCTGACCTTAATAACCGGGAGGGCCGAAATCGGGCAATTCGAAACGCACTTGCTGCTAAACTAGTCCAATATCTAGTAAATTGTGCATCTTTGTTTCTTTGGTTAGTGTGGATTGTAGCAATTCACAAGGTTTGCGTTGACATACCAATGCGTGTTTACATTTTAAAGAGTGGTCCACCTCAAGATCACACTCAATCAGTTGATTTCATTGTCCGCACTTTTGAAAATGAATATTTGATTTCCAACCTATCCCTTGCAATCCATCTCTTTGTGAGTTTGTTTACCGTGCTTCCATTTTGCAAGATGCAGTTCAAATCTATAAGTCATATGGTTGCAGCTGGGCATATTGCTGAAGTGTCAAGTGTCTGGAAAATGAGTATTAAACCAATATTAGTTAACATGTTATTGACATATGTTACTATTGTACCAATGTTGTGTGAGATTGGCTTGAAAATGGACGGCGAGACTCAAAAGTTGTACATCCATCCTTACTTAACTTCATTAAACTTGCTTGCATTTATTGTTTACAGGTTTGTTTCTGGAGTTTTAAGGTTATTGAGAAAGATTAATGCCAAGGTGAAAAATGAAAAATATGTGAAGGGAAAGGCGATAGAAAATATGGGCGATGATTAATTCAAGAGCGAAGAAGAAGAACGTGTATAGTAGCAGAGGATATAGGAATATACCCTCACTTTAATCAATATAAGCAAGAACTTTATGGATCTGTCAGTACAATGTAGTTAAATACGGTATCATATCCCTTTTTACAACTGTAAAAATTATCAAATTCTGTTCGTTCATTTCCACATATATACATGTAGTTTATATAATCCTTAATACCAATAGCCACTATCTTCTTTATAGCTTGAGTTGCTTAATGCGCAAGTTTCCATCTATGGAATTGAGCCTCCTCATCTCCAAAATCAATTACTCTCATCTCCTTCGTCGTCGTCGTCGTCGTTATCAAGTTCTGCTTCTGCCTCTGCTCTCTTTCTCTTCTTAGAGGTATTGTACTTTTTCTTAGTAACTTCCTTTTCAGGTTTGACATCCGCCTGTGAAATGACGTACTTATCATCGTACTCTCTTCTGGCACTAGCAATCCTTTGACTCTGTTTAATGATGTACTCCATTCTCGCAAGCTTCAAAGGATCATTCCTTAAGCTGAAGGGAAAGTCGTCTATTTTGACTTTATTTCGTCCATGAGCTCTCGCGTATTGTGATGTGTTGTGGCATAAATCCGTTAAAAATTCTATTAAAACTTCTTCCAAGGCATTGACTGTAGATTCTTGACCGTACGAGGAGTCGCCTAATGAGTAGAGTAAAAGCTCGATATCTTTGGTAAACAAGCGCTGTTTCCGCCTTCTCTTGGAAGTCACATTCTGTATGTTGTGATTGTACGACATGTTGTTGGATATACTACAAGGAGAAGCACTAAACCTGTGCCTCTTTCTTCTGCTTTTAGGGCCAAAATTGAGAAGCCAGTCTTCCTGTTTGAAGTTGTTCCTGCACATAGGTGGATCCAAGAAAGGTTGCACCCACTGTGCTAGCAGGGCATCGATAAGAAGAGCAGCTAGTTAGAGCAGAGCTATGTAGAGTTTATTGTCGAGGTGGAGGGATTGCCCTGAGCTGATAGCCGACCCGGTATGCTTTGAAAATGTGCTTCAGCTAGTTGTCGAGTCGAGTGCTGGCGTCGACTGTAGTGCAACAATCAAGTTATCTACTATGTATATCCTACGATATCTATTATTCTATTTAGCTTTTCATATTGTCTAGTGGGCTAATTTTGCTTCGCTATATATTACACGTTGTATGACACTGGAAGAATTGCTTTCAAACTTATCAAATTTCACACCTTCCTTGTAAATTTTGGCAATTTCCTGAGATAAACCGGCACAGGTGGATATGGTGCAATGATTGAGTTTAGCGAACTCATTGGCCACCTCAACCTGGTGATTATCCATTAGAGATTCATTCACGACTACAACCAACGGCTTGTCCAACTTCAACACATCGATTATGGAACCAGTTCCTGCATGTGAGCATACGATGTCTGCCTTTGCAATGTACTCGTTGGAAATGTCTGAAGAGAAGGGGAATGCAATAACACTTAACGTCTCTACTTTTGCAGTATAAATGGCATCAGAGGTATCGAAGGGTATTCCAGCTTTAGCTACGCATGATTCAAAAAAATTCTGACTTCTGTTGTCCCTTTCATTTCCGTATTGTATGAATAGGGTAGAGATTCCGAGATCCTCAATCTCACCTAGAAATTTTTTCAGAGAAACCTGCTCTATTAATTCCTTGAAAGTCACGGTAGCGCCTGTCAAAATAAGAACTGACATTGCGAGCGCTGAGAATAATGCGTGTCTTGGTAACTGATAAAAGATGTGTGATTTTCTAGCGTTTCCCTTTTTGATCAGCCCAAAGGCGGTCCGCTGTTAGCTCCACTGTGTGGGAGGGATTGAATGAGTCCTGCATGCTATTAAAGTTTTTGTGGTCTGCATATCATGCGTATTTTTCACTGGTGTACAGGTTTTGAATTTGTTTGAGCTATTGCCGAAGTGTGAACTCCGAGCTACCCCAGGCTTTTCTAAATTTTCGTCTCGTTGCTGAGCACTCCGGAGAGAGAAAGAATTTGCACGTTGCTAGCTTACTTCGGAAGAACGTAGTCAGGCGAGTGATAGTGGCTCACAGAGCTAGCTGGTCTCGTATTAGGCACATGCGCATTATCTAAGGAAGAATGGATATTAATTACGGAGATTTATATTGTTTGCATGGCCATTGATGGCCTAAAGGCGAATAAACAGTTTAGCTGAAAGCTCAACAAAAATAAAAGAAAATTAAAGATTATGCACCGGGAAAAATATTTTTAGTCGAGAATGCGAGGCATTACAAGTTTACTGTGAATAGATCGCTCTCGATAAATATGGGGCCAAGCAAAAGAAGAAACAGAGAAAGAGAAAAAAGAGCATTAGTGATTCATTTCTTTGGCCAAAGCATAGCATCAAGTTCCAACTAGATCAACCGATTGGTTTGGTGGGTCAACAGATTTCAAGCTTAACAAAAATAAAGTGGAAACTTTTTGCAATTTAAGCTTCAAGTTAATTATTTTTTTTTTTTCTTTTCTTTTTTTTTTTTGGCTATTTTTTTCCTGTTCGTGAATTCCGACTTTTCATACCACATTAGTTTTATTCTCCGGGGTCATATCGTGTACAAGTTTATGCTAGCTACGAATGCACCTTGCTTTAAAAAAAGCAAATAATAATCAAATTCCAAGAAAAAGTGTTATCTCGCCGTCTTTCTCACAGTATCAGCATCACTTACATAATGCATGCAAGACAATAATTTGCTAAAACTTCCGTACCGTATTTCAAAACAGAGCATGGTCACTCTCAAGCGATATATTTAAGCTTTTCGCTCTTGTCCAACATGACTTTTTTTTTTTTTTTCTCTGATCGGTAATAATATTTCTACTACTAGCTACCGCGGATATAGTGACGCTCAACTGGGATTCTTTTAAGGTCCCCCATTCTGGAGTCTCAAGTTCCATTCCGACGCTACTCAAATTACCTGTACCCTCTTGCGTCTTCCCTTGCACTTGCGTTTCCTTTTTTTCAGTTCTACCTTATTTCTTTTTTACACTTAATTTTTCTTTTTCTTTTTTTTTTACTCATATTGCTTACTTTGTTTAGGTAAAGCTTCATTAGCAAACAAAGTTGGTCTTTTTTTTTTTTTTTTTTTTTTTTCCAGTCTTTCTTTAGGAAACTCCGAGACCTTAAAATAGTTTTAGCATTCAGGAGCACACCGTTTTCTGGTTTTCATCAACTTATTTCAAGGGCTGCCTATTTGCTATGGAGAAAGAGACGCCCACATCCAGCTCGTCTACGCCTAAAGACGCGTTGACACCTCCGTTAGTGACTTCTGTTGACACACCGCTGTCGGCCTCAACGACAGCGGTAGCTCTAATGCCTATCCCCAAGAAATCTCAACAAATTAAGACAGCCAAGCCAAGGCCCCACATATGTTCAGTTTGCACGAGAGCGTTTGCCCGGTTGGAGCACCTTAAGAGACATGAACGTTCACACACTAACGAAAAACCTTATCAGTGTGCAGCTTGCGGGAGGTGCTTTGCCAGAAGGGACTTGGTTCTCAGACACCAGCAGAAACTCCACGCGAGCTTACCGCTCCACAGAGGTAAGGATGCGGAGAATGAACACATTATAATATTGAACAATAACACCAGCGCCAACGCTCCGTTACCCATGCGAAGTGACTTCAACCTGCAAATGGACCACCACTTGCCTGACCTTCATCAACACCCACAACTGTACCAGTTGTACTCGCCCTCGAAGGGTGACAAGAGAGGCAGTATTAGCGCTAGCAATAACCTTGAGCTTGCTAGTATGGCATCGAACTCCATTCCCTCTCCACTCCACACTAATTCCACTCATAACACCCCTCCAATCGTGGACTCTCCCAGAAGGTCTCTGCTCCAGAAACAACAGCAGCAGCAACACCAGCGGCCACAGCAAGACCAACAAAACATGATGTTAAACTCGTATCCTTTACATTTACAGTCTTCTCGTCATATCGGTTCATCTACTACCAACACTCCTGCGCTGCACAATATTGGCACCAATGCCGGTGGCAGCAGCAACACCTCTGTCCATGAGTTTCCCCCATCCTTGCCTCTCCACCATCACCAGCACTTGAGTCGACAATTCCGTCATAATTCATACTCAGCCCTGTCAGGTAGCTCATACACAAATATGAGAGAGGCTCTTAATATTCAACAAAATGCTATACCAATTCCCGAAGTTCAGGGCCAAGTTGAGTTTGCCACTCCGCAATTCACTGCCACTGAATTGACAGCAAAGGCATTACCATCGATGTTGGATTTAGCTAACTTTGGCAATGTCGATTGGAGCAACATCGATGCTCTTGACTTAAACGTGCCATTTAAGACAAATAGCTTTTTAAATCTCAACGCAGGTGGAATACCTTTAGAATTGCCTACAACTACTGCTGATTCTACAGCCGCAACAAAGTCTATGAAGAAGGAATTTAACGATCAAGGAGCGAGCTCAAACCCTTACTTTGTGCATCAATTCCTGAATCCAAACCATCCACATCACATGAAAGGTACGACCCCATTAGATATGGGTCAAGCACCGACTGACCTCTCGATGATGAGCCATATGTTGGATAATCCTCCACTTTCTAAGTCATTCTTTTCAGATAAACCTCAGGATAAGAAAAGAGCGAACTTCTCCATCGTTGAAGAAGATGACCATCTACAAGAGGGACCACACTCCCAGGCTCAAATTCTTTCACCTAAACAGCAAGAACAACAGCTTCTTGATTCCAGGTCATCGGCGTCAAGCGTAGGTTCAGGTTCCATGGGCACTTCAAAGAGATTCAAATCCGAATCCACTACTGGTACCAATATTGACAATGAGTTAATTAAAAATGATATCGAGGTGCCTGAAGATTGGCTTAATGATATTATCAACACACCATATGAATCTATCTTTCCAACTGCTACCCATCATATTGGATTTACTCAATCACCAAGTGATTCACATTCTCCAGCTTCAGTTGACGAAATCACCGGACTCTTTAGAAGAAGACAAATAGATTTGTTCAATCAAAGACAAGGAAAACCAACCCCCAGCCAAGGACAGGCTCAAGCTCAAACTCAATTACCAAGAACTACCAGCAATCCACCAGTAAATCCTGATTTGATTGCACCAACAACATCTTCCGGCAGAACTACTAGTAGCGGCTCAAATTTTATTAATGAAGAAATGAGAAGCAAAATATTACTAGTCGCAAGTTTGTCAAATCTACAATTTCCTCCTTTGGAAGACCTTAACATGTACATGAAAATTTATGAAGAAGAATTCGATAAGTATTTCCCGTTCATTCATATTCCAAGTTTGAAGAATTCAATTAATCATCGTGTGGCAGATGAGCCTGACTCGTCCCTTGATAGCATACCACTCATACTAGGTATGGTGTCTATCGGAGCATTGTACTCTTTCCATGACTCGAATGCCTTGTCATTGTTTAATTTGTCTAAGCTTCTTATTCACAAGTTCTTTGAAAGAGAGACTAGGATGAAAAACAAAAGTGAAGCTGCTGGGGATAGAAGTTTCAAGGATTTACCAATTTCCGCTTTCCAATGCTTAGTGTTGCAAGTTTTTATTTCGTTGTTTCTTAATGAAGGAAATACTGTTGAGGTTTCTGGTATTCAAATCAGGTCTATGAGTGGTTTGATTGGATCAAATGGATTTAATAGAGCTTTGGAAGAAGTTGCAAATGCACCTCTGGAAGTTGGTTCTTTATTTAGAAAACCTCAGGATGTAAGAAATACTAAACAGAATGATTTGGGTAAAAATAGTTCGTCCTTTGACTATTTTATTTTAGCACAATCTAGAATCAGAACATTGCATACGTTTTACATGCTTGAGGTGTTTAGGGCTGTCATTATTGGACAAGGTCCAATCCCAATTACTGGGGAAATGCTCACCAGTGGTACTTTTTCAAATGATATGTCCTTGTGGAAAATTCAAGACGCAGAAGAGTGGAACGCTAGAGGAGAGGTACATGTTGCAAAAGAGTCTGGTTCGCTAACCTCGATTTCTAACTCAACTTCTATGGATGAGGTATTGAAGGGATTGCACAACCATTACTCAGAGAAAGTTCTTTCATTGCGTACAGTTTTAACCGTAATTTTGTATATACATGAAAAGATTCACAATGAGTACAATAAGGTTGGAAATGGCAGCACTAGTCAAGATCATTTAACTTGGAGAATTCGCAATAGACCGA
This sequence comes from Dujonia oleophila, assembly GCA_030563865.1. Lineage (NCBI taxonomy): Eukaryota > Fungi > Ascomycota > Pichiomycetes > Serinales > Debaryomycetaceae > Dujonia > Dujonia oleophila. The sequence continues at coordinate 318,661 of JAJMKG010000009.1, read as the reverse complement.
ACTTAGAATCCTTGATAAAGTCTTGGGAATCGCTCTACATTAAATCCGGAGGAATATTGGTTGTAAACTTTCTCAACCAACACATTTTGAGCAAGAAAGACGAAATGAAGTTGATTTTACCTATCTACTATTTATCAAGAATCCGTCTCTGTATTAATCTTAGTCCATTGATGCAAACAGTCTGGTGCAAAGATTGGAGTGAGATGAACGCGATAGTTGATAGATGTTTTATTGATTTGAGTACTTGTGACTTTGAAGCTTTGAAGGAGGCAACTACCTATTCACTTGAGATTATCAGTCTTTGGACGCATAACATATCTATTGCAAATGATGCTAGTAAAACTTCAGTGAGGACGCCTGTTTTCTTTGTAAGTTGTCTCTTTGCTGGGATATTGATTATCTCTTCATACTTTGAGAAAATTTCAAAGAGAGAATGCTACCATTATTTAACTACTAATGAAAGAGTGTTGTGGCTCAAATGTGAATCCACGATGAAGGAAGCTGAGAGAGTTTTGTCTGACAATGGGAATTTAGCTAAGATTATTGAAAGTGATGAGGCTAAAAAGATCATGGAGACTCCAACAGCTGATGATAATAGCGAAGCAAAAATGAAGAGTATTACTGAGATATTGCAGAAAACAAAACTTTGCGGAAGTACCTTGACGCTAGGAATAAGGATTCTCTCAGATGCACCTATTTGGCCAATTGCAATGGGGATGGCTGAAGCATTGAAGAAACGTAGGGATTATATTTCCAAGCCTGTACTATAAGAGGTGGACGAATTCTCGAAAGACTTCCACCCATTATGGGAAAGCACCCCAAAAAAGAAAACTGAAAAATGCTCCAAAAAAAAAAAAAGAATTTACTATACTACGAACTCATAAAAACTTAAACTTAATTTCAGGAAATTGTATATAATAATGCGTTACGACTATTTATTTTGAATATAACAACCTGTAGCTACTGTAGTTGCAACCGCTTGCTAGCAGAAGACGTATGGCCTGCCGGTTTTTGGTAATCGAGTTCGATCACGTGCCGCGCTGCTCATCTCATCGGAATTTCTTTTGGCAGTTGAAGAAGCGCCCTTCACGGTTATGAATTTATAGCATCATCTTCGCCATCTAATTCAAAGTGATAGCTGGGTGTTTAAGGAAACGGTTGTTTGGTTACAACTGGTTGCAAGGAAGTAAAAAAATTGCAAAAGATTCAAGTATGACTTTAGATAGCGTTGAATCAGCCACTCCTGGCGGTAAGCTTACAAACAGAGACCTCTACAACTCGATTGGGCAACCTAAAACTATCGTGGCACCTATGGTGGACCAATCTGAACTAGCATGGAGAATATTGTCACGAAGGTACGGAGCAGATCTTTGCTACACGCCTATGTTCCATTCCAGGCTTTTTGCCAATGATCTTAAGTACAGAAACAATATGTGGAGCAAATTGGATGGAGCCGCCGCAAATGACCGACCACTTGTAGTTCAGTTTTGCGCCAACGACCCAGAACATCTTTTAAATGCAGCTAAGTTGGTGGAAGATCAATGTGATGCGGTAGATTTGAACTTAGGGTGTCCTCAGGGGATTGCCAAGAAGGGTAACTACGGAGCCTTTCTCATGGATGACTGGCCGTTGGTACACAAGTTGATTAAGAATTTACATGACAACTTAAACTGCCCCGTTACCGCCAAGATCAGAGTTTATGACGATTGGAATAAGTCTTTGGAATACGCTAGGATGGTCCTTGACGCCGGAGCCCAATTTATTACCATACATGGACGTACTCGTGACATGAAGGGACAAGCCACTGGTTTGGCAAACTGGGACCTCTTGAAGTTCCTCAGAGATAACCTTCCAAAGGGCCAAGTTTTCTTTGCCAACGGGAACATTTTATACCCAGAAGATATTGACAGGTGTATAAAGACAGTGGGGTGTGATGCGGTGATGTCTGCAGAGGGGAACTTGTTCAACCCAGGAGTTTTCTGGACGGCCACTGAGGATGTCGATAAGCAGTTTCGTAGAGTGGACAAGATGCTTAGAGAATACTTTGAGATTGTTAAGGAGGTAAGTTCGGAATCACTCGCCTCAAGACATGCAATGAAGTCACACTTCTTCAAGTTGCTTCATGCGTTCTTAAATGTGCATAAAGAACTCAGACCTGATATAGGGAAGCTTAGCGTCCATGCTTCGATGGACGATTGGGAAAAGGTAGTGATCAAAGTTGAAGAAATTGTCGAGGAAATATATAAAAAGGACAATATCGGCGAGATTGACGTTATTACTGTGGGGGAATTGGAGAGCTGGGGCGGAAGATACAAGACAGTTCCCTTTTGGAGGTGTCAGCCGTACTTCAGGACTGTTAACGGAGAGAAACAGAATGTGAGAATCTTGCATGTGGCGGCTACGGAGAAGAAGGCGGAGGAGCAAAAGCCAAACAAGGAGAAGGTCGACTCTCCGGTGAAACCTGAAGGGAAAAGGAAAGCTGAAGACGAATTGCAGAGCACTTCTACTAAGAAGGCAGAAACGAGCAATAGTACATAAATATAACATTAATCCAACGTTCATTGCACATCAAGTCCTAGAAATAAGACGCTCTTACTTGTAGCTCTGCCGTAGTGTGTCTGCCTTAGCCAGTACATACCCTAAGTTAACACTAGATTTGCACATCAAGTCCTAGAAATAAGACGCTCTTACTTGTAGTTCTGCCGTAGTGTGTCTGCCTTAGCCAGTACATACCCTAGGTTAACACAAGATTTGCACAATCACTTAGGTACTCTCACGGCGACTCGCTCGGTTACTGTCTCTGCGGCATATGCACGGTAAATTTTCACTCCGAAGTTAAACCTAATTTTTTTACCGACCGAAGTGCATGAAGTGTTCGATACGGCCGTAACCACCTGCAAAGGTTAGTTGACATGGAAAGAGTCGACTGCAAACAGCTGTCAGTATGAGACCATGCTGCCAGATAGCGTAAGCATTACAAATTTAACCACCAAACCAGAAAATACGTACTGTATACAATTGCGCTCGATGCTGCATAAAATCCCCCACCTTTGCTCGAGTAGCAGCGATTCAAGTGAAAATGAAAGTTTCGGATCGGGATATGTTTAGTTCCTTTGTGGTTTTCATCAAGTATTGGAGTATTTTAATTATGTCTTTGCCTTCAGCTATCAGGATAACTTCCAAGAGTCCGACATCCGCGATCATTTTTTTCCATGGATTAGGAGATTCGGGCAAAGGTTGGTCGTGGTTCCCAGAGCTTGTCAAAGCTTCGAAAATAATTCCTGACGCAGGCGAGCACATCAACTACGTTTTCCCCAATGCGCCCGAAATCCCAGTAACGGTTAACGGTGGAATGAGAATGCCAGCATGGTTCGACATCTATGCTTTTGGAAACCCTAGTGCCAGACAGGATACGGAAGGGTTTTTGAAAGCCTGTGAATCGGTGAAGGGATTCGTTAAGGAACAAATGGAAACGTACAACATTCCTGCAGACAAGATCATCTTGGGAGGGTTCTCTCAAGGTGCTGCAATCACTTACGCTGCCTTAGCGACCATGGACATCAAGATAGGTGGGGCCATCATTTTATCAGGATTCATCCCAATTAAGGAAGAAATTGCAAAGAGACACTTGGCTACTAATTACGACACACCCATTTTCCAGGGCCATGGTACCATGGACAACATTATTGGGTACACTAGAGGGGTGGAGACTGCTGAATACTACAAGGCATTGGGGTTTAATCGCGTTGACTTTAATAGATATGTGGGCGTTGCACACAGTGCAAGTGACGAGGAATTAACCGACGCTCAGAACTTCATCAAGAAAATTTTGAGTTAGTATAAGTAATAATTAGATAAAAAAAAAAAAAATCTCAAGTATATTTACCAAAAAGGAAAGTTCGACAGTATAGAGAGATAGACCTATAATGTATATTCTCTTCACCTTTGCTTAAAACCGAGCATCTTTTATCAGACCAAGCCCTGCTAAAAAGAGTGAACCTCATTCATTGTTGATTCCTGTATACAGTGTGTTTTGGTGTACATACATTTTCGTGGCCCACATACTTCTAGCTAGTGACACGAAGCACCCAGCAAGAAGAACATACACCTGTAGTCTTAGAACCAAAAGCAGTCGGCACTATATTTTCATATTTTGATAATATAAAGTAATGTCCAAAGCTTCAATGGCTCCTGCTGCGGGCACTTTACAGTCTGTCAATGGTGCAGGCATCTCTTCCAAAGACAAGCGGTACCACCAGCAAATCGAAAAAGTGCTTGCATCTTTTGATTCTATTGAAGAATGGGCAGATTATATAGCATTTCTTTCTAAACTTCAAAAGACTTTACAATTGAATGAATTGAAATCAACTACGCTTCCCTTCAGTCCTCAAATCTCGTATAAATTGGCCCTTTGCTTGTCATCTAAGCTACCTAATGGTGTGCATCAAAAGACCTTGAGCATGTACGACTCCCTTTTCACTTCCCTTTCAAACTCAGCATTGGAATCACAAATCAACATTTGGCTACCAGGATTGCTTCCTTTGATTTCTTATTGCTCGATACAGATCAAGCCATTGATAGTCCAACTCTTCCAGAATCACATCATTGGTAGGTTGTCGCCTAAGAGTTTAAAGGTGATTACCAAACCTTTAATATTGGCGTTCCTTCCTGGCTTAGATGATGAAAATTCGGAAACATTTTTTGACTTTTTATCCTTAATGGACAATTTGAAGAAGAAGTCAAGCGATGATAAGAATTTCTGGCAAGCTTTTTTCCTCTGTATGGTCAATAATCCGGAAAGAAGGTTGGGAGGATTGTTTTGGTGTAACAAGAGATTGCCAGTGTTTGCTGGTATTAAATCAGATGAATCAGAAGCAGATTCAATTACATTTTCTGATGAGGCTCAGGCGTGTATAACTCCAGAACCAGGGTTACTTATAAGAGCATTTGCCAGTGCCATAACCTCAGGTACTTCCATGATAGAAGCAAATGATATAATTGTAGTAAGAGGATTTTTTGATTTATTATTGACTCATTTACCCTTAGACAGTGCCGTGATAAAAAATGTTGCCAAGAAGAAAGATAGAGAATTGCTCTTGGATGCATGCTGCTCGGTGACTTTGAAAAAGGATATGAGCTTGAATAGAAGGCTCTGGAATTGGTTATTGGGACCTGAAATAGAAGCCATTACTGATAATTCCAATAGCGCAACAAAATCATCTACGGCTGCCACGAGCGGAAAATTGACCCGGTCAGATTACTTCATTGAACATAGTTTACCCACGGTTGCGGATATCTTGCTTGAAAAGATTAACAATAACCCAAATCATTCAATAGATCAATACTTATCATCATTTAAGGTTTCTTTATCTTTGATATTAGATAAATGGGAAATAAGTAGAGCAATCACACCTCTCTTATTTTTACCTATTATGAGAGCTACACATCGTGAGTATGCCTTGAGCCAAGATCAACTGCTCTTGATCGCATCTCAAACATTTTTCGACTCTGTCGAAGCCATCTACATTTGGAACGATTTAACTAGACTTATCATTGAGGGAAAGGAGCTAGACTTGGTGGAGTTTATTGTAAACAACTTTGACATCAACGAAGATGAAATGAAGGACACGTATATTCCTTTAGCCATTGCTAGTCTAATTGAAAACTTGGATATAGCAGATGACAGATGGCTTAATATTCTTGAGACTTTATTGCATGGAATTCAATTAAAAAACGTGAATATTGAAGAATCGGCTAAAGAAGAAATTACGTCGTCATCCATTCTTTCATTTTATGAAGCAAAGTTGCATGATCATACTGTAACCTCACAATTTTCGTCATCTCAGTTATCTTCGTTGGTTTTATCAGCACTCAAAGATCTTACTATTGAAAATTTTGATAACCATTCACATTCTCATGCGTCGAAAATTGTCGAATTATATTGCCAATTAACCAACAACAGTTCAGATGAAAAATTAGTAAAGAAACTACTTGACCAGCCGATAACAACGAATGATTCATCTCCTAGGGAATCTAAGGATAATCTTTTAACTGCATTTAACATGGTCAAAATGTTCAAACTTGTGGACTCTTCCATTTCAACTTTTCAAAAAGATAAGCTTTTGAAGATAATCATGTCTAATCTTTATTATTCATTGATATCGCCAATTCCATCAAATTACCAGGTGGAGACTGTCAAAACGATTTTCCAATTGGGAAACTTTTATCTGAAATTCAAAATAGAAGCCAGCATTTTGAAGCTCCTCATTTCGACTGAATCTTATATTGAAAGGGTTAGAGTATTTTCAACTTTGTGGGCCCATTCTTCAAACCAATATAATGATGTAGATTCAATTTTGCTAAGACCATTATTTTTAGTCTTGGATGGCTTGGCAGAAGGAGACATCAACGGAATATGGGTTACTAATTTTGTTTCTAGTAATGTTTTACAGGGCGGCTCTGCAAACCGTCTTTTAAAGTTGATCACGACCCCATTATTAGAATTTGATTTCATTGCCAAGGGAAACGGAGAAATTGGTGGAGGGATAATAAAAGAGGGCGATGATTTGGGACAGTTTGCATACTATATTTCAACAATTGGGAATATCATCAAAACTGATGAAAAACACTTGAAAGAAAACTTCAACAATGAATTGGTGGTAATGGACAGTACCAATAAGTTGAATGTGATAACTAGTAATTCATGGGATATATCAACTTATAAGTCGTTAATGATAAATATTATAGAGAAGTTCTTGGAATTAAAATTAAGTGGAGAACTTTTGCAAAATGACAACTTGATGATGAAATATTATGAAAGTGTTAGCGAGTGCTTGAAATTATACTATTTACTAGTCAGTGGGATTGAAAGTGATTTTAATTCCAAGTTTCACGGCTTGGTTGAGAAATGCAGCTATATAGTCGATATCAACAGTGGAAATGCTTATTTAGAGCTTGCCATAGAAAAATACCTTGAGTGCATTTTATATTTCTTAAAATTGTCCGAGACTCAGCATGTTAATTTGGATTTACTTCATATTGATGATGAAGGTAAGTCTCCACAACTAATTCGGTTTATCACAGAGGGTATTAAAAAGGCCCAAACTGTTGTGTTAATTGAAAAATGGACTAGCTTTTTGACGAGATCTTTATATCTCTTCAATGAATCCGTTTTTCTGGTTTTGCTTACCTTGAATGATGTTTTGGTTTACAGAATAGATCAACTTTTCGTACAGATTAAGAAATCTACGAGCCAATCGGAAAACTCAAATCTTAGTAAATTGAACGATGTTGAGGGTTCGATTAACTCGTTGTTTGCGGGATTGGAAGATCTACTTTCGATAAGTCATAGTTACTTGTTATCCAGTAGCGTGCGGTCTCGTGAGCTAAATGGAGGGATGGGCGAAGGTCAAGGGGCTGGTGCAAATGGCTCTGGACCGGGTTTCTTTGGAAATGTCATGCTGGGAGTATTTCTGATCGAAAGTCCTGCTATTAGAACCACTGAGGAGAATAGAAAGTATTCAATAATACTAGCATTTCAAGATGCAGTTGCCATTAGTTATAAGATATGGTTGTGGGCTGATACTTCAACTAATTTAAGTACTGCTGATGAATCCGTCTCTAAGAAAGTTACCTCCTCCGGTACCAATATATACCTTTCCAGAAAATTGAAGTTCAAAGCTAGAAAGTTGCTTGAATCAATTATTGACTTGGAGAGGCAGGAGGTGATTGAATGTCTTATTTCGCTTAGTGGATCGGCAAATTCAACGCCGATCATCAAACTTTTGCATGTCTTAGATGGGGGTAGATCACAAGTAACTTTACCAAATGTTTACAATTCCATTATGACAAGATTATATCCCGCTGGAGTTCAAGAAAAGTATAGTTCTTCGTTGAATTCTAATATCTCTGCAAAAGAGTTAGGTAAATTCTTACTGAATTACATAGAAAGCATTGATGACGATACTCTTTCTGATATTTGGAGTTTCACTTTGCAATTCTTCAAGGAAGTTAACTCGCATCCATCGAATTTCAATTCTATCTTACCTGATCTTTTAAAAACCGTCACTAAGCTTATGTGTAAAGTGAGCAGTACTAAGTTTAGTGAACAAGGTAGAAGTAAAAGAGATTTAAGCGATATTTTCATAAAGTTATTGATGATTTCTGTTAGGGGTGAAGTAAGTGATAAGGAAAAAGAGAAGCTGAAGGAAGTTGAGAAATCTAATGAGAATCTCCTCGGTACTTCTGTTGATCGTGAGGGCACTCCAATACCTCAAGAAAAAGCCATCGCTACCCAATCTGAGTTATTTGACTCTCTTCAATTGATTCTCACAAAATTGAATGAGATTCTTTTGGATTCCGACAAAATTTCATCTTGCATTAATACAATCATTGTCAACTTGGTTTCTCCTCAAATTAAAAGTAAAAAAATACATGAGATTTCAAATCAGACAATTGGATTAATATTGTTAATTGGAAACAACTTCCCCAATAAGGCTTGGAAAGCTGCAGTTCTGGATTGTTTCATGGATAACAGCTTCTTTTCTATGGACAAGGCATCCCTCCAACAATGGATCCCCATCATACAAATTTGGATTTCCAATGATAGGGATCGTATTATTGAATTGATTTCGAAGATTGCCCCTATTTCAACATCTACTGCAGCAAATATCTTTAATTGGAATGAAAGTTCTGAAATTGAAAACAAAATATTTAACTTGAAACGAATCATCTACTTCGTTTTGATTCAACCAAAGGACTATTTCTTGAATAATCTTGAAGAGTTGATGAATAGAATAGAAACCACTTCTCCAATAATGGGAGGATTCAGTGGTGGTGACGCTATTTGCCCACCTCTGTATAAAAGTGAAGTTTTACTTTTACTTAGAGCTATTACTATGAAATTCAATGATTTGCATTTATTGTCTCACTGGACGATGATTTCTTGTGAGATTTTATCCAATTTAAGTGAACTAGTTGAATTGAAAAATGTCAAAGAATTGTCACAGTTAACTCTGCAAGAATTGAAAGTGATCTTGTATGATAGTAAGTTGTTGGATCAACTCTTATTACTTAAGTATGATGAATTCAATTTGAATGAATGGTTGTTTGTTGCATCTAGTTCAGAGGTTGTTACTGACTCTACTGTGACACACAACCTTGTTGGAAATGGACAAAACCAAGGTAGCGATAGGTTGTTATCTATCATCGATAGAATAGCGAGAGAAAAAGACTTTTCTTCTTCTAAGGAATCTGCTATTAAAGTGCATTCTATAGTGGACGAGCAAGACAACGAGTACAGTAAACCTTTACTTGAAGGAGTCAAGCGCATAGAATCCATATCAAGTTTGAGGTTGTTTTTCGATTCTTTAAGTCTTTTGCACTATGAGAGGACATACGGATTAAAGAAAGTTGATTATAGAGCTTGTGAAGAAGATATATTGAACGATGTGGCAAACAGCGACTAACTTGAACATTCAAAATGATAGCTTAGGTATATATATATATATATTATTCACATCAAATAAACACTAAAAATGACAAGAGATTTTTGAATAGTCACTCTATGTGGCCCTTACTTCCAGCTTTACTGCTGTTCAGATCGATAGTATAAGACGAGCTAGCTTTTGAATTAAAGCAAGAGGTCCCTTGGCCCAGTTGGTTAAGGCGCGGTGCTAATAACGCCGAGATCAGCAGTTCGATCCTGCTAGGGACCATCTTTCTTAAATTTCCAAGGGCGTGTGGCGTAGTTGGTAGCGCGTTCGCTTAGCATGCGAAAGGTCTCCGGTTCGACTCCGGACTCGTCCATTTTTTTTGATTTCAGTTCTATTTTTTTTTATTGTGAGGTGTAATGCGCTTTTTGAACGCGTTTGACAGATCTCTCTTAGTTGATGTTACGCTAAAGCTGAAGAAACTAGTATAGTGACGAATTAGATTGTGAGAACATGTCCTCACACATGAAGTCCTTCGAGGCTGGCGATTCTTTTACTCGATCTTCGTCCAAAAGGATTAAAGAAAGAATGTTTAGCGATGATGCAGAAAGTGATGATGACTTTGATTTTGATGAAACTAATATAGAAACTCCAAGAGGGTTAAAACCAGTGAGGGACCATTCTGGAAATGATAGAGTAGCATCTTCTATTCCCAAGAGAGCTTACAGATCCCAGGGGGGTACTGTTAAGGTGCCACTCAAAGATGATACTACCACTAATGCTCCCAAAAGAACGGTGTCTACACCTGTATCGAAGTATAGGACTAGGAATGGAACTCCTCTCAGACAGCCTCCAATCACTGGCTCATCACATGACGTTGATGCCGACGAATATGAGGAAGCTAGCTTAATAAAGAACGGTAAGCTCATATCGGATGAAAATAAGTATTCCCCTAATTTTAGTAAACTTAAGTCACCCAGGAGGTCACCAATACGAAACGTCAACTTTGCAAGTAATATCAATTCTCCTCCCCCTAATTTCAAGTTGGCACCGGTGGATTTCCTGTTTATTTCAAACTCGAATGGGAAGAGTAAACATGGTCAAGAAACGGCGGATAGTAATAACAAAGATATTGAGTTCGATCCATCCGATGATGATAATGGAGACATTGGAAAGGAAGATGAAGGGCTTGGACATATCATAGACGATAAGCTTCCAACTAGTAATAAATCAAATGGCAGTCCACTTGAAAGAAGTAGGAGTACTTCTAGAGCTCAGGTGTCATCTTTTGATAGAGAAAAGAATGATCCTTTAAGGAGACCCTCTAACATCTCACCATCATCCCGTTCCCCTTCATCGCCCCCTTCTCCTTCCCCTGATCCTAATGATGTTTCACGAGCTGACATTTTGGAAAGAATAAACTCTACTATTCAGTCTATCAAAGAAAGGGAGTTGAAGGAATTACGAGCCACTTCACCAATAAAAAGAGCTTCCTTGGGTGAAGGGGGATCTCCACATTACAATCGCCATAAACCTCACCAAGACGTGGCAGATCAGTTGGACTTTACTGGTGGAGAGGATATCAAAGAAGCTGAGGATATAATTGGCTTAGACGATGATATCGATGATAATGATCAGATACTTCAAGAGATAGACTCATACTTACCTACTTCCCCAGCCTTGGGTGTAGCTGAAAGACAGCAGAGGCTGCAGCACAATAATGAAGACTCTGGAAATACTGAGCTCAATAAGTTTCCTGGTGCTTATGAAAGAAGCATGCTTGCAGAGAATTTGGTTGTTCGTTCTGATACAACACCATTTTCAACAACATCGAGTTCCTCCACATCTGCTAGACTCTCTAACAATGAATGGCTGACTTCAAAATGGTTGAAGTTGAATAAAATAATAGGCTTGAAAAAGCTAACTCCGTTTGAGATTATCAACAGCTCTGTAATTCAAGATTCACTTGCAATCTCAAAAAAAGAGTTGGCTAATAGGGTAAATTTCCTTATCGAACTAGAAAATCGTAAAGGATTGATACAAAATAGAAAAAAGAGGAAACTTAGCGAAACCAAATCTAGTGTAAAATCGAAAAGGCAGAAAAGCAAAGGAGCTCTTATCTAAAAGGAAAGGGGAAGAAAGAAAACGAATAGTAGTGTACTATAGATTATAGATTGTAAAATTAGACTGTATAATAGTTAACAATAATGTATGTTTTAATAATAGTCAATGCTAAAATACCTTTGAGAGAACATCATTTAATTTTTGATTGGGTTTTGCCTTCTCCTTTAAGTTGTCGTCTGCATCTGCTCTAGTACTTGTGAGTTTCCTTTGCTTGAAGTTTCTTCTAATCTCGATTGGCTTTTCCTCAGTTTTCGTATCTGATTTGGACCCATCCTTTTCTTCCTTAGCCTTTCTCTTCTTCTGTATGTTTTGAATCATTTTCGATTTCTCCACATTTGCAATAAAGTTCTTATTGAGTTTCTGTTGTTGAGAAAGCTCCATTGACAATTTAGATTGCCTCATTTCATTTTCTTTAGCAATCTGTTGGGTCAAATCCATCCACTTGAAACCAGACAAATACTTAATATTCATCACATCATCGTAGTAGTAAGAAGTCTTCTTTCCACCAATTATTTGACCATTCATGCTAGCCTCACAGAGTTTGGCATCCTTCTTACTTACAAATTCCACCCAACCTTCTGTGAAGTTCTTTTTCTTGTTACCACCATACTTGACTCTCTTTTGGTATATCTTGGTATCTTCGGGCTTTAAGAAAAGTCTGTCTATTTCTCCAAATCTTGAAAGGATTGATCTTAATTTTGCTGGTTTCATATACGGAGGAATTCTTGAGATATAGCAAACCCCTGTCCTTTTGATTCTCTTTTGTTCTTTGAGAAGTTGTTCTGGGGAAAGATTCTTCAACTTTCCTAACTTTTTGGAGGCCTTTGACTTGGTATGTATTTGATTGATATCCGGTATTTCTTCGTCTTCAACATCGTCTTCTCCTTCTTTTTGCTCTTCCTCTTCCTCTTCATCATCTTCTGCATTTAAATTCTTTGCTTCTGTATTTATACTGAACATTAAATCATCATTTTCTATATCGTCATCCACTTCAGATTCATCTTCATTTTCATTTGCAATTACATCTCTTGGTTTGGATTTAACCTTGGCGTGTACTTTTGTTTCTATTTCTTCGTCTGAAGACTGAAAGTCTTCTTCATCTGAGTATGATGCTTGCATCAACTTGCTAGAGGTGATATCTTTGACCATGTTTTGAACTATTTCCACCCACACACTCGACCATCATCCTTTGGCTAGTTTTCTTGATAGCACCTCATCTCATCGGTTGTAACTAAAGGACTATATGCAGGATCATTGATCAAAGCCTTAGAGTAGACGAGGTGCATGAGTTTTCCTCCGACCGTGCGACAGCGAATGTTAGGCGGAAAAATAATTTTGTTCCATTGCTGCAACATACGTACTACAAATTTCCACTACTATTAAATTACTCTATCACATTAAGCATATATATTGGTTATGAATAAACAACACTATATAACAGCACCTTATTTCTTAGCATCTTCAGATGCAGTCTTAGCACCTTCAGTAGCACCAGTCACAACACCAGAGACGTAGTTAGCAGCCTTAGCAACTTCTTCCTTGGCAACTTCAATGTATTCAGCGGCAGTTTCACTGTACGTTTGCTTGTTCTTTTCAACAGCGTTCTTTGAGTCGTCATGGCCCGATTGGATATCGTCAGAAACGGTTTGAGTAAAAGACTTTTGGTCCTTTGGGGTGACAGCAGCAGCAGCCTTGTCAGCAGCACCAGTAACAGCTTCAGAAGCCTTGTCGAAGGTGGTCTTTTCTGAATCTGGGGTAATCTTTTCAGAGATCTTGTCAGATACGTTCTTTCTTCCTAAGTCAGACATTGTTAATTGTATTAGATGTTAATTGTTTAGAGTAAAACTGAAGAAAAGAAACCTCAGAGATAGTGAAACAGAGGAAATTCCTGACCTATTTATACTTCAAAGTCTCTGGAATTGGAAATCCGTAATTGGTAGAATGCAGCAATTCGGCTTCACTAGAGCCACTTTTACTGGCAAAATGCAGATCGCAAAGTTAAAGGTTGCTGCGACTCGTGCATTTGAGGCGCATTAAGATTATTTTTGAATATGATACATAAATATAATTGAATACAATAATTCATTTGATAAAATAGAAAAACTAGTTGAAGTTGCAATGTCTCAGATGACGTAGCTTTTTCATCATATACATTTGATATCTTAGTAGACTCAATTGTACTTTTGGGAGCTCATAATCTCGTTTCCTTAGGGCCCTCAAACCATTAGCAATCGAACAGTAGTATGGCTCGCATATTTGTATACAGGAGAAATAGCAATCATAAAATGCGGAGAAACTACAGGTGTATGGATGTGAACTTTATATTTAGATGGTATTACATTCTTATTATCTTCCGAGGCCTGTAGCAATAGTGCCCATGGTTTCAATCATCTCACCTCAGGCTTTGGAATTCCATGGAAAATCATGGAAACATGCTGATTCAATATGTCTAGTTGAATCTTTTCTACAGCACTCTAACGCAGAAGAGAAAATTGATTTTGGAGATCTTTTAGACAAAGTTGGTGAAAAACACCATATTGTAAACACAAGTATTAACTTCTGTTTTAAATTAACCAAGAGTTGAAATCCAATTGCTGTGCATAGTATCTCAGTTCATAAGCAGTTCTAGTAACAACCAGGATCCAGTCTCTAGAACACTGTATGAAAGTTGGAACATTCACGTGACCAAATCCGATTGTGGGAAAGCATGTTTCTTATGAGAACTTCACTAGAAAATTTAGCTCTACTCTTCGCTAATACTCATCTCATCACGCTTCCTGCAGGTTACGATTTTTCGATGTCTCAGACTACTTCATTAACTGAATGCTCAAGTTTGGAATGCAAAGGAAGTGATTAAATATCAAACAATCTTATTTAATCATGTCTAAGAAGTCGCTTTCTCAGTCATTAGATCAAAAAGTATATGATCTTGTGCATAATCTACTCGATGAACTAACCAAGGAAAAGCAGAAAGAGTTCTCAGATGGACTGGATTTGGATCCATTTGCACACTTGGCGTTGGCAAAGGATTTAAAAACGTCACAAGTGATCGAATATGTCCAGAGAAAGGATTTCAAGCTAAAAAGAATGAAAAAAGTCACGTTGGAAAAGACTATCGATGCTGTCTTACAAGTATGCAGAGATGATGAGAAGGAGGAATTTGGCGAAATCGTTGGTAATGAGGAAGAAATGACCATCAAAGATGCCGCAAAAGTAGATAGTGACTTCGAAGTGGAAGATGAGCAGAACTTAATGGAGGTAAAAGATAACAATGCTTTAAATAAATCGGTCGTATCGCTTTGGAATATGAATAATAAAGATGAAAAAGAAGAGACTGAGACTGAAGATGGTAACATATCTTCAGCCAATGCTGCAAAGAAAAGAAGCAAGGAGCCAACTAAACAAATTGTCAAAAGGCCCAAAAATAAGATTGATCATACTCCTCCGGCAACTACACTTGCTTCCTTAGGAGGACTCATTAGCATTACTACACGCCTTAAGGAACTTATATTTTTACCTATACAGCACCCTGAAATCTTTTCATCGTTGGGAGTGGAACCTTCCAGGGGAGTATTGTTGTATGGACCACCAGGATGTGGTAAGACAACTATTGCAAATGCAGTAGCTGGCGAATTACAAGTGCCTTTCTTCAATATTTCGGCACCTTCTATTGTTTCTGGTATGTCAGGTGAATCTGAAAAGAAATTGAGAGACATTTTTGAAGAAGCGAAGTCGATGGCCCCATGCATTATATTTATGGACGAAATCGACGCAATTACTCCAAAGAGAGATGGAGGAGCACAAAGAGAAATGGAGAGAAGAATTGTAGCTCAATTATTGACTCTCATGGATGATATCACTTTAGAGAAAACAGGTGGAAAACCTGTTATTGTCATTGGTGCGACGAATAGACCTGATTCTTTAGATACAGCCTTGAGACGTGCAGGAAGATTCGATGCCGAAATTTGTCTTAACGTTCCAGATGAAGAACAAAGATGCTCCATTCTTCAAGCCATGACCGAGAACTTGAAAATTCATCAAGGTGAAGGTAGCCACTTTAATTTCAGGGAATTAGCAAAATTGACTCCAGGTTTCGTAGGAGCTGATTTGAAGAGTTTAGTCACGGCAGCAGGAACTGCTGCCATCAAAAGAATATTTGAAACTTTGAGTGAGCTTGAAGAAGAAAATGGACAAAACTCTGTGTTAGCATTAAACGAAACGATAGAAGGGAGCGACGGAATGGATATTGATAGCAACGCAGCTATATTAAATTCTGCTGTCTCTACATTCCAGCAGAAGTCTGAAGTTGAAAAGCTTTCCACTATTGAAAAATTTTTAGCCCAACACACCAACCCATTAACACAAGACCAATTGGGACCGTTGTCCATTGTTTATGAAGACTTTATAACTGCTTTGCCTTCAATTCAGCCAACAGCCAAGAGAGAAGGATTTGCAACTGTACCAGATGTATCTTGGGCTAACGTCGGTGCTTTACATCACATTAGAATGGAATTGCATATGTGTATAGTTCAACCAATCAAGAAACCGGAACTTTATGAAAAGGTTGGTATCACTGCACCTGCAGGTGTTCTCATGTGGGGACCACCAGGTTGTGGTAAAACACTCTTAGCGAAAGCTGTTGCAAATGAATCGAGGGCTAATTTCATTTCAGTTAAGGGTCCTGAATTGTTAAACAAGTACGTAGGAGAATCGGAAAGAGCAGTCAGGCAAGTATTCCAAAGAGCTAGGGCTTCTGTTCCTTGCATTATCTTTTTTGATGAGTTAGATGCTTTAGTGCCGAGAAGAGACACCTCATTGTCTGAATCTTCTTCGCGTGTAGTCAACACCCTTTTAACAGAATTAGATGGCTTGAATGATAGAAAAGGGATTTTTGTGATTGGTGCAACTAACAGACCGGATATGATCGATCCCGCTATGCTTAGACCGGGAAGACTTGATAAGACACTTTACATAGAATTACCAACTGCACTGGAAAGATTTGAAATATTGAAGACTTTAGTTAAGTCAACTCCAGTAGACAAGTTTGTCGATCTTCAAGAAATTGCAAATGATGAGAAATGCCGGAACTTTTCAGGTGCCGATTTGTCTTCTTTGGTTCGTGAAGCAAGTGTTAGTGCGTTAAAAAAGAAATTCTTCAACGGCCAAAAAATCAGTGAATTGGATGCGTCTGGCTTCTATTCAGAACCAGATAAAGCCAAAGACAGCATCGAGGAAATTGTTTTGGTCACAACTGATGATTTTAGGGCTGCTCTCAAAAGTATTCATCCAAGTGTGAGTGATAAAGACAGGCAAAAATACGAAAAGCTTAACAAACGAATGGGTTGGAGTATCATTCAACAGGAGATAGAAGATGAAGCTAAGAAAGAGCAAGAGGCAGCATAAAGTGGTACAGGAAATGCCATAGTGGAACTGCAATCTGTTCCTTAAGATAATATTATTATAGACAAGAATGTAAATAATACAAAATGTATATTAAACTTTTCCAAATAGATACTGAAAGATGTATAAATACAAACCTTAAATCAATAGTATTGTCAAGTAAAATTATTCGACAATTATACTAGTCAGACTTTCTGTGCTTGAAAAGAAGTTTCACGTACAAGAAGCCTCAATTCGAATGGTTAAGAACTGCTCGTTCACAAACGGAACAGTTGAAATTTATAAACTCTAATAAGGGTGAGAAATAAGCACTCACTTCTGCTTCTTTGATGAAGAGGCATTTGCTCCAATTGCTTTAATAATATTGGTCGAAGTAATTGGGCCCAAATATTTGGCGAGAAGTCCTTTAAAGCTGACTTGATAAGCATCTTTGAGAGATTGTGGAATGAATGAAGCCTGTGGGCTATATAATAATTGATTGATTTTAAGATCCCAAGAGCTGACAACATGTTGAGTATACTTATTTTGATCGTATCTCAATTTAATAAAGGTAACCACCACTGCGAATAAAATAACATTGAGAATAGCATTGATCGGAGATCTTAACAAGTTTATTGGGGTCATTGGAATTGTGAATAAAAAGCCGGTCAAAAATAATAATTCAGATTGAGATGCAATCATTAAGGCAGTTTCGTTGTAAGTCGAAGTAAAATTATTGATCTTGGTATTCAAAGACTGCTGACTGGAAATACTTATAGGCAATGATGATAAGATATTATTTTGAAAGTATGTCAACGAATGGAACAAGGAGAAAATCGTGAATGAGTATACTGAGCCTGGTAAAGCACCCAATCTTGAGCTTGTTAAAAGGAATACTAAGGCGAGGATAAAGTAATGGAAATTTTCATCCTTAATCAAGTTTGCCTTCAAGTTTGGTGCTTTTAATGCTGCAAAAGTTTTGAAGTGAACTTGACGTAAAACAATAGTATAGGTGAATACAACCGACAATAAGGTGATTTTGTAATAAAATAAACTTCTTGTGAAGAACGATGTGATATTGTGGAGTGAAAAAGCAACTAAGACACTGACATGTCCCAAGAACCAATAAAATTGCTGAGTTTTGATCAATTTGGTCAAAGTCAGAGCAAGAGTTTGGGGTCTGAGCTTATCATCCTTTTTGGTAGATTCAGTTACCTTTGAAGACATCTTAGGTTGATAATATATGTATTTATCTAATGAGGATGTACTTAAACCCACTGGCGCTATCTCATAAATTGTGGCCATAGGTAAAATGTTCCAATCCCTTCTATGTTGCTTTGATTACTTATATGCAGGAGATGCAATTATCGATCGAGCCCGAAAGAAAAGTGGGCCATGCAGATGTGTTGCTCCATAACAATCGGCTGTTGCATCTAAATCGATTTTGCCAGCAAAGGGAAAAAAAAAAATTGAAGTAAATTATTGTCAAAAGAAGCTAGTTAATCATGGAGTTAAGGGGGCGGTGTAAGGAAAATTGAAGTAATATTGGAAAAATTTAAGCTTATTTAGTGGAGAAGAGAGATGAAGCGGTATAGCCCATTTCCTTCTTATATTGAAGAAAAGTACTAATTTTACCCACTTTTCATATTTCTTGGTATTCATAAATATGGAGCAATATTATTTCATAAACACTGTACCGTACCTTCCTGCATGTATTACAATAGAAACAACGGTATAAAAATAGCAAAGCAATTACGTGGGAGTCCGAACCATCTGAAATAAAGACCATACAAAAAGTAAACTCCCAAATTTCTTTACTTATGGTATTATAACTATTTTACGATCGTTATGTTCTTTTTTCTAGTCGGATGTAAGTATTCAATTGTAGCAATAAAGCGACAAGGGAAGTCACCGCTTTTTGAAATATGTGGAGAATCTTTTTCTGAGCTGTGAGATTATGTAATAATCGAGAGATAGAAGAAGGATAGTCGGATCACTTTCATAACTACCAAGAAGGATTCTCTTATACTTGAGAAGATTTCATGACCTAATTCCAGGAATTTAATTCCATATGTCTCTTTAATTAAAACCCCTTCTTCGGATATCCCCGGATTTTAATCTTGATACTAACAATAACCCCAAGTTAAAGAGTTCAATAAGCCACTCAAAGATATTGGAAATGTTTCTTGCTATTGTGGAAATTGCCACAATCAATCCGCTCATGCAATAAGAACTATCAACTGTTTAACAGTTTTTATGATCCCTATTCTTCCATTCTACTTTTCAAAAAGATTGAAGTGTTCAATTTGTGGAGCATCTGCTGATTTAAACGCAAGTACACTAGATAGAATGAAACAGGGCCAACCTGCTGCTATTGGATAACCGTAAATAACATATTTAATAAAAGTAATGAAGTAAATTGAGATTTAAAATTTTTGTAAGCATTTGTTCACCTAACGGCTGGTCGGGCTTTCTCTACAAGATTTTTCAACTAAGCGGTTTGCGTGATTAAAGAAAAATCTAAAATGTGTGATCTTACAGAAAGCTTTATTGTAGAAAATTAAGGTTCACCAAACCGGCTGTTCTGGGTGCTGCAAAATTTAATTTTCATGCAAAATTAAGTATCGGTGCGGAATATCGTGGAACCAGAATCCGAATCCCTCTCCATGCTATGCAATGACTGGCTAGTTCTGCATGGTTACGCGGATCAAGGTTGCTCAATGTTGCGTGGTGGCACCACAACTAAAAGGTTGGCTATTGTGGGACAATATACTTTATTACAGACGAGAGAGGATAATATGGAAGACTATTACTAATGATCTCTCCGAATCAGCCGTTTCAAAACAGCCATGACCAGAACAGCACTTTAGACTTTTTGGCTCCGCAAACGAAACAAATACAGACAAATGAGGGAATACTGTGTCTCATAGATCGGATCAGGCAAGCGGGCTGAAATGATCAACTAAGTTCTTGCTCATAGTACGAAAAAGATTTCGTGAAGTATAAATTTGAAGTATTTTGGCTGCAAACTTAGTTTCTTAATACTCCAGCTTTACATTTGTGCAACAAATAATTACTTAAACAAATATCTATAACAATTATGACTGACTTCGTTAAAATTTTTGCCCGCTCAGGCAATCAAGTACTTGAAGTTAACCCTACATCGAGCTTCATTGATATCCACTTAACAAACCACGGGTCAAGTTGGCTTTGGGCAGCTTTCTCGGTGTTTTCGTTACTTACTCTTATCCATGCAGCAATTTTTGGCTTTAGCAACTCAAAAAATCAAACCATTAAGAAGGCTCTATTTGTTGGACCTTTATTTACTAACTTTGTTATGGCCATCGCTTATTTTACATACGCATCCAATTTGGGTTATACTGGTATTCCTACTGAGTTTCACCATGTAACAACTTCGTTAGGATTTGACGTCAGACAAATTTTCTACGTTAAGTACATTGGATACTTCTTATCATGGCCCTTTGTTTTGTATGCCATTGAGGTTGCCACACATACTTTGGATCTTTCTTCAAAGACAAGTGCCGGCGAAACATTTTCTGGTTTTATCGGAATTGTTTCAAGCTTGTTCACCAAACTCTTTGCAACCGAAGTTTTTGTTTTAGGTTTGTTAATTGGTTCGTTGATTGAGTCAACATACAAATGGGGTTATTTTACTTTTGCAGTTTTTGGCCAGCTTTACGCTGCTACATTGGTTGTTGTTTCAGTATCCAAAAATCTCAGTTCCTTTAATTCTAACAAAGTTGGTTCGCTTTTGATTGCTTTTGAGTTAATTGTTTGGATCCTTTACCCAATTGCATGGGGTTTGAGTGAGGGTGGTAATGTCATTCAACCAGATTCAGAAGCTGCATTCTTCGGTGTTCTCGATGTAATCACTTTTGCTATTGTACCAACTGTGTTAACTTTTTTGAATGCTAAAGGTTTAGATGAAGATGTATTCTTGAAATTTAGCAGGAACCAGAACCTTTCTACGAACGAAAAGTTAGCTGAATCTCCAAGAGCAAGTGGTGATACTGCTGTACCTCTTACTTCAGGAGGTGCCCAAACTGAGACAGTTTGATACTAGTCGATTCAACTATTGATGTTTTAATTTTTTTCAGTCTGAATCGGTTTCCTTAATTTAATTGGAAGTACTTTCGAAGTACTGCGCCATCTTTCTTCTAATTTCCTACAACCGAGTTTTCTATTTTTCATGAATAAATATTTGATAATATTCTATTATAACTGTAATTTCATTAGTAAAGGCGACAATTGAACAAAAAGTTTGATCCTCTGTATTACAATACCAAACTTAAATTCACTAAAAATTAATGAGTTTCATTGTGGTGAAACCAACTGAAACAATAATAGCATAGGCAACAAAAGAACTTGGAACACCTCTGGTAATAAACGTCCCCACAGTTAAGTAAGGTTTTCCGAAATCATCTGTCATGCAAATAGCAGTCACATTGGGGAACCCTGAAGTTGGCAATCCCATGGCGGCTGAACACAATAAGGCACTTATCATGATGAGTAAATTTGGATGAGGTTCGGGCATATTATTTCCAATTTCACTAACCAAGGGTATAACGATTAAGGCGGCAACAGTATGACTTACAAATGTAGCCATCGTTAAAATAAGTAAACCAAAGGTAAGAGTGACTCCGAAAAGAGACAAATCTTCAACTTGGTGTTGAATATATTTTGCTATTGTTGTCAATAATCCTGACGAAGCTACTGCTTTTCCCAATGCAGTTCCACCCATAGCCAACACAACGATATTCCAAGGGTAATTATTAAAATCTTCGGTGGACAATAACCCTGTTCCAAAGAATAAAACGATCGGCAATAACGCAATAATACCCATTTCTCCAAACGTTCCTTCTAATTTAGATGCTATGCACCATAAGAAAATGGTACCAATAGTTACACCACTTATATACCACTGTACGCTAGTAAACTTGTCATCGATGACTCTAATTGGAACCAAATGGGTATTTTTCGAATTGCAATTGAAAGTCATCAATAGGAATAACCATATCAAAATAAGACTCAAGAAACAAACTGGAAGTGCGATCACAAACCATTGTCCCCATGATGGAGGAGGGTTCATTGCACCAATTGCCACGATATTTTGAGGTGAAGCAATTGGCAGGGCCATTCCTCCCACATTTGATGCTAATGCAATTCCCAAGATTAACGCTTTGGCAAATTGTGAATCTCTTGGTAATGTTCTTAACAAAGGTTGGATCAACGAGAAACACAAAACAGGAGCGGCAACGTTAGAAACCCACATCGAAGCGAAT
Source organism: Dujonia oleophila (assembly GCA_030563865.1). NCBI lineage: Eukaryota > Fungi > Ascomycota > Pichiomycetes > Serinales > Debaryomycetaceae > Dujonia > Dujonia oleophila. Next base: position 296,424 of record JAJMKG010000009.1, on the reverse strand, counting down.
AATGCAACTCCCATAATAGTTACCAAGACAACAGAAGGATTGGTACCTGCCTTCGATAAAATCCAAGTAGATATCAATTTTGCAATATGATACTTAGATAAAGCGGCAGCTAAAGTAAAGCCACCCAATAAAAGTAAGATGACTGAGTTCCACATTGTTGATAAAATATACTTGGAAGAACTTGAAGCATCCATAGGAGTGCCATCATCGTTCTTTAAAATGTTGCAACTAACAATGATTATAGGAATTAACAATGAGGTCACAAACAATGGAATGGTTTCAGTTGCCCAAAGCAATGAAGCGACAATTAGAAGAGCAAAACAATGCTCTTGTTCTTTATCTTCAAAGATTGATACATTGAATAAAATCAAAAATATAGTAAAAATGGCCAATCCCTTAAGAAATGAAGGGTTCCTAAAAGTAAAATTTAAAGTGGTGGCCAGCTTTCTTGAATTCTTTTCATCAGCACCATCTCTATTTCGCTTTCCTAATCCTTCACCTGCTAATCCTGAAGAATTAGCTCCGTATGTTTTTCTTTCCATTCCAATCATATCCCTCCAAACAGTGTTTCTTTCCCAGACAACATGTTCTCTCAAGTGAATTGAGAGCTCCTGCTTTGAGAGTTCCAAACCTTCCTCGCCCTGGTGATTACAAATCAAGGCATAGAGCTTTGTTAATGATTCAATATTATCTTTCACCTTCTCTATAGTAGTTTTCTTGAAAATGTAAGATTTTTCCGATAACAGATTCAAATAATCATCTTTAATCGCAGTATTTAAAGATTTATCAAACTTCTTGCAAGCTTTCTTGAAACCAGTTTGATTTAAATCAATATATGAATCCAATTCGGACAAAGTAGTGAATAATCCAATCACCCTCTTTCTTAATAATACTCTACTTTCAGACAAAAGAAGTAATTGGGGTGGAAGATTGTCAACATTCTCCCATACCGCGGTCACTCTTGGGGATTTAAGATAGTTATCAATAGATTTTGTATGCTTGAGATCCGATGCTGTCAGTCTTTGAATTCTCTGTAAAGCTGCTGAGCTACTACCTAAAGCATCCTCCTCGTCTTCATCTTCCCCATCCTCTTCATTTTGGGTTTCTAAATCTGTCTGAGTACGGTAGTTATCTGAAGTGTCAGAATTGGCCCGAATACGGCCCTTACCCACTTCTTTAGATTGCACCTTAGTAAGACTAAAGCCATCTAAATTATGACTATCGGCACTATTCTGTAAATCATTTTCAAAGGTTTCAATGTCAGTGACCAAGTCTTCAATGTTGCTAAAAATAAACGATTCTTGAGACTTATAAAAATTATCAATTTTCCTTAACTCGGCGTCGAGGGCAGCAACAAATACAACAGCAGGATCATTACCATGGTTAATATTTGAATGGCCATTTTGAGAGTACAACAACGAAGATTCAATATCGTCTTCTCTTTCGTTCCTTAACTGATCTCTTTGAAGCGAATAAATGAGTTTCTTTAAAGTCGTGTACGCTATATACTTCGAGGACCATTCAGGGACAGCATTGAACTGCAATGAATGAGAAAACTTCATTACCTACTAAAAAACCAATCCAGTATCAAATAACTGAGGAAAGAAGTTGACCAACTTATTATTTTGCTGGAAGAAGTTCAATTAAGGGGATGGAGCGTGGTACTTCTAAATAAACTTCTGCCTTCCAAGGTAAGATCCTCCAGATAAAAAATTAATTCTGCATGGATTGTGTGCTATCCTGTGCGTGAAGCAGACACGACCTTCTATCAGATCTGAGTCTCGATGGTGCAAAAAGGTTTTTGAAAGCTTATTGTATACATTGTTAGCAGTTGAGATAGCTTTCACATTCTAGAGGAATACAAAACGTAGATAGGTTACCCTTTTAACATGTAATCAAAAAATTCTTCCTTAATTTTATCTCTTTCTAAAATGAATTGAGTCTGCAATTTAAATTGTAGATAGAGAGAGAGAATAGAAGTATTGTGCACGTGCGCGAGATTCACCAACTACTGTTGAGAAGTAAAATCCTCCTGTAAAATACAGTAAATTTGAAGGGGCATACAACAAAAATCCACCAATGATTAAAGTTGTTGGCTGAAAGTACCTGGTATACTTCTTGGGCCCATATTTATTAAACCAAGCGCAAGGAATAACAAGCAAAACCCTAAGAAGGAAGCATCACTTTAAGACTGGATATAGTCCACCAAAGACTTTTGTAGGACCAATTACCCCATATTGGACACTTGAGAAGAAGAAATTGTATCACCAGGGCAAGAAAGTTTATCCTTTTGATGCGGATCGCAAAAGTCAGTAACATTGTCTAGTTACCAGTTGGTCACACAAAGGGCAACGAAAACATTTAGCAACGTAGCTAATAGTTGTCCCTTGAATACAGCTCTTGGTGGTAATTTGGTATAGTGACCCAATTTTTGGTCAGTGATATAGTTACTTACCTGGTGGTCGATGTTGTAACCAAATTTTTTCAAGGTTAATAGAGCAAGTCCAGAGTTCGGTATAGTATAGCCAACCAAATGTTCGACCAAAACTTTAAGCCTGAACCCAAATCCCGTCACTGATGCAATAGCTGTCAATGGAAGTAAAAATAGGAAATTGATAACTATAACTGCAAAGATCCCTCAAATAGGTGTTTCAGTGTGATACATTATTATGCAAATGAGCGCAAATGCTGTACTGCAACATAAAATAGCAGTAAACCACCAATTTGGAGCTTATAGAGCCATGAATTGCATAATGAGACACTGAGTTAATGAGACTTTGCTTGTTTGCTTGAATACTAGAAAGAAAGATGACATTAGTGTACCTGTATATAAAACTTCCGTATCTATTTCAAAAGTCTAATCATATGGGATTGATTACCCAGGTAGCCCTGTATTTTCTCATAATGTGCAAGGTACCTTGATTCAATTAACTAAATTATCAAGATGAAGTATAAAAACTATTGTAGGAATTTGTTAAGGAATTAAAACCAATATGAGCAGAAAGGAAGAGTGGTAGGAATGCTGCGGAGACGAAAATGTATAAAAAAAAAAAAGCACCATGAATGCCTCACCAGGCATTTAAATGTTGCTGGTGATATCAACAATGTCTAAAGATAGCGTTCTAAATAGTGTGAAAGCTTGCTCATTTTGCAAAAAGCGTAAGATTAAATGTGACCAGAACGAACCTTGCTTAAATTGCATTAAATATAGTAGTTCTTGTTGCGTGAGACCCGAGCGTAAGCCTAGAATTACTTCTGGATCAAAGGTTGTTAAGTCTAAAGACGACCGTGATCTACAAGATAAAGTTTCTAAGTTGGAATCTATGCTAAATGCTTTACTCGAAAAAGACGAAAGGAAAGGAAATGCAATTCCTGCGACCCATTCAATAAATGAGGTGAAACAAAGGAACACTTTGAGCTATCAAAACTTCGATCATCTCTTTGGGACCCATTCTGCGTTCCACATATTTTCAAATTTTTGCTTTCAAAGGATGTCGCTGATGGTAGACTTACCAAGAGATCCTAAGCTACTCGATATACTTGGTAAGACAAGCAAAAGCTTCAAAAGCTATTTCGATAGTTTTACTGAGGCGTATGTTTCGACTGGGCCGTTGCTTCCTGTCCTAGATGCCCTTCAATATTTAAGCATATCCCAGGCTCTCAGTCTCGCTGGTTCAATAAAAGACCTGTACTTTGCTTCTTTCATAATAGAAAGCAAAGAATTGAGCTCGTTGCTCACGCTCTTCTATGAAAATGAGAGAGCTTTAACCGACAGTGAATTATTACTTATTGGATGTTCTTTGTCAATTTGCTTATCTATTACACCATTGGTGGGTATGGCCCCACTGAATTTAACATGGCTTAGGAAATCTTTTCTAGAAGGATCTCTATCTATCTACAAAAGGAAGATATCATTAGTTAGTGAGGGTGTATCTTCCGTTCGAGCTATTTTAATGCTAATTTTTTGCTTACATTCAGAATTGTTGATGGCACCAACTTATAACCTCCTTTCTACAGCTGTGAGGTACGCCCAAGAACTTGGTTTACATAGATTTGAAACTTATTCTAGTTTATCAGAAGAGGAATCTGTACTGGGAAGAAAGATTTGGTTGACTTGCGAATTATTTGATGTGGAAATATCAACCAGACTTGGGAAACCAACTTTGATTCACACAAAAGATGTATCCACATTCAGTGAAACTGATGTGTTTGCTCATCAAATGGAGGGATGCAATATCAATATACACGATTCCGCTAATAGTCAATGTATTCAAATTGTCCAGTCATCGATTGATTTGACCAGTTATACCTTCCAATACTTAGCTCCTTTGAACAGGTTGCGAATGAATTCATATGACCGTCTCTTTGCAGCAGGTGCTAGTTTTGGGGACTTTGAAAGTCTTTCAAAGACTATGATGCTGCTTAACACTCTAACGTCTGAATTAATTGAACATTTTAAAAATTCATTTAAACCCAAATACTACGATGAATTTGATTTTAACCCACAGGCATTATGGCAATCTGCTACCCAGACCTCCGATGGGGAAGATAAGTTAACTTTGAATATGAGTATTTTCCATCACATTATGATTATCAATAGATTACCATTTCAAATGTTCTGTTTAGATCAATACGATGAAGTTCTTAAAAATCCAATCAGCATTGAATTTACTCAATTGTCGCTTAGAAGTTCCAGGTCTATCTTATACATTGCCAAAATCGCTAGAAATTTCAAAGTAACTGGTGAATGCATTAATTGGATTTCGTTCTATGTGTTTTCAGCTTACGTTCTGATAGTCAGTGTACTTATAAGAAAGTCTGATAGAATTTCTTATGACAGTGACCAGCTTGCCGACTTTGTACTTTTGGCAGAAACATTGCGAGACTTCTTTTGCCATTTCAATGACATCCTTGGGAAGAACATTTATCTAGAATTGTACATGGAGAGTAGTGTTTTTGATTTTCCTTCTAGGGTGATGTTACGATTTTTGTTGAATCTAATGAATGCAAGCTTAGAGGAGGAATTATATGTCAGAGTTCCAGAGGTCAGAGAATTATTGAAGAGTTGTGATGAAATTGAAACGAGAAAAGTGCCCACAGAAATTGATTCAATAATCAGCACTGAATTGAATTTAGATTCTTACTTTTCTTCTCACACTGATTCTATTAATACTTTCTTCAATGAGTATAACAAAGCATAGGATTGATTTACACGGAGAGTTAGAGCGTTAGTTTTCTCCGATGGCGCTCTTTCGCGGTGATTCGGAGTTTTTTTTCTCCGATGGCGCTCTTTTGCGGTGATTCGGAGTTTTCTTTTCTCCGCGTACATAGTATAAAGAGTATAGAGTATGCACATCTTCAGTTTACCATTTGTTGGCTTTAATCAAAAAGCTCAATTAAGATGAAAGAAAGCTACAAGTGGAACAACATTAGCATATCTATATGTGGAAAGGACATAATCAAGACAACCGAGCTTTTAAGTAATATCAGTGGAGAAGTTAAGCGTGGTGAATTAATGGCCATTATGGGGCCCTCTGGTTCTGGGAAAACCACTTTGTTAAACCATCTAGCCCACCGGTCACCACCTTTAAAGTCGAAGAGTTCAGGTTCCATTAAATACTGTTCTAAGGTACTTGGATTAGATGAATTTAGGAATATTTCAACATTTGTAGAACAAGAAGATTCTTTAATTGGCTCTTTAACAGTTAAAGAAACAATTTATTTTGGTGCAAGGTTTGCAAGAACTCCCACTAAAGATATCAACCATGTTGTGAACGAAATTATAGAAGATATGGGGTTACTGGACCAAGCAAACATTAAGATCGGATCTCCAATTCAAAAGGGGATTTCAGGAGGTCAAAAGAGAAGAACTAGCATTGCAGCCCAGCTTGTAACGAAACCAACAATTTTATTTCTCGATGAACCAACGTCAGGCTTAGATTCCTTTGCGTCTAAAGAGGTAATTTCAGCAATCAAGAACATGGCAAAACGTGAAAACATGATAGTTATATGCTCGATACATCAACCTTCTACTTCCGCATTCAACTTATTTGACAAAGTTTTATTTTTGTCCAAAGGAAAGACCGTCTTCAATGGACCGGTTTCCTACATTCCTGAATATTTTAACACCGCTGGATATCAAATTCCTCAGTACTACAACCCTTCGGAATTTGTATTAAGTTTAATCAATAGTGATTTTTCTTTGGCGTCTAATGAAATTCTTGACAATTTGTTTAGTCATTGGAATGAACATGAGGCGCTATGTGAAAAAGACGACTCCGATGACTTTACCAGTGCTCTGGGTTCTAATTCAAGCGAATTTAGTGACCGCAAGTGCAGCGATTCCATTAGAAACACTCAATTATTATTAAGTAGAGGCTTTAAAAAGTCAAGAAGAGATATTCTTACTTACCACATCAGAATACTAATGTACTTGTGCTTAGCTATATTAATGGGTACCGTTTGGCTAAGACTTGACAATTCTCAAGAAAACATCCAACCATTCATCAATGCAATATTCTTCTCTGGAGCATTCATGTCATTCATGTCAGTTGCATATATTCCTTCATACCTTGAGGACTACTACTCATATAAGAAGGACGTACAAAATGGGTTGTACGGCCCACTTTCCTTTTTACTTTCTAACTTGATTATTGGAATTCCATTTTTATTTCTTGTTAGTTTATTATTTAGTATCGTGACTTACTTCATGGCCAACTTTCGACTCTCTGCACTGGCTTTCTTTTACTATGTACTTTGGTTGCATTTGGATTTATTAGCTGCTGAGTCGTTGACAATTTTGATATCAACAATATTCCCAAATTTTGTTATATCATTGGCCATGACAGCATTTGCAAATGGGTTGTGGATGTCTGTGGGTGGCTTTTTAGTTCCTGCCAAAATCTTGAATCAATTTTGGTATTATACATTCTATTGGATAAACTATCAACGGTACGTTTTCCAAGGAATGATGTTTAATGAATTTGAACAATCAGTCTTCAGATGTGATTCTAGCTGTCATTGCCTTTACGTATCTGATCTTCAAGCGCAGTGCAAAATTACAGGTACTGCTGTATTAGAAACTTTAGGATATGGCAAAAATGAGACAGCTCAATGGATAGGAATCATGTTGGTGTTGATATTTTCTTTCAGGCTCGCAACATACATTGTTCTTAAAATCCGTAAATAGTTCTCTATATCACTGGAAGTGTATAAATATACTGTAAATATCATTTCATTAATAAAATAATTATAAGTACCTATGGAAATTGATCCTTCCTTAATCCAAAGTATCCATCACGTGCACTTTTTATGTCCGACCAAAAGTCCTACCAAGTCCTGCTTCCACTCCCATATCACTGAGATTATTTCCCCACCAATTTAGTTCTATGTGATTATACTGAACTGCGAAGAACATCAATAGGGCGCTGATAGCTACACCAGCTGATAAGGCACTCGTGAGGACGTAGTTATACTTCTCCCACCAAGAAAGATAATCCCCTTTGATTCTATACATGAATATGTAGGATAAGTAAGATGTTTTTGACAAGAGGGGAAACAACGAACATGATTGTCTAGATAATTAATTGTTCTTTATTGATTAAAGAGGGTAGACCATCTAAAATTGTACAATTGTCTTAGAGTTATCTACATTAAATATGCAGAAAGAAATCTTTCGACATAATATAAAATTTTCTACAGGTTTGAAATCATTCAGAATTATTTTTTTTTCATGATTGCAAATTTGAACACCAAAATAATCTAACTCTCCCTTCTGATAACCAAACGAAATCATCACCTTTCTTTAATATTTAATAAAGAGTTAAAAAAAGTCTGATGTTATTATTAGATCGGAATGATAGCCAAAAAGCTTAAAACTCAATCTTGAAAAATATCATTCTAGTTCCAAAGAAGAAAAAAAAGAATCCACTTGGCACTTAGTCAAGAGCGAGAATGATCATTTGACATAAAAAAGAATAACGAAATGCATACATCGAAGATCATACATGTTTGCTGATGCCTAATTTTCGAATGGTGCGGAATAGAACAAAATACAAAAGAAAATAAGAATTGTTTACGTCATATTGCATATCCACTGGTGAAGCTGAAATAACCGAATTTCCTTATTTCCTGTTAATAATCAACTCTGAAGTCTTACTAAGAAGAACAGGTATCTCTAATTATGTATTCCCAACATTTGGGTCGTTGGATCAAAAGCTTCTACTCCCCACCTTCTTTTCCACCCGGCAATCATTTTTTCCTTTTCTCGCTTCTTTTATCTTTTTTCGCGGCCCCCGGAATTGATTTTAAGTATTTCCGAGAATCTTTGCTGTAGTGCATATATTTTCTTTTTCCTTTTTGAAAATAATTCCACGAACTGCCTTGAACATTGTAAAGTGATTGCCTTCCTAAATTATCTACTGCCTTTTGTTGATCCTCAAAGATAATAGTTTAGTTATTACATGCCGATTAGCAGTTCACCGAGCGAAGTAATATTGAATTGGATAACTACTACTCATAGACTAATAGAGGGCAAAGATACTTCATTGACGCAACCACCTTCAGCAGTTATAGCCCAATCTAAGTTAACTTTTAATAAGCTCATTACTTACTGGAATATATTATCGTCGAGGGAAAAAAAATCAGTGATATTAAGTTCAATTGCACTACTTACTACTTTTTATATACTCTCTCCTACTCTATTCCCATCCAAAAAAATGTTCAGCAAGAGACCAGATAAACATACCACTGGCTTGATTAATCTTAGAAATGATTGCTTCGCCAACTCTTCGTTACAAGCTTATCTGTCTTTGCCAGGCTTGACTGAATACTTAAATAAGTTCATTGGATCATATGAAACGATCAAGTCTTTGTTACCAAACTCAAAGGCTGAGTTAGAACTTGAGAAGGACCAAGCGAAACAAGGAGTGCCCTTGCATATTGCAATGGCCAAGATTTTGAAAAAGTTGCAAGAAACCCGATTAACTTCCAGAACCGTTAGTGTTTGGACTTTCTTGCATACCTTGGAAACGATTTTTCATGCGAAGATTTCAAGGTCACAGCACGATGCCCATGAACTTACACAATTAATTAATGAGACTTTAGAAAATGAGAACTTGAGAGTTCAGACTCTTCTTAAGAAGCTTTTAGAAAGTGAAAACGAAGAAGTCAATGTTGTTATCAAAGAGCAATTGTCGGGCTTAGAAGTGCCCGAATTTCCTTTGAGCGGACTTACGTTGAACCACATGGTCTGTTTGACGTGTAAGCATGTGAGCACTCCATCTTTTGTTCCGTTTTTGATGTTGACATTAAATACTCCCGAAAAAGTGAATAGTGAGTTAGAAACTATCCTCGATGAAAATGAAAGTGAAACAATCGAAGGCTACCAATGCCTAAAATGCAGAATTTCTAAGATCGTTGCAAACGAGGAGCATCTCAAAAGGAACGATAAATCAAGTGGAAAAGATTCTGAAGAGATTCTGAAACTATCTACTTATAATGATAATCCACAATTTTGTATAAATGAAGACTTACCAAAAGATTTGGAGGAATTTGTTAAATCTTATAATAAAGGTGGATTGGATATTTCGAAAGTGACATCAACTGTTATGAGAAAACACCAGATTTTGAAACCACCAAAGATCTTTGGGATACATCTCTCAAGATCAAGTTTTGATGGGGTTCAAATCACTAGAAATTCCTGTAGAGTTGCTTTCAAGGATCAATTAACTTTATCTATTGGTAAAGAATATACCAATGAGTTACAGAAGTTTAAAGAAAACTCTTTCAGAGGGAAAAAGGAAGGTGTAAATATTAAATCTAACGTTTTGACAACTGATGTGAATGATATGGAAGATGAAGATGTTCAGAGAGAAGACATTGATGAGAATGGAGAAGAAGCAGATGATGACATGACCAACTCTAGCGCTACAGATAGTAGTGACAATCAAACAGATGGGAATGATGAAACCGACGAAGCTGCAGAAGAAGACGATGGAGACGACTCTTCTTCTCTTACATCTACAGAATCTGCTGGGGCTGAATCAGTGGCCACTTCCACAACTTTCAAAGGAGGATCTACTGTTTCTGCTACCCCACTGATTTTTTCTCAGCAGGCGACTTCTTCTAGAGTTCCAGAAACTTTAAACAACACACCCATCACCGAAGATCAAACTGATGACTTGAAAACACATTTCAAAAGCTTTAAATTTAATGATAATGACGTGTACAAGTATAGACTCAAGGCATTAATAAGACATCAAGGCTCACATACTCAAGGTCACTATGAATGCTACAAGAGAAAACCACTTTTTGTTAAAGATAAAGATGGAACCATTTACAAACTTTCTCCTGAGATTGATGATGAAATTATCGAAAACGAAAATGGAGAAAATCATAATAGATCAGATACTTCTGAAGCTGAAGTTAATGTTAAGCCAATGTCAAGTGAAGACCATCAAAATTTTATCAATTCTAATGAAAATGGAGAGCTAAAAGGAACGGGAAGCAATCAATTTCGTAGAAGGTTCTCTAACATAATGGGTAGACGTCCATCAGTTGTACATACTCACCACACCGATTCAAACATTCAGGAAATTATACATTCTGGTCTTCAAACTCCTGCTGAGCTCTTAGTTGACAACCCAGAAAGAGAAGATTATTTCAGCTCATTCAAGGACCCATTTCCTCAAGATGGTAAACGAGGACCTCCAAAAGAAGAGAAGAAAGTTAAGATGACAAAAATTTCTTCCTTGATAAAGAATCCTTACTGGAGAATAAGTGATTCCCAAGTTGTCGAAGTGTCTCGTAGTGCAGTTCTATTTGAAACTGCCAGTGTTTATATGCTTTACTATGAAAGAGTTGATAGAAAACAAATTAAGCGTTAAGTGAATTTATTTAACAAATAATATATAGTAACAAGATGTACATTTAGTAAGGGAAATTTAAAAAATCAGTTTGAAGTCAATTTTAATTATTTTTTTTTGCTCTAGCATTTTTTTTTTTTCAAAGCTTTGCTAGATATGAATGGAAGTAATGTCAAAGCATCGAATCTATTGCTGGATCTTCAAACTATATTAAGCTATAGTTTTTGAGCAAATGAATAGCAGCCGATCTAGTGAATTATTCCCAGCACCAAATTCGGCCCAACGTGTGTCATCTAGTCTAAAGCCAGGTACATCCTCACTTGGAGTAGGAGTGCAAAGGGGAAGAGAGAAAGTTGCATTAAAACCTGGTCATTCACCTCTTGACTGGGCACATTTAAACAATACTCAACCAAGACATGTTTTGAGGGGATTAGAACCTTCAGCGGCTCCTCCAATGTATATGCGAATCACCAAAGAGGAGCTAAAAGAACACAAGACCAAAAATGACTGCTGGACATCAATAAATGGGAAAGTCTTCAATATTACACCATATGTTGATTTCCATCCTGGAGGTGTAGACGAGATCATGAAATGTGCCGGGAAAGATGGCACAAGCTTATTCAATAAGTATCATAGTTGGGTCAGCGTAGATAGAATGTTAGAGAACTGTCTAGTTGGTATATATATTAAGGAGTAGGTTTAAGATTATTTTTGATTGCACAACGAAATTATTTAAGATTCTATTGATTTATTTGTAAATTTTATCAGCTATAAGAATACAGTCTAGAGTCCAATCGTGAACTTCTGTAGGTATTTGTTTAACTAATTGTTGGTGTAATCCTATTCCAATGAGATATGGAGCCTTCCCAAATGTATGCATATACGTACTGAGAAACTCATCGTAAAACCCCGCTCCATGGCCAAGTCGTTCTTTTTCTCTAGAAAAAGCTACCCCTGGAACTATGATCACATCTAAGCCATCTTTGGAGTGCAATACATCATTTCCAACTGTAGGCTCCAATAGTTTGTATTTACCCTGTGGGTGCAATTTTAAAACTTCATCAAAGGATGGTATTTCAAGCATCTGTAGGTGATTCTTCTTTCTCGTATCCGTTGCATATGGCAAACACTTCGGCAAGTATACCCTTTTGTTGGTTTTAAAGCATTCTTCAATGATAGGAAGAGTACATGCTTCCAGATTTGGCATATTCATGTAAAGTGCAATTGCTTTTGCGCTTTCGAATTCAGGGACATTCTTTAAAGATTCGAAGATTGATGACGATTGAACTCTCAATTCTTGTTTGGAAACGGAAAGAAGTTCATTCTTTACAAGCTTACGAAGCTCTAACTTGGTCATCACATCCTTCGGAGCCATTATCTTGGTTCGCTTGTTACAAAAACTTTCAACAGCACTAACGCCATAAAATTAAGTGAAAAAATATGCGACATGGAAAATTTTATTAAATGAGTTTAAATGTTCTATGACCACTTTATTTACTTACAGCAATTACTTTTTCATCAAATCTAACGGACTTTCTTCTTTCCCCATTATAGTCTGTGGGAATCTCTAATTCAAGACCATCACCGATTTCTTCTTTTGCGTTAGCCAACATATCTCTAATCGAGGCTTTATCCTTCGTAGCTCCAGAACTTGATTTACGTCGTTGTTGTTTTTGTAAATCGTCCTTACATTTTTGACAACCACATATAAAACCCCAATTAACTCTAAGTTCACGTTGACGTTGTTGGACAGTGTGACTTGGGTTAACATAAGTGGTAGTAAGTTCTTCCCCAGATCTAATATCTCTAGCTGCAACAACCTTTAACCCATCTACTCTATTTGTAAGTGATGTTTCCACGCTCGTATTTGGATCACAGTTGTGATTCAAGTGAGACTGAGTAAGGTAGATACAAGAGTCCAAATTATTGATGTTATAAGTGCCCATCATATACATGAATTCTTCAAACGATATGTCTCCCTTTTCCTCAGCTATCGGAAAAACCTTTGTAAATTTACTGTACCCTTCTCTCCAAAGTACTTCTTGTTGCTCTTGTACAAACAATGCTCCTCCAGAGAAAGTATCAAAAGAGCCTGCCGATGAGTTGATCGCTTTATATCTTGTTTCCTGAGATACCCTTGCCATTGCCTTGAATTGCTCTCCTTTAACGCCTGATTTATCAGAAAGAATACTTGCGTACACGATGGCAATAGCATACAAGGCATTCCACTGCTCTTTTTCTGCATAATCCTGGAGCTCTAAAAAAGAGTTTGCATCAATTTGCTTTTTTTTGTTGCTACTTCCTCTTGCGTTAGGATTGAATACATTGTGCTTCAAAAGATTGTGTAATTCTGAATCAGCCTTTTTACAAGATTGGGAACACCATAGCTCTGCACAAATGTTACAGTCTAAGCCTTTTAGCACAGAAAGACCAGCATGAGAGGAGTTTTGCTGGAGTAGCTTCCCGCAATATGCACATGCTTTCCCACTTTGAATCAACTTTAATTTGGAAAGAGGAGGAATATTGAACAACTGAGATTCTTCGAATATCACTTCACCTTTAGAAATTTGAGTCTTGGCATACAAGCCTTTCCCTCTTTTAGAGGTTAATACTATACGAACCTTTGGAGGTAATTCAATATCAGGAGTGTAGACAGACTTGATCTCATTCGCATAGGTAAATTGTTCTTGTGAGCCACTCAAAAGTAAGCCAAACTTCTTCAACAACGTTTTAACTCTTTTTTCAGACACAGACCAATTAGGATGCTCCGCTTTAACCAATGTATGTAACTTGGAGATACCCAATGATTCAGTTGAAGGGTCTTGTTTCCAAATTAAAATTACAGCATCAACAATTTGGCGCTCATGTGGCACAATTGGTTCAGTCAGTTTTTCTTCATAGTCATTCAATTTGACAATCTCTGTCTTCTCGCTTAGCAGTTCTGGACTGGACATTGTCAAGAAAGAAATAAGAACCGAGTAAGTGTAAAATAGTACCGATCAAATTTTCAATTCGATATAGTTTTCACTCAATGATCAAAATTTTCACTGAGAAAAAATAAAAGAGTAATCCTCAAAAAAATTGGCAGTTTCACATATCGTGAATTTATTTGATATCAAAAAGACTAAGAAAATAAAAAAGTTTTCGAGCGATAAAGGCTTACAAATATTGAAAGATAAGATCTTATCACCCTTCAAGTGGTATAAACATGAACTCAAAATGCATATTCTTGAAATATAAAAGTCAACTTACCACCAACCCCACATATTACCCTTTTTAGCCCTGATTTTATCCAGCTCTCTACCAGTATCAATTAAAAGAGCATTACTCTTTACCAAGGTTTTACCATTTTGAGAACATATCTGTGCTGTTAAATGCAAATGCTTTGGATCATTTTGAGAATTATCTGTTGGTTTTGTCTTGATTATTAAAAACTGATTGGCCAAACTTGGATATTTATACGAGATAGACAAGTTTTCAACTTTGAAATCCCCCTTGATATTAGAGTTGGTAGAATTGGATAAAGAAGCATTTCTTTTGAATGTTTCGTTAAGTAAAGTAGCTAAAATGCCCCCATGAACCAAAAATGGATATCCACACAATCTATAGCCCACATGAATAATCGTGACCCCTTCATCAGTATCTACATTGTGGAATATGACTGGCTCAATTGCAATTCCACCCTTTTGCGCCAATATACTATTCGTGAGTGCTGGTCTGCTATATTCATCTTCTTTCTTGATATTGATAGATGCATCTAAGATATTACGATCTAAGTTTTCCCATGATTTCATTTGAACCCAGTTCTCTCCTTTCTTAGGGTAAGCTAATTTCTCATATATCGGTAAATTTTTCAATTCATACTCCAACTTTAAACGGGTAGATTGGTCATCAGTACTGCTGTCAGTAAATTCTGAATATAAGTCAAACAAGGTCTCATTGTACGCTAAGTATGATCCTGCTACAAAGAATAATACACTTGTTTTCCAGTTGAACAAAGTCTTGCGTTTTCTTTTTGGCAAATGATCGAAAGGTGAATCAAACTCACCACGAGTGGCATATTGCCTCACCGAGTTGGAATTTTTTCTAAATGTGATCCCCACATTTCTGTTGATAACCTTTAACATTTTAACACATCCCTTTTCAGTAATTTACGGGTCAAGGGTTCTTAGAGAAGTAAGTAATAAATTGAAGTCTTCTTTGAAATTTGCACGACTTTACTTCCTCTCCACATTCGCCGCGAGCCTCAAAACCCATACTTATTGTATCAAAAATAAGACGCTTGAGAATAGCATATCCATTATTTTAGGACTTATGTATTATTTTTCCAAAGACGCACTCGTCATGACATAAAATTATGGAATAATATTGTTATTGCTTGAGAATAACCAGCGAAATTTGGCGGAGCACATGATATGAGAGACACAATTAAGTATCCAGCAAATGAGTAACAATAAGAGTAAAGTAAGGTAAACTTGAATCTCAACATGCTTTTACGGTGCAGAAGTTCTCAGTTAGCCACAATGAGAAATTGAGTGATGACATAGCCCAAAACGTGGCAATAAACATCCAGGTGTCTTTATTATTCTCATGAGTCTACTATATATCTCCCTGCAAAGATTAAGGACCCCATATGAAAAAACTCCGATTAGGCTAGATGCAATTAATAGACTATATAGGGTAACATCAAATTTTATCACATAGAAATAGATACATTAGGCAAAAAGATTACTTTCACGTAAATACCACTATATGTAGTAGGAATTTAGCTACTAGAAATGAACATACCTCTTCTACATCAGTTGTGGTATATAATAGTAAGAGGTGATCAAGACGTCAGATTAAATTACAGAGAGATATTCCGGTGAAAAAACATTAACTCGAAGCACCCATAGAAAAATTAAGAGATAGTTCTTTGATTGACATTTGAGAGAAGACTTACATTTCGATAACCATTTAAGGTGAAGAGAAGGAATACCCATCTAACTTTCCTGAGCCTTATAACTTGATTATAAACCGGAATATTTTCAATTCCAACCTGACTAGTTTGTATAATGAATTCTAAAAAGGTAACCGTCATCTAGTCACTATAAGCCTACATTGCTGACTGTAAATATTTAGTTGAACTAAATTAGCTGCAAAAAGACTTACAATTTAAACGCATTAATTTGGCAACCATTATCTAATATTTAATAGGGCATTTATCATAAAGTGTTAACAAAACCACAAGGAGTCTGAAGCATAAACTTAAAAAGAAATCAACTAGAAAGAATGACGCATATCGATACCAGACGAATTACGAACAGAGTATAATAATCAAAGCTATAGTCATAAAAGTCAATCATTCAACAATCATGAAAGTAGACGAAATAGGGCACGGTAGTAATTATTAGCAGTTCCTGTTTCAGTTAACCAAAGCAGCTTGAATAGGATAGGATAACTTAAATGTCTATAGTGCCTTTAAAAATATATGTATTCACTAGGCCTACACTGAGGGTAGAAACGAAAGAGTTATTTTTCTCAAGAAATCATAATAACGTAGTTAAGACTCCCAAATCACATTTCAAATTTAGTTTGGTAAAGAATTTGTCATTATAACTATTTTATGCAACTGAATTATTCATACTTTGCTCTGCGAGCATTCAATATGATCGTTCCTTCTACTAAAAAGGAACCCAATATCCTCAGAGAGAGGCACATTATGCTAACCAATTGCTATTATTGAAGATATTGCTCAAGTTGACTTCATTCTGTCATTACTTGCCAATGTTAATGCATACTGTAATACTCAGTCGTACTTACCATCTTCGCATTGTACGTTATGCATCGAACTAGATTCAATATAAGCTTCAGTACCATGAAGTATACTATACCTTGTTAGCTCACATTGTAAACTAATCATTAAAGTCATTACCGTCGTTTTTTTTATATGGGGAAGCTAACATCAAAGAAGACTGTATTCTTTTGCCAATATTAAAACCAGACCAAGTTGATGATAAAAAAAGACGATCTCTTCTTGAATATAGACTGGTCTTTAGATAAACCTTAATTCCAGTTGATGGTCGAGGAAGATATTTTTTGAAGTCGTTATCGTCTTTGATAACTACTATCTAGGAGTATTTTTCATTCGAAGATATTGATTGTTACTTCGATATTTTGTCGAAATCTTTAGGATCTTTTACTCGAAGTATCGGTATCTTCTTGCAAATGCTTTGGGAAAATATTCCGTGAATGAGATGAGTATTCAATACATATTTATGAGAAATAGTAACTTACAATACGCTGATGTATTAAGAATTGTAAGTGAACTAGTGTAAATCTATATACCAGCAGGAGGACTGAAGATCTCGACTTTGCAAGATATTAGTGCTTTTTAAGAAAGTCAATCATTAAGTTTCTCCAATTCAATCATTGTTTCTATTCTTGGATTGGGTAGCATACTTCATCAACAATGAGTTGGAATTGACAATTACAACAAATGCCACCATTAGGATTAATTTATTTCTTGATGCAGTAAAATGAAGTGTTAGCTTGATGTTAGAGTTTAAGAGAAACTGTTTAGCCAAATATGCTTACTGCATTGAATAACTTTGCTAACATCAGAGAGTGAGACACAATGCTGAGGGGTAGTGTAACACAGCCAAATAGCCATCAGATCACAGACAAATCCAGTTGGTTATCAAGTTTTGGCAAAATGCGGTTCACTTATGAAAAGTAAATAAGTTTTTTTTTTGGCTGTGTACTAACATTTTTGAACTTTTGCTTCTGTTTATCTTCTTCCTTTCTCAACTGAAGTTTAATTGTTAGAGGACGTGCGGAATAGTTTCAAAAGCCTTTCATGGTTGATGATTTAGGCAAGTGTTCTGTTTCTGAAGAGGGCTAAGCAGTAACCAGTTTTGCTCGCAATTGAGGATGTTTGATTGGTTTCGCTTTTCTTATGTATCGCCATCTAGTAGTTTGACTTCTGTACATATAAAATAAATTCGTTTATTGATCTTATTGGTAAGGACTTATAATTCAGAGGAAGTTAAAGCTTATTTTTCTCAATCATAAGTTCATGAGATTTTTATTGTTGCAAAGCATTCATATTGCAGTTAGAGTACATTAAGGTTAATTGTTTTACGGTTCAACTTAAGACGGGAATACTCTCTACTTTATCAGATATTGCCCATTTCAAAACGAAATATCCTACTTTTGAAGGCTGAGATTCCCAAATTAGCCCACTGAAAGAGTTGTTGGTGGGGGCGCCTTCGATATGCCTATTTTTCTTTCGCTCTCGCGCAAATTAATACTGCCTATACCTTGTGTTCCATTATTGGAGGTATAATGAGATTACGGTTTGCCAAGCTTCTTAACATTTGAGGTCGTTGTGAAGCCTTCTTACTTCTTTTGCTTATTTAAAATTGGTATAATCTTCATTGCACTGCAGCTGCTGGTTATATTTTCTACTAAATTGGTTTCGACCTGATCTACATGATCTTTGTTGAAAGAGGTGGACGGAGGTGGGCCAACGGTACTTTTGCTATTGTTAACGTTGCTTTATGTACCCCTTTGTGATTATGTTTTATTAAGAAGCTATTCAAGAAGGTGAAATGGAAAACTAGAATGAGACATTTCTAATGATATTAAGATATACCGCTAGCATTAGTTTTGAGGATATGATGAATATTGTTAAACCAAGTCTTTACCGGTGTTTCCACTTAGGAACTTGCAAAAAATATAAGAAGAGGAAAACCTACAATCTGGAGAAAGCTTAAGTTATCTTGGAGCTTTCTTCTTTCTGTCATCTCTTTGCTGCATATTTCTGGAGGAATTACCACGGCTTTTCAAGACTTCTATTCACAAAGATAGTACAATAAACTTGGTGAATGTGTGTTGTTTAGATGCATCACTTTAGCAACTATGCACTAGTGAAGTTTTTGTGATACGGTGCTAACAAGTTTCTAAGACTATAAGAAAAAAAAAAAAAATAAAAGTAGCAATGCGAATAGACCAATGGGCGACAGAAAGTAAGTGGCACGACATTACCGAGTAGTTGTGCGAGAATAATGCCGTGATCGGTGTAACCTGCTAGTGTAAAGGTAATAGTATAGAGTGCATCCCGATTGAACGATTGAGGGCAGGCAGCGACTGCCAAAGAGTCGGATATGCATGGCATGTATGCAAGCAACCATTTGTAGGAACAATTTATTACGAATTCTTTGGACAGCGTTTTTTTAGCAAATTTAATTATGCTCTGTTTCGTAAGGAATAATAGCTAGAAAGAGCTAAGGTTAATTTCTAACGGTAAAAGTTCGATTTTGAATCCGGCATTTACCAAATGAACTGAATTCAAATTATGAATAGTGATAAAAATAGATAGATCAAATTTTTTCCCGTTGACATGTTTGAAATAACTCGGTAGCTCGGGTAATGTGTCAACTTTGCTGCATAAATTATTACTATTTTTTTTTTTAAAAAATCCCTCATTGGAAATGACAGTATCTAGATAATCAGGTGCATACAGAAACTAAGGTAGCAAAAAAATTTTCACAAGATGCAGAAGCCACATGGCAGTAAGCGCTGAAATATCTCAATTCCATTAATGCTCCAACTTTCATTTCTAATATTTAAGAAAGCTTAATCTTTTCCGCCTTAAACATTCCTTTTTTTGCATTCCTTTATCTTTTCCATCTAAAAAATATTAATTTGAAAGAAGATTATCTTCTTCTTTCTTCGTCTTTTTTTCTTGGCAACGGTTTTTGAATTTGCAACAAAAATATGACCGAAAATAAATACCAGCAGAGCCTGAAGAATGTTGATCTCGCATATGACGAAGAGGAGTCATCTTCCTCGTCGTCATATGTAAGCAAATCGTTCGCCGATGTTATTGAGATCACTGCTGAAGATATCGACGCAATAGTCCCCACAGAGGATTATGAAGGGGATGCTAACACTTTAAGAATGTGGGTGATAAGTCTTGTATTAAGTGGAGTAATTGGAGGTATCGACTCATTTTTTCTTTTGAGATATCCAACTATACATATAGGGCCAATTGTCGCCCAAATTCTTGCTTACCCTCTAGGAATGCTCTGGTATTACATTGTTCCTTCCTGGTCTATTCCATTGCCATTTGGTAAACATATTCACTTGAACCCAGGTCGTTTTAACCAGAAGGAGCACGCCTGCGTGTATATTATGTCAAACTTGGTAGATAGTGCTGCAATGGTCAATAAAAACGTATCAGTAGAATTTTTTTACTTTCAAAGAGATATCGGTATCAATAAGATGTTATTACTTCATATCTCAAGTTTTTTGATGGCAGTCTGTTGGGCTGGACTCTCGCTTGACATCTTGGTAACCCCGGCAAACATTACCTGGCCAGGGGTGTTGAGCAACTGTGCATTGTTCCCTACGTTGCATTCTAGAGAAAATAAGCCCGCTGGAAATTGGAAAATTTCTCGTCTTAACTTCTTTGGAATTGTATTTTCCTGTTCGTTTGTATGGTACTGGTTCCCTGATTTGATCGCTCCATTTGTCAGTGATTTGGGAGCATGGATTAGTTGGATCAGACCAAGAAACGCTACTCTTTCCCAAGTTTTCGGAGTGAAAACCGGATTAGGATTGTTCCCATTAACTTTGGATTGGGCCCAAATCACTTCGTTGAATAACCCACTAACTACTCCATTCTGGTCCACAGGGATTATCTTTTTCTCGTTCTTCTTCTGGTGTTGGATTGTCTTGCCAGGGTTATACTATCAAAACCATTGGCAAACTGGGCACATGCCAATCATGACCTCATCCATTTATGACTATAAGGGAAAGACTTATGATGCGACCAAAGTAATTGACAAGAATTGGAGACTCGACTACGCCAAGTTTGAAAAATATTCCCCTGTAATGTTACCGATTGCTTTCTTGATGAACTTGGCCTTAGGATTGGCAGCATTCTCAGCAATGATGGTGTCATTTTGTTTCAACTTCAAAGAAGAAGTCATTGACTCATTGCGAAATAAGAAAACTGATGTTCACAATTTGGCAATGGCCAAGTACAAAACTTTTCCTTGGTATTTTTATGTTTTAGTTGGATTGGTCGCGTTAGGAATGGGCTTTGGGTTCACTGGTGGCTATCAAGATATTGAATTCGGTGCCGACAGTTATATTGTGTCGTTGATTGTTGGAGGGGCTCTTTTTTTGCCATTGTCCTTAATTGAATCACATTCTAACTTCGAGGTGGCATTGTCATCATTTTTTGAGATTGTGGCTGCTTTTTGGTTCAAAGGTAGACCTATCAGTGTCATGTGGTTTTATGTTATGGGTTTTGGTACTTTAGCGCATGCCAAACACGCAGCTTCTGGAGCCAAGCTTGGTCATTATATGAAAGTACCTCCCCGGACGGTGATGTCAGTTTTATTAGTAGGGGCTGTTTGGGCTGGTATGGTCAGTCCAGCAGTTACTGGATACCTCATTGAACACTTGAAAGGGATATGCACTGACGAAGCCAAGAATGATATGTACTGTAGAAGCTCCAAGACCTTGTACAATAGTTATTTGGTATGGGGACTATTTGGGACTCATATATATTCCCACGGTGGGCGTTACTCCTGGGTGATGTGGTTCTTTTTACCTGGTGCAGTGCTTGCGTTGGTTGTCGGCCTCATGAAATTAAAATGGAAAAAGAATCTTTTGTTACAGAAATTCAACGCAACTTTGTTCTTTGGTGGGGCTGGCAACATCCCCAGTGTTACTGGTTATAATTACTCTTGTTGGGTTGTTGTCGCTTTCATTATGAACGTTTGGGTTCATCGTAAAGCACATGCATGGTGGAAGAAATATAATTTGGTGTTGGCAATTGGTTTGGATTGTGGGATTGCCATTGCGGCCATAATAATTTATTTTGCGGTGGTATATACAGGGGGATCTTCGAATTTTAAATGGTGGGGCACCGAAGTTTCTTCTAAAGGTTGTGATAAGAAGGGGTGTCCTCATATAACAGGCCCAATGACACGTCCAACTGGTTGGTAATTTTATTATTAGTAGTTGTACATAATGGAATAAGAAGGAAGACTAGATACTTCCACAAGGAGAAAGGAGATTAGATAGAGAATTGATTAAAAGATTTAAGAAAAATGAGAAGAATAGGCCAATAAAAAAGCTTAAAGTTATTTGAGTAAGTTAGATAAGTAAATTTGGAGATTGTAGTTCGTTTCAGGGAGGATGTATAAATTGGACTAAGCTTAGAAACAATAGATGCATTGGAGATTTCCACGTGACGAATACTTTCAACTTTTGGAAATATGGGAGCGGTAGATGCAATGCATTTAATATGTAACAATGTACATTGATCTGATATCATATAACTATATTAATAATTTAATATACTGAGTAATCACTTCTACTCCTTCCAATTTCAAAGGATAATTGTCTGGCATCAAACTTCAACTGAAAGATCACTTCAAGAGCTGCATCAATGATAATGAGTCCAATGGGAATGGGAAGAGTGTGAAGATCTTTTGTTGGTTTCTCAAAACGGAGCCAGCGTCAGAGTTGAGTGAGCTTGATTATGAGAACATCAGATTAATTTATTCTTCATCTAAGAAGTTCGTTAGTGAACAGGTACGTTTATTTTTAAAATTTACAAGGTAGTTCTGGGCTAATCACAGAGCAGAACCTTTCTTGGGCCAAAATAAAATTCCATTTTTTTGATGGAAATTAAAAGTGTCCTCGATTTCTCTTTGAAAGCTCTATGAAACTTGGTATAGGTTGAATTTCGACCACAGAAACTTTTAAATGTACTGTAAAAATTCTATTCTGCTGAGCCTCTCGTGACAATAATTGAACTAGTTCATGAAAAGATAAATGGTAGTTTCATTGCGCACTGTGCTCGTAAAGGTTAGATATAATTGTCAATCACTTCAGTTCATTGTGCTGATAATGCTAAAAAAAGTTGAGCCTGATTTTGTTGATGGAACTACTGAGACGATTACCTTTGCAACTCATAATCTCCACCGGATCCAATGATCCTACTTCTTGTTTCTTTTTGGTTTTGTTGGTTTTTGGCTCAGATATGGTAGCGTTAGCAATAGCATTTTGTTCGTTGCGAAATATGTAGCCGTCGGAAAATTGGCTTCTACTTATATTAATCTTTTTTTTACATCCTCTTTTTTTTTTGATCTTGTCAACTCTCCAAGTTTGTTAACATCTTTCCTACTTACTCGAAAACTCTCCATCGGCTCCAACCATGAGCAGAAGAAGTTCTGTTCAAGAAGTTATCTCTCTTCACAGCTTAGATGAAGCTTCTAATCAAATGAATGTTCTTCGTACAAGGAGAACATCAGTGTTAAGTAAAACAAACTTTTCACAGAATCTTATGTACCAAAGCGAGAAAAACCCTGAAGCATTTCCAGATGGTGGAACAGAGGCCTACTTAGTTGTTTTCGGTTCATTTATTGGTCTTATAATAGATTTTGGAATTGCTAATTCCTTAGGTGCCATTGAATCATATGTTTCTTCAAATCAATTGAAGCATGTTAGCCCAACTACTATATCATGGATTTTTTCACTACATTTGGGAGTCATGTATTTTGGAGGAGTTTTCTTTGGCTCAGTCTTCGATCGATATGGGGCAAGGATACCAATGATAGTGGGGACTTTACTAATGTGCTTGGGGCTCATCTTCACAGCTGAAAGCACGAAAGTATATCAATTTATTTTATCATTCGGTGTCTTGACTGCAATTGGGACTTCTTTAGGTATGCAGCCTTTGATCGGAGTTCTCTCCCATTGGTTTCTAAGGAAGAGAGGAATGGCATGTTCTCTTGCAACGATTGGAGGCTTGGTGGGATCTGCTGTCTTCGCTATTATGTTGCAAAACTTATACGTATCAATTGGATTTAAGTGGGCTATTCGTGTTTTAGCTCTCATTGGACTCTTCTGTATGACAGTGTCGACCCTTTTAATCAAGGAAAGGAAGACGGAAAACCCTGAAATTGATGATTCCGAAACTAGATTGATTAATAAGACAACTATGGAGAAGATCATTGCATTTGGTAATTTTTTTCGGGAAGCTTTAGATTTCACGATGGTTAAAGATGTTAAGTTTGTTCTTCTTACGATCTCAGTGGCTATTTCCGAGCTTATATCGATGTCTACTTTAACTTATCTCTCGTCTTTTGCCTTGTTTTATGGTGTGGACGAGAGAAATGCATATCTACTTATAACCATTATTAATGCTTGTGGAATTCCTTCGAGACTTGCACTGGGCTATTTTGCAGATACGTACGGAAGATTCAATGTAATGATTCTTACTTCGGTATTCGTCACAATTAGCATATTTGGATTTTGGCTTCCTGCAAAAGGAAATATAACCCTATTGTATGTTTTTGGAGTATTGTTCGGGATTTCAACTTCTGCTGTGATCTCTTTGATTCCAGCATGTTGTGGGCAAATCTGCTCCTCGGATAACTTTGGAAAAGTATATGGCACTTTGTACTTCTTCTTAGCATTTACTACTCTATTGGGTATGTATTTATCCAGTTTGGTCGTTGGGACAGGAAAAAATCTTGATTATATGAATTTAGTGTACTACGAGGGTGCCTTGTCAATAGCAGGCGTATTTACTTGGACTCTTGCCCGCTCTACATCTGTTGGTTGGAAGTGGGCAAAATTTTAATTCATTTCACTTTAATAAATATAGAATGTAAGGAAATCAAATTAAAGTGTCGCTACAAAATACTTATAGATGATAAATAGCTAATATTATCTAAATACTAATATGCACATCTAGTACACTTGACTTAACTTTTAATATCTAAATCTCAATCAGTCCCAAAATTAATAAAAATTTTGAGCTTTCAAATAGTTTACAATGTCAGCAATGATGCTTCTTAAAGGATAATCGTTTTCGCCTGCATCTTTAGTTAACGAAAAGACTCCGTCTGATGAATCCTTTCCATCAACATTGACAACAATCGTGTTAGCGGCACCAACTAACTTAGAAACTTCAGAGAAATCAGAGCCAGTAGTATAAATAACTCCTGAACCTGCCTTTACTAACTCATTTACGACAAGTGGGCTGACTTCAGTATCGCTTAACTTAGTAATACGACGCTCCCCTGAGTATTGATTTAAAGTTGATTGCAAGGCGTGAGATAAGAACTCGCCTTGTTCAGCATTTGGACCAGATCCATGAATAATAATGGCAAACCCTTGCTTTGGCCTTGGAGGGTTTGATTCTCTCAATATTTTCACAACTTCAGGATAAGAGAACCATTCAGGAATTTCGGTACCATCTCTTAAGCGTTGTCTTAATTCAGTACCAGAGATGTTCGCAGTCTTAACCTTTGAAGTATCAATAGTATCAATTGGAGCATATCTATCTTCATCAGGTAAGTATGTAACCATTCTGAAAGGAACAATCTTGATCTTTGGTTCTAATTCTTCCTTCAATTCTTCCAATAATTGTTGAGCGTCGTATGGGCCGTAAAAGTCAACACCTTTAGAATTTTTTCCAGGACCGGCGTGGTCTCTTCCAACAATGAAGTGATCTACACCGTAGTTTGATCTAATCAATGCGTGCCATAAGGCTTCACGGTCACCAGCCATTCTCATGGCTAAAGGTAACAATGATAAAGTAGCTAAGCCTTCAGGAAACTTTTGCAAAATTTGATGGTAGACTTTAACTCTTGTATGATGATCGATATCACCAGGCTTGGTCAAGCCAACTACTGGGTGGATCAAAATGTGACCAGTTTCCCCAATATCCTTAGCAGCACGTACAGTTAATTCACGGTGAGCTCTGTGCATAGGGTTTCTTGTCTGGAACGCAACAACATTTTGGTTATCCCAGCCAAGGTTACTAAATTCTTTTCTTAACTCAGTTGGGGTCTTACGGAATTCAACATAATCGTAATGCTTGGGGTAGTCAATACCCTGAAGAGAACCACCAATGTAGTATTCACCAGCAGTTGTATTTAAGTAATTAACGGCTGGGTGTTCTGGGTCACCTCTGAAAACTTTCTTAGCTTCTTCCTCTTTGTTTGGTTTGTAGATAGACTCTATAGTTATAATAGCCAAAGGCTTCTTGTCTCTCAAGTCAATAAGAGTAACTCTGTCACCATTTTTGTATGACTTAGCAACTTCTTCAGACACATCCAAGGTAATTGGAATTGACCATAACAACCCTTTACCATTTTCAGTAACAGATGTCAATCTCATATCATTAACAACTGACTTGTAGTCGTCTTCATTTAAAAATCCGGTCAATGGAGAGAATCCACCATTCAAGATGAGTTCTAAGTCACATAATTGTCTAGCAGTTAACTTCAATGAAGGTAAAGTAGCAGCTTCTTCTATCAACTTAGAGCGAATTGGAGCATCACGAAGAATCAAGTCTTGAAGTACACCACCGTGTGGAGCAGGAATAGGCATTTTTGTTATTATTTATACTTGGATCATAAAACTTGAAAAATTGTGAAGGTCCAAGTGGAAGTTTTTTATATGGAACCAAATGAGAGTACACTCAACCATGCCTATCATACCATAGCACGTGAGATGGCTGCAAATTATTATCTAAAAAAAAAAAAAAAAAAAACTCTGGAGCAACTAACGTGGAACCATCAATACTCATGATAAATGAACCCCGATTTTTGACATTAACTTCTAAGAGTTCGCTTCTCATTTCTATTTACTTTACTATGTAAAATTATAGCTTGGTTATAGGCTCATATTCCATTGATCATTGGTATGTTCACACCCAGACTTACTGGGAACTGCTCACCTCTTGGCGGATAAAAACTGTGGAACTAGCAACATGTTGAGAGTTCCATCAAATTGCAGCCAAGCAAACTTGAAGTATAAACTAAATATTTTCTCTCCGTCTACCTGTTATGGTCAGAATTTAAATTGAGTTTCATTAACTTCTTAACTCATTGACTGCAAAATGTCTTGGAACCATTAGTGCTGTAAGTGCTTTGATACTTAATGAGATATTGCATAATATCACATGATGTACTGGTAGTCTGTAGCATGGAAGCTCCGGATTATATTTCTATAATTATTCATACCTGCATAAAACTGGCTGCGAGACTCAACATACAGTAATATGGCATAAAGTGCCTAGACTCCTAAGTCGACCTTGCCTACAGAGCAAACTAGCAATCAGCGTAATATAAATAATCAGGTTTGGTCTTGGAAAAAAGCGGTTAAGTAGCAAAGGCCCGAATCATTATGTAAAAATACCCCAATAAATCAAGGTCGTTTCCTCCACGGCAGCAAATGTATTCTCCAGAAAGCAAGAAGTTTTTGATGCGAGTCTAGATCGCATTCTGTAGATAAGTCGGATAATTTGGGGCCAATTCTGAATTGGCTCTCATTTGTAAATTGCTAGCGCCTCAATATGCGGCATTAACGAAGTTGTCAAAATTACCCACGTGATTTCATATTCTGTTAACGCTTACAAGAGATAAGCGACATGAGTGGGAGAGAAGAAGAATTTACTAGAAGCTAAAAAGTATGAATTTAGTCAGACGATCATATTTCAAATCGAAAATAGAGTTCAGGATTGAATTTAGAAAAGGTCTTAACGAGTACATTTAATTTCTCAAATGCAGTGTAAATAAACACTGGTTGCATCAACTTTTTGGTCCAGTTCCTCCAGTTTTGTTGGAAGATTCATGCATGAATGATAAAGTTTAATTTAACAGGTTATGCTTCTTAACCCTCCTCTTGTCAAATATGTCTTCAATGATGTTGTTTTGGAATATATATGTGCCTACCCCCACTTAAATATCTTCTACTACCATTTACTCCACATTAAGAAGGTTCCAATACGTAAATATAATCAAGTAACTGTAGCACATACAAAATTCCCCCACGAAATCCCCCACGAATGATTCCCCCTCATTTTTCAGTATTCATTAAATTTTTACATCAGAAAACCTATGATACTCTCTACAAGCTCTAACAGCTCTAGCTCTCCTAAGAGTTCAATTCCTGAAAATCAATCAGTGTCTTACTTAGTTTCATCTTCTCATGCTCCTATGCAAAAATTTTACAAATTTGTGTAATTTATTAATAATTCCTGCTTGGTTGTCCGATAGGGTCTCTTTTTCAGAACGCTTACTAAAAAAAAGTAAAAATCGCAGAATTAGCGTTACCCAAAAGTTTCCGACTCGGTTCTCACACATCCGCCCGCGCAAAATGTATAAAGGTTGCCCAAAATGCTACTTGTAACTAATTTGTAAAGCTTTTCCACTTTTGTAACTACAATTGTTAATAATATAAATATGTCTGCTCCTACGTATGTATTCCAAAAATTTTCGGGCTAGCAATTGATTCTAGAGATCAGGTTTGATTGACGAAGTGAGAATTCTTGTGTATTTGCGATTCGACAGGAATTTTTTCATTTTTCCGTAGAATGAGTGGGGATTTAGCGAAGGGGTGTGGGCGTCTTTCTTAGGCAAAATTTATATCTATTGTTCTTATTTGGCAAAATAGCACTTCTAGTTTGAATCTAATTGTATCTTAAGTCAGTTTCATTGAACTCTTAAAGTACTTAGATCTAGGCACTTTAGATTACTCATCAATGGCGGGAGATTCATTTCCGCTTTGGCTTTTTACAAAAGGCCGAAATCGCACTGAAAATTTAAAATTGGAAAGTGAAATTAGAATTAGCAACTCCTGCTTTCTTAATCGTCGCCCACCATAACCCTTGCCCAACTACGAAGCTATGTCCTCTCTTGATCGTATATCAAACCTCGCTAGCCATTTATCAAATTCTGAATTAAGTACTAACAAAAGTGCTAGTGGTGATATTGGTTTAATCGGATTGGCCGTTATGGGTCAAAACTTGATCTTAAATGCGGCTGATCACGGCTACACTGTTGTTGCTTACAACAGAACTGTCGCAAAGGTTGATGAATTCTTGGCAAATGAAGCCAAGGGTAAGTCCATCATTGGTGCCCACTCTATCAAGGAATTGTGCGCCAACTTAAAGAGACCAAGAAGAATCATCATTCTTGTTAAGGCTGGTTCCCCAGTTGATGCTTTCATTGATCAATTACTCCCATTCTTAGAGAAGGGTGACATCATTATTGATGGTGGTAACTCTCACTTCCCTGACTCTAACCGTCGTTACGCCGAATTAGGTGAAAAGGGAATTCACTTCGTCGGTTCTGGTGTTTCTGGTGGTGAAGAAGGTGCTCGTTATGGTCCATCTTTGATGCCAGGTGGTGCTGTTGAAGCTTGGCCACACATCAAGGACATCTTCCAAGATATTGCTGCCAAGACTGATGGTGAACCATGTTGTGACTGGGTTGGTGAAGCTGGTTCTGGTCACTACGTCAAGATGGTTCACAATGGTATCGAATACGGTGACATGCAATTAATTTGTGAAGCTTACGACTTATTAAAGCGTGTTGGTAAGTTCACTAACAAGGAAATTGGTGATGTTTTCGCTCAATGGAACAAGGGTGTTTTAGACTCATTCTTGATCGAAATCACCAGAGATATCTTGTACTTCAACGATCCAACCGATGGTGTTGCCGTTTTGGAAAAGATTTTGGATTCCGCTGGTCAAAAGGGTACTGGTAAGTGGACTGCCATCAACGCTTTGGATTTAGGTATGCCAGTCACCTTAATTGGTGAAGCTGTCTTCTCCAGATGTTTGTCTGCTCTTAAGTCTGAAAGAGTCAGAGCCTCTAAGGTTCTTGGTGGTCCAACTGTTGAAGGTGAATCTCCAATCACCGACAGAAAGAAGTTTGTTGATGAATTAGAACAAGCCTTATATGCTTCTAAGATTATCTCTTACGCCCAAGGTTTCATGCTTATTAGAGAAGCTGCAAAGGAATATGGTTGGAAGTTGAACTTCCCATCCATTGCTCTTATGTGGAGAGGTGGTTGTATCATCAGATCTGTCTTCTTAGGTGAAATCACTTCTGCTTACCGTGAAAACCCTGACTTAGAAAACTTGTTATTCCACCCATTCTTCAAGAATGCCATCACTAAGGCCCAAAGTGGATGGAGATCTTCAATTTCTAAGGCTGTTCAATACGGTGTTCCAGTCCCAGCTTTCACTACTGCATTAAGTTTCTACGATGGTTACAGATCCGAAACCTTACCAGCTAACTTATTGCAAGCTCAAAGAGATTACTTCGGTGCCCACACTTTCCAAGTTAAGGAAGGTTCAGCCAATGACTTCTTAAAGGGTGACCACGTTCACGTTAACTGGACCGGAAGAGGTGGTAAGATTTCTGCTTCTACTTACGACGCTTAATTTACGAATTGAATTGATTCGATAACAATCTTGGTATCTTGTTGTCTATATAACTTTAAAAAATTAAATAAATATAGCTAATCGAGAATTTAAATGAGTGTTAATGTTGTAGTCAAGGTTCGAATACGAAGAATAAAGTGATGTGATAATTATTTTGAGGAGGAAGCCTTGCTAAAGTTACGATTGATCTCCCGTGCGATATAGTTATTTACTACTGATATTGAATATATTCAGCAAGAAAAGAAAAGGTTCGCTCCCTACTCTGCAAACTTAGAAGAAATTTTACGCAAGTTGAACAATCATCTACAGACTCCAGATTAAAACAAAAGATAAATATATCTATGTGTATATATAAACATATACATATATAAGAATGAAAAGTAAGGAATTTCTATTATTAGTGTATTCCACAAATCTAGTTGGCCTTCAATGGATCTCTCTTCTTCCATTCAAGAATTAAATCGTCCTTAGGGAAAATTGTTGCGAAAACCTTAATCTCTTCAGATAAAGGAGTAATGTGATGAATCAAGTCGGAGTTCATAACAAACTTACCAAGCATACCGGTGAACAACATCAAAACGTAGTTCTTTCCAAGACACACGTGGGGTCCTGTTCCAAAAACTAACCAGTTACGGTTATTCATAGCGGTAGTTGCTTCTTCCCATCTCTCTGGCTTAAATGTTTCTGGATCTGGATAAACTTCTGGATCATGTAATGCAGGATATAAGGTTGGGATAATCATTGAGCCTTTTGGTGCAGTGTACGTTTCAGTGACTGGGAAGTTCTGTTTGACAACATAAGGAACCATAAGAACTGGGGGACGGTAACGTAAGGATTCCCTAACAACATTGTTAGTGTATGTCATTTCATTGATCAATTCTAAAGATAAGCGTTGAGAAGGGTCGTTATTACGAACTCTCAATTGTTCTTCTCTAATTTTTGCTACAACATCAGGACGATCTGCAACTATTTGAAACAACCAACAGGCTAACGAAGAAGACGCATCTTGGGAAGCGAAAAGGAAAGTGAAGATTGCCTCAGAAATTTCTCTATTAGAGAATTCACGGATCAAAAGCTTAGAATCAGGGTCATCAGAGTGCTTATCCTTAGCGTCTTTCATTAATTGAATCCATTCATCCATTACACAAGTTGGCAGGGCGTTATCTTCATTAATGTGCTTCTTGGCCATACCTGCACAGTTTTCGAAAATTTTCATAGTATCATCAGCAATTCTCTTACCATACCAAGTTTTAGTGTAAGGGATAATGATTGGGAAGTTTACTAATTCCAAGGCAGCAGTAATTCTGTAATAGTTGTCAGCAATCAACTTGATTTGTTCTTCGGTAATGTAGTCACCACAAAATGTTCTTAAGGACAAGGCGCAGAGTAATTCTCTAAATTCTGGGAAAAATTCTCTTTTGTCGTTGTAGGATGTAAATCTGTCTAAGTAAATGTCCATATACTTTTCTTGAACAGGGATGTAGATTTCCAAGGCCCTTTGAGAAAATAAACCATTAAGTGACTTTCTATAGTCAGAGTGTGCCTTACCGTCTAAGAATACCCAATTTGTAGGTCTGAGAATCTTAATGGCAACGTCAACGACACATGGCTTAACATACTTTGGAGATGCCAAGATCTTACGAGCCAAATCTCTGGATGATGCGATAACGACGAATTTATGGAAGATAGACACACATGATAATGGACCAGAGTTCCATTTAGACATATACTCTTCGAACTTAGGATCTAATGATTCTAAAAATGGACCAATAATTGGCCAGATCTTAAATCTAGGACCTGCAATAGAACCCTTACGAATTTGGTACATAATTTGATCATATGACAAAATCAAGACGGTGACAGTAGCAATAATTTGTAACCATGACAACTGACTATAGGTCTCATACGCTTGAGCCAGAAGGCTACCCTTCACTATGGGACTAGTCGTATTAAATTCCAAACTCATATCGTAAAGCGACTGTTAATGAACGAATGAAAAGCAGAAGAAAGTATTTTTTTATTACTGCTCAGATTGGGTTGTTTATATAAATCGCAGCATACAATTTTTTTTTTTTTTTTGGTAAGGATGCCTATTTTTGTGTAATATTGCAATATACGATCGTATACGAGAATATTTTACCAAGACACCGTATAGAATAAGTGGCCTGAATTATGGATCTGAGAGCTGCTGAACTTATTGAATGTCATGCATAACTATGTGGGCTATACCCAGCTATCGTTTATTCTAGTAACTCCTTGGACCACCCCTTGCAGTTTTGCTTACATTTACAAGAATTGCAAGACGATCGTTTGAATTTCGGAAGCAACGCGCACGGCAAAAATTGTTCCGATTATTCTGGACCATTAGGAACCATGGTGCCATCACTAGTACAGTTGATCAATCACCTGGTACATCTGAATTAATCATGCCATATTAAAAATGTCGATAATATCCTATCGGGGTTAATTTTCGTCAAAAAGTTGTTGATTAGTTTTTCTAATAACTAATATTCTAAACTGTGCACCAAATTTGTTCTATATTTTTGCAGCATTTTTTTAGTGGAAACCCCAATAAAGGCAGTGTTTACAGTTTCGGGGTAGCCTTTACGTGATACTAACGAGGAGAAGTTTGCTGATGAATGCAGTAGTTGAATGAAGTATTTCCTTTGAGCCCCTATTACATTTTTCTTTTCTTTTTTTTAGTTTATTTTAGCTATTGTGGTAGAATCTCAAAGTGCATTTTTTAGGTTCTTTATGCTCTTGCGGGTTACGAATATTAAGCCCGAATCTCAAAGGTAAAAATGGGTGCAAAAAAAATTTATTAATTTAAGTTGACCTGTATATAATTCCGCCTGCATGTAATGATTTTTCAGGCATCTCATCACTAGATGCTAAAGTAGAGCTTGACACTGAAGTATCCTGAATTAATTGGGATACTTAGCAACAGAGGGGCAAAATGGGTAAAAGAAAGCAACCAAAAGGTGTGGAATCTAGAAGGAAGCGCGCTCGTGAAGAATCGGATGCACTTTTATCTTCTGGTTCTGGAGTATTTACTTCGAAGCAACATGACCAAGCACCAGAAGAATCACTTGACTGGGAAAATGAAGAACAAGACTATGAATTGAAACCTCGTTCTAGAAAAGATGATAAAAACGTTATAGAAGGATTACCTATCAAGAGGGCTGATGGTAGAATAGAGAGAGTAGTAAGGGAAGAGGCTAAGAAAGTTGAGGAAGAAGAAGCTGTAGAAGCTGAAATGGAAGAGGTTGAAAGACAAATACAAGAATTAAAAGAACAAGAAAGAGAAGAGAATGAAAAGAGAGAGAAAGAGGAAGTCGATGCAGATGCCCATCTTTCTCCACAGGAAAAGCTCTTTAAATTAAAGGAAGAGATAGCAGACCTTGCTTCAAGCTTAATTGAAGACCCGGAGACGAATATTGCCAATCTCACAAGGTTGAGGAAAATGTCCACTTCCCATAACCCTGT
Source organism: Dujonia oleophila (assembly GCA_030563865.1). Lineage (NCBI taxonomy): Eukaryota > Fungi > Ascomycota > Pichiomycetes > Serinales > Debaryomycetaceae > Dujonia > Dujonia oleophila. Next base: position 262,821 of record JAJMKG010000009.1, on the reverse strand, counting down.
TACAGCGCAGCTTTCGATTATGGCACTTATACCTGTCTTCAAGTCACTTGCACCTTCATATAAGATCAGACCTTTAACTGATGCAGAAAAGAGGGAAAAGGTTTCCAAGGAAGTTGCTAAAATGAGACAATTTGAACAGCTATTAGTTCAGAATTACACCGAATATGTCAATAACTTGGCTAAGTTGGCTAGAATCTCCTTCACAAACTCTACAAACAATAAAAATGTTACCACTGATCAGATTAGAATGGGACAATTGGCAACCAAAGCAGCATGTGAATTGAGTTTGTCATCTTTACGTCATTTCAACTTTAGAACTGACGTTTTCATTATAATCATCCGTCGTCTTAATAGGAAGCCTTCTAATGTTGAAGACTTAGCCGTTTTCACTAAATGTTTGAGGACTTTGGAAACATTATTGAAAGATGATGAAGAGAATGGAGATATTTCATTTGAATTGGTCAGAATTTTGTGCAAATCTGTCAAGGATAAGAAATTTAGAATTGACGAATCTGTGATAAATATTTTCCTCTCCTTGTCAGTTTTGCATGACTATGACCCCAATTACAATAAAAATGATGGACAGAAACCGAAATTAAAGAAGAAGGATAGAGTCCATTTATCCAAGAAGGAAAGAAAGGCAAGAAAAGAAAGAAAGGAAATCGATGAAGAAATGAGAAAGGCTGAACAAGCGTTAACTGCAGAAGAGAGAGAAAAGTACCAGGCTCAGATATTGAAAATGTTGTTAACCTTATACTTGGAAATATTGAAATCTGGGTCTCAAGGGGAAGCGTCTCATTTAATGGCATCAGTTTTAGAAGGTTTGGCTAGATTCGGAAAAATGGCTAACGTTGATTTATTGGGAGATTTCTTGGAAGTTTTAAGAGAAATTATGTCAGATATTATGCAAAACCATTCTATTTTCAATGAAGAAGGTGAAGAGAAAGAAGAAGGAATCGACGAAGATGAAGAAGATGCTGGAATGTTTGATGGAAAAAACATCCGTAATTTATTACTTTGTGTGGTAACAGCATTCTCTTTGTTCACAAACCACAGTTCCACTGGAAAATTGCCCATGAGTATTGATTTAACTAAGTTTGTTAACACGTTGTACGGAATTTTAGCAGATTTATCACTTGACTGTGATTTAGAATTCTCACATAAATCCTTGAGGTTGGCAGATCCGTTATCAATTCACAGTTCAGAAGAGAAGCCTAATGTGAATGTATCTACCAAAGCTGAATTGCTTTTGAGATGCTTGGATTATATTTTCTTCAGATCAAAAAATGGAACTTTACCAAGAGCAACTTCATTCGTTAAGAGACTTTACATCTCGATTCTCCAATCCCCAGAGAAAACTTCGTTAGCTTCATTGAAGTTTGTTGGAAAGTTAACTAGTAGGTATGACGAAAGTATCCAAGGATTATGGAATACTGAAGAAAGAATTAGTGGTGAAGGTACCTACATTTTAGGTACTGAGAAGAGTATCAAAAGGGAAGTCGAGCTTGAACGTTGTAACTCTGGTGCTGCGACTCTTTGGGAAAATGTTATACTTGATAAACATTATTGTCCAATGGTTAGGGATGGAGCAAGATCATTAATGAAAAATAGTAAGTCCAAAAATAATTAGATAGTTTAAGTACAACAGAACATGCATGACTTAATAATAATTTTTTCTTCGTTTTACCGTTTCTAAATAAAAAATACCTTCGGAGAGAAGTGACAATGTCAATTGAAATGAAATATAAAATCATGGTTATAGAAGAGAGCCAGTCTAGTGTTCGTCCTACTAACATTACTTACTTCTTTTGGAGATCTCTTGTTATTTAAACGATGTTTTTTTTCACTAATTCGGTCACAGTCTATGGCACATCTCCTCGTCAAAATCGTACATCAGTACATCACTGTGGAGATGAAAGATTTTGCCAAGTGAAAAAAAAAAAAAAAAAAAAAAAAAAAGACTATGCTCCTTCAATTCTTAGACTGCAATTTCAATTCTGCTCACATTCTGTTTATAACGTCTACGTATTTCTTGCAGTAGAATAGTAGACAGAATAATAATCTGTATATTATTTTAAAAAGTGATCTGGGAGTCAAGATGGAGCCTGCTAATGTCATTTTAATATGCATTATAGTTTGTCTCAATATAATTCTAGCACTATTTGTTGGCGTCTACAGAATTTTTTTTAGATCTTCTGCTGGAGGAGAATATAGTTTGCTATCAGGAGACATAAGCTATGATTCAGGAAACAATGCGATTCCACGGGAGTTTTTGAATGATGAGGAGGCTCTAAATCATTTATCTGAAGAGTATGATTTCACATTACTACAACAAGAGGAACAGATTGCTTATCTCAGAGGTGAAGAATTTTCCAAGCAAACTCCTCCTAATTTTGACCATCAAAGAGGATCGTCTTACACAACTGCTGACGAGCTTGCAATCAGAGAACGAGGAATTAATGCATATGAGTTTGAACAAGACCTGGATTTCTTGCTGCCAAGGTTTGTTGTTGAAGATAAGACTGAGATCAATTTCATTAATAATGATAAGCCCTTTTCATGTTGCACTTCAGTGTTGAATTATAGTTTACCTGTCAAAGGAAGAGTGTTAACAGACATTGTATACTTTGAAACAAAAGTTTTCGAATACGATCCGTCGGTTGACCCTAAGCAACATTTTGCGATTGGGTTAGTAACCAAACCTTATCCGAGCCACTTTAGATTACCCGGTTACAATAGCTTTTCAATTTCCTATGAATCTACAGGAAACTTAAAGATCAACAAACCATTACCAACTCCATTACAACAACACAAAGAGGAGAACAGTCATTACAATGCATTAATATTACCACCATTACAACAATCAGATATTGTTGGCTTCGGATACATTGTCAGTACGGGCACTATTTTTATTACCCACAATGGGAAAAAAGTAATGGATATCATGAAAGGTTGCTTTGTGGATTTATACCCTGCAGTTGGAAGTTTCCAAAGTAATGCCAAATTTCAAGTGAACATAGGCCAATTAGGATTTGTATGGATTGAGGCTAACGTTAGGAAGTATGGATTTGTATCATCAAGTGATTTCAAAAGGATCAAAGGTGATAGAGGCTTAACTTCGTTACCTGAGTATGCTAATACTGGTAATAAACTATTGGATAAGGGTGAAGAATTACCACCAAAGTATCCTGAGGAAGAGTTGGATTTCTTTGGAAGATCAGTAACATCTAACTTGAACGCTGGAACTTCTGCTCAACTTGAACAAAGCGAAAAGAAAAAAGAAGATGAAAAAGAAGAAGATGCAGTTGACGAACAAAAGCCAGCCAATCTTCATAGTTCATCAAAAATAACTAATGAACCGGAAGAAGTTATGGACTTGAGAGAGCGCATCTATGAGCTGAGAATACAGATAGGGGAAAATGAAGAAGAAGATGAATTGTATGAAAATGGAACATTACCTGTTCAACCTGAAATGCAACCGTTGTTAACAAATCTTGACGACGCTCCACCTTACTCTTCTATGTCTGATAAAGATGAAACTCCAGATGCTGAGACTGTAGCATCACCAGAAAGGGATGAAGGCGAGGATAGCAATGACTCCAGCCAAACACCATCTAGAGAAGTAACTCCAAATGCCACTACTTCTACTGCAACTAATACCACAACTAAGACCAATAAAAACAAAAAGAAGAAAAAGAAGAATTCAAAGAAGAAGGGCAAAGGTAAGAAATAGGTATTTTGTATAGCACTTAATTTGTTCCACGGATTTGTTCATAAGTTTTCCTGAAGGGAGCACAGCTTTCGGTTATTGTAGACAATTAATTTAGAGTAGAAAATTGACGAGGTGACCTATACCCATTTCCATCTACGTCAAATACAATAGATAGAGGCACAGATAAAAAAAAATTAAAGATGCACTTTCACCTACAAGATAGCCTCCAAGGTAAGACCATCAAAAAAATGAATAGCGCAGCCAGGTTTCGATCCTGGGACATCAGGGTTATGAGCCCTGCGCGCTTCCACTGCGCCACTGCGCTCTATTCATGGAGAAAAAGTGCATTGAGGAAGCTAGGATCAGAAGCCTCTAAAACATCGTAGCGATTCATTACATTAAGTTGGTATACTCCGCTTTCAAGACTTACTAATCTCTAATTACAAGATATCCCATTTCTTACTTTTCGAGTAATTATCGTTCTCAATCGATCTCTGCTCCAAACATACGCCGACATGATTGCCAAAAAGCATACAATCAATATACACAAATAGTATGTTTGAAGAATAGTGCCACACACGACCACTGCACTTTGATTTTTTTTTTTTTTTTGGCTGTAAATTTTTCAGCTCAACGATTAGTGGAGGAAGAGTTGTATAGCTATAACCGTTGATTAACTTCATAAGATGCTTGGATTTTCTAATATTGGTCTTTTAACAAGACCAAGTCAGAGTATTCCTTTAATTTCCAAGCGTTTTGCATCGTTTTTGGGTCACTTGGAACCAAATGAAGGAGCTGTAAAGGATTACAGAAGACTCGGTAGAGGTCCATCTTCTGGATTGGGAAAAACTTCAGGTAGAGGTCAGAAGGGTCAAAAGGCCAGAGGGAAAGTGCCCATGTGGTTTGAAGGTGGTCAAACACCATTTTTCAAAAGATTCCCTAAGACTGGATTCAATAGAGCTAACAGAAGAATTTTCCATCAATTGAAGTTGGAAAGAATCCAAGACTTTTGGGACAACGGCAGGTTGAGTGATTTGAAGGAAGGAGAAACCTTAACGATTCAGCATATGAGAAGATTAGGTTTGATCACTGGTTCCCTTAAGGATGGTGTTAAGATTTTATCTAACGGTAAGGAACTGTATACCGTGCCATTAAGCATTGAAGCTTCACAAGCCTCCAGTCAATCTATAGCCAGAATTGAAGAATTAGGACAAACATTCAATGCTAAATACTACACTCCTTTGAGTTTAAGAGCTCATATTTCACCAAACCATTTCTTAAGAACAAGAGGATACTTACCCTTAGAGGCCAGACCTACTCATAAAAGAGATGTCAAGTACTACAGCAACCCTGATAAGAGAGGATATTTATTGAAAGATAGAAGTTTGTTGTTAGACTTCATGGGTAAGGTTCAAGAGAAGAAAAAGAGAGTGGAATTAAGTCATTTAGAGAAGCTGTTGACCAATGCTGCAACAAAAGTTTCCAAGGATTTTGCGCAATCTAAGACCATTTCATTGAAGGACTTGTAATTAAGCCAAATGTGATTAACGAGGAATCATATTGGTGTAAGACGCATAGAATGAGCCAGGATTTTGTTCAAGTGAGTGTCTATATTTACAAATCAGGAGAGTATCGCATGTACATAGATAGTTAATAAAATAGATGGATGGGTGGATTAGAATTTAGTAAAAAATAGATACTCATTATATCAAGTTGTTGATCGGGAGTCGTCCATGTCTATAAACACCAGCAACAAGTTCTCCACTATGTCTTGGATATCGTTTAGTCGAACTGGCGCAGGATTTACTTGATGGGTCTGCAGCTGTTTATTGAACCCATAGTTAAACTTTCTGAGTGCAAACATTGCACATTGTAGTGTCATTTGGTATATCTCTCTTACTGCAAGTTTTTCGTTAGAAGATTGTGAACTTGAATTCATGAATCCTGAAAGCCCTCGAAGTCTCAAACCTGATAGCACGAGTTTACTAACAGCTTGTGAAATCTGCTCATTCGTGGTGAGTATTTGCGAGGAAAGCGCAGTTGTTTTGGGTTGCACTGGGGCCATCATAAACAGGTTCTGCTGAGGTTGTTGCAGCAACACCAGTTGTTTCCTCTTGGAGAGCACCTTGTCGAAGATGGACGTGTTCGGGATGGAATGTGGCTGAACAGCAGTTGTAGCAGTATCAACTGACTGTTGCAACGAAGCTGTCGGGCTTATGACACCAGATTTATTCACATAGGGTATTGAAATTAATGTCGTTAGTATACTAAAGTCAATAATGCAGCATTTCAATTTGAGTGAGTTCACATTAAGGTAGATGGCTATTAGAATATTCTTGTTGGATAAGGACAGGTATGTTAATGCAATGGGTTTTAAAGTCTGTAAGGTGAATTTAACCAATGTACCTCGAAAGTAGTCTTCTACTTCATCCGAGGTTGAATAAATATCAAGGGACTGCTTCTGTAATAAGAATGGTGGAATCATCTTGTAGTCTATGTAATCAGCTGCTCTCTTAAAGTCGCCCGTCATCGATGGTTGAGAAGGGTGTATGTCCACCTTTAGACGCGAAGAGCCGTCCAAGAGGTACATACTAAAGGGCTACGTTATATACAAAATGAAATATATATAACGGTACAGTAAGTTGGGAATTGGTAAGTGAGTTTATCAAGCATCATAGTGATTAAGGTCCTGCGGCCTGCATAAAAGAACTTGCAGCCTAGAGGGCAGTTTGTTTTGACACGGAGAATGAAGAAGAAAGTAGGCCAGGAAGAAAAGAAAATTTCTTCCAAATTGGAAAAGAGAAAACGAAATAATTAAAATACACACAGGTCACCTTTTGATGACACATTCAGTTAAGTGGGCTGAGTGCTGATTAGGTGCCAGTTGTCGCAGATTTCGATACGCTGCTCGCATTTTTCCGCCGCGCAACCTAAAAGTAACATTGTAGTTCAGATATCATTCCAAGCAGATAGAGAGACCTGAAGCCTCCACATTGACCTTTTTTTTTTTTGACTTTCTCTGTTAGATTATCTCATTAACCAGCATCTAACTGTATTACACATATCATCCTCTTTTTTTGCTCTTTACCCTCGAAATGCTAACGACTGATCTCTACTTGCAATTAGGTTGGGCTGGATAATCCGGCATATAACGAATTTGTTTTTCTTTTTTTTTTTTTTTTTGACTTCCAATCATTCGTGTGATGAGCATTTCCTTTAACGGTACACATTTATTGGCTTCAACCGGGAGGGCAAGCCATATTTTGAGGTTCTTATCGTTTTCACTTCGGAAGGGTTCTGTTTGATTCATCTCAATCTATAGAGGTAGTTTCCAGATCCACTATTGTAGGAGCCAGTACTGATAGATCGAAACTTTAGGGGGCCGGTATTTGAACATATTTCCAGTTTGTGTAAAGCCGTTGGTTTAGTTTCAAAGAAAAATTAGTGAAAGCCAAACAAGTAAACACCATTTTATTTCAAAACTCAAATCTTGGTACTAGAAGTAACTTCAAGAAGAGCAGTTTAAGAAAGAAAAAAAAAGGTAAGAAAGTGAAAAAGGTTAAATTGTTTACGTTTGAACTTTTTCGTTTCAGAAGAGTAAAGAGGGCAATTGTGGCCACCGAAGTAAAAGTATCACACAACTAGACATATCCTTACATTCACTATGTCTGTAAACACCCGTGTCTATTCCGTTTCCAAGGTTTACGCTGACGTCAACTCGATTAAGCCATCAGAGTATTGGGATTACGAAAAGCATACCATTGAATGGGGTCAAATCAAGAATTACGAAATCATTAATAAAATCGGTAGAGGTAAATATTCTGAAGTGTTTCAAGGTGTAAATATATTAAACGATGAGCCTTGTGTTATCAAGGTACTCAAGCCGGTCAAGATGAAGAAAATTTATAGAGAAGTGAAGATTTTGAAAAATTTAACTGGAGGTCCAAACGTTATCGGCTTACTCGATATCGTTAAAGACCAGCAACTGAAAATTCCTGCATTGATATTCGAAAAAGTCAATAATATCGATTTCAGAGTGTTGTACCCCAAGTTTACCATAGCGGACATCCAATATTACTTCACCCAATTACTTATTGCCCTTGACTACTCCCACCTGATGGGTATAATCCATAGGGATGTTAAGCCTCAGAACATTATGATTGATCCTTTAAATAAGAAACTCAGATTAATTGATTGGGGGTTGGCTGAATTCTATCATTCAGGAATGGATTATAACGTTAGAGTTGCATCTAGATACCATAAGGGACCAGAACTTTTAATCAATTTACAACAATATGACTATTCGTTAGATTTATGGTCTGTTGGATGTATGATTGCGGCCATTGTTTTCAAGAAGGAGCCATTCTTTAGAGGAGACTCCAATAATGATCAATTAGTGCAAATTGCTAAAGTCTTGGGTACCAAAGATTTAATGGCCTATGTAAATAAGTACGGTATTAGATTATCAAAAGACTATGATAATATATTGGGCAACTACCCAAGACAACCATGGAGCAAATTTATAAATTCAGAAGCAGAAAAGTTGATCAGCGATGAAGTTATTGATATTATTGATAAATTGTTAACTTATGACCACCAATTAAGACCCACAGCTAAAGAAGCACTCGAGCATCCATTTTTCAAAATGAAATAGAGAAGTTAAGAAGTGAGCTCACTATATAATGATAATCTTTTTAAGAGAGATTCTATAGAATATTTCAAACTAAACTCTCAGCATTCATATAGTATGACCTATCTAAAGCATTCTGTGTATAATATTAAGTAATTAATTGAAACTAGTGAAGGAGGAACTTTGACCAATTCAAGTGTAGAAACAAAAAAAAACAAGAAATCTCCAAGGTTAAATTAACAATCTCTTTTGCACTTAAGGTTTACACTCTTTTGGTTACATTTTTACCATTTTCATGCAGCATGTGAAGAGCTAATCTAGAATACCTCAAGAACAAAGGCCTGCAACATGGACTGTATAAAAAACTTGTAAGTGGATTTGGAATAATAAGCTTCAGTGAGGGCCTAAAAGTGTGCTTGATTTCCGCAAGGGCGGCTCTGAATTTAAAGTGCGAAAATTATACTGGAAAAAAAAAAAAAAAAAAAAAAAAGAAGGGCAAGCCTCACCACTTGCTGGTTCGACTTTACTTTTATATGACCTGATAAATTAGGACAGTTCCAACTGCCGTTGAATTCTAAATCGCCAATACCTGTCAAAATGCTACTGCAGGACATCGGAGAGACCATTTAGAACACCGATTAAGGCAACATGTCGTAAATAGTCTAGAATTGTCCTTTGGCAATTGTTCATGGAACATTATTTTACGTACCTGCGTCTTCATATTTCCACAACGTAGGCTTAAGCCTGCAACCAATTAACCAGATCTCTCATTTGAGAACTTTAGGCGGAATCTCACATTTCAAAGTTGACGAAGAAAAAAACAACACGGTAATCAAACGCGAGATAGTTTTAAACTAAAAAAAAAATAATGTTTTTAGGAAGCAGATTTTTCAGAACAAAGGGGCCCGCCCGGAGAAGCGACTGGGTCCATTACCTACTACCCCGTTTCTACTACATACAAGCTGTCGCTACCCCTTAAATTTCACCATTATTATTCGTAAATATTCTAGCCGAATGCAAATCTCCTTCTTTTCTATTAGCTATATGCAAACTTGCGCCAACTTTAATTTGATGGCTGTAAGCGCGAATCGCGTCACACTAAAAGTATGCACCTCAGCTCACAAAAAGGAAGAAAATAGCCAAAAGTACTCAGGTGCAGCTTATTCCATATGTAGATGGTTAATCGAGGAATACGATGGGACGCCTCAACGTAAATTTCGCTTAGTTTATTTGTTATTAGCAAATGGATAGTAGAAGTTCTGGAATGGGACGCTGGGGGAGCGTTTTCTTCATGGAATCTGAAACATTTTTTTTTTTTTTTTTTTTCATTCATCTAAAAGTTCATAGTTATTATATTCAACAACCCGTTCCCAGTCATACCTATATCCATTCATTCGTTATCAACCCAACCTAGTCTTTCGTTAAGTAGCAAGCCCGCCAAAGTTTGATTCTCCTGTGGAAAAAAAAATTGCACTTCATTCATTACAACAACAACAAACTTATGGTCATTTTCACACCATACATACGGATTTATTAATTGTGGTTTATCTTATTTGAACGCGTATGGCATTTTCTAGAGCTCAACAATAGTAGCCCAAGATGTCAGACGAAAAATCTCTAAAGAGATGGATAAATTCCAAAATCGACTCTGCAGTGATTAACCTTAGAACTGATTTGCTGAATGGGATAATTTTAGTGAAGCTCATCAATAAAATTGTGGAGGAATCTCCTGCTTTCACAACCATTAAACAAGGAAGTGAACAAGCAAAGTATATCATACAACCTGTATATCCTAAACCGACATTCAGGGTTCAAATGATTGAAAATGTGTCTGATGCATTGGAGTTCTTGAAAATCATTCTTCAAATAAATATTACCAACATAAGCGCTGCAGACATAGTGGAAGGTAACATAAAGCTAATTTTGGGCCTTTTATGGTCCCTTTCCTTGTATTCTACATCCTCAGCACTCACGAAAGTGCTATCAAACGAATGCAACTCATTTCATAAAGTCAAAAAGATATTAATGGATTGGATAAATGCAATCTCAAGGAAGAGGCATGCTATTTTGGAAGTCAGCAATTTTGACAGACACTGGAGCTTGGAAAACAGTAGACCAGATTTAATTTTGGCAAGCGTTTTGGAGCATTACTTGGGAAAGAAACTGGGCTTCATAAATTATTCGGATTTGGAACGTAATGGAAGGAAGGTGCAGAATCTTTCTAAAGTGTTTGAAGTGGCAAGAATGCTTGGAATACCTCAATTGGTGGACGTTGAAGATTTTGTAAGATTTGTCCCTGATGAGAGGTGTATCATCTTATACTTAGTAGAATGGTTTAAAGTATTTGAAATGGAAGATGATGAAGAAATCGAAGAGCTGTCAATACGAACTTCTACTTCAGCTGGATCTGAATCAGTAGATATCCCATTTATACTTATGGATGATAATAATACAAAAAGAAGGAGTAGAGCATTTAAAATGGTTGAAGCAGCACACAAGAACAACTATAACAAAGACAAAGCACTTCCAAAACTTCCACAAGAAGCTAGCTTACCTAAAAGGAAGCCCCCTCCAAGAATCAAGCACCCTAAGCAAACTTTCCAAGAGAAATCTGAAGTAATCGATATAATACCCGACCGAAGCGAAAAGAGGTCAACAAGAACAGAGAAAAAACAGAGAAAATTGAAGAAGTCAAAGATCACGAAGACCGATGCTACATCACGTTCGTCTACAACACAGCAGGAATCTCCAGCTAGGATAATAACGCAAGTCCAACAGGTTAGAGTACTGCCAGCCAGACAAGAAAGGACGGCCGAACTTCCTTCTGAAGAACCCGAGTTTGTTCATTCTACATTGGAACCTATAAAACTTGACTTCACTGAAATACCATCTGTCACTGAGAAATTGGAGCCAGGAATAACAGAAGTGAACATGCGACCAAATCCTGCGAGGGCGACACAGAGAACTGAGCCTCCATCAAACTACAAACTGCTTGATCCTGTTTTGCCCAAAGAAAAGCCACAAAGCACGGATCTTCTAGATCTCATCTTAGCAAAGGAAAATTTGCCAACGACGTCACAGATTGATTCAACCATATTTCTCAATCCCAAACTGCTTGATCCTGCTGTAACGAAGAAACTTAAGGAATCTGATAAACTGCTAGATCCAGCTTTAGTAAAAGATGATCTGCAACTTCTTAAAGCACCCATTCCAACACCAGAGGCCCCACCCCAAGTCAAGGCAGTATCTGAAAGAGTTCAAAAGATTGATTCTAGTCAACAGAAGAAAACACCTAAGAATACTAAAGAGCCAGATTCAGCTCTTCCTCAACAAAATTCCGAAATTGTTAAGCTATTAGACCTGGCGAGTACACCCAATGAGACCAAAAGTTCCACTTCAGCACCTCTTGAAATATTTGAATTTGAAACTTTTGACGTAGGAAAACCAACTAATGTGGGCACTTCAGTTGTAGAGAAAAGGGCAGCAGGCAAACTTGAAAAGGAGCCAAGTTTTGACCATAAGCCTCAGGGAGTCACAGAGATGAAACCTGCTCAATTTAAGCAATACATCAAGGCTCCACTGTTTAAAGTCAGAAGAAAGGATCTGCCAATACCAAGGCTGATGCCACATTTTCAAGGTCAAGTCCTCCCAACATCTATTCAAGAACAAAAGAGCTCAGTAGAAAGTATGACTCCAGAAGATCAAACTTCAATGGTTCATTCAAATACAGAGGTACTGGACATTAGCTCAAATGAGCAAAGTTCTACAGCTTTACCAACTGCTAACCGGACAGAAACTATCTTGAAAGATAAAGAGCCAAATCTTGTAGCAATCGAAGAGGAAAAAGAACTATTGTCGCAAGCCACCGAGAAGGATAACCAAGGATCTCTGATCACGAATCAGATGCTGTCAGATATTCAAAGCGACCTCCCGCAACCTGCAATTAAGACTCCTGAAGGAAAAGACTCTGAAATTCTGGGAAAGCCTACTGAAAATATTACATTTGATTCTAAAGGTGCAGCTGTGGAGGATAACAATACTTCTAGCTCAATTGGAGAGGAAAGTACTTTAGAAACCAATCAAACTATGACATCTAATCAGTCTCTTGCACTGAAAAGTGAGAAAGAAGAACTAGCAAAAAACTATCATGAATCCAAATCGCCTACAAAAGCTGAAGTACCTGGTGAGAGTAATCTTCCAGTGGCTGAAACTGGCAAGAGATCCATTGGAGTGAAAGCAATTGTTCCCGTCCATGACAAAACCGAGGATAGTAAGCTGCTGATACACAGAGTGACAGAGAACAGGTTTGCTCAGACTCAAGTAAAAGTTCCAGAATCTGCCCAAAAGCAACAACCAAGTAAGAAAGCAAACTTTGCCAAATTAATAGAGAAGTTTGAAGTGGCCGACCAAGCGCCAATAATGCCATCCAGACCAATGAACTTATTCAGACCAGTTGAGTTGAAGAAGGTGTTTAAGAAGGTTGAATTGACTAATCAACCTCCAATAGAGGAGAAACGGGCTGAACATAAGGCAAGCAGTCTTGTATCTCCAACTTTGCAAAGTGTTCGAAGTAAGGAGAAGTCAAAGCAGATAGATAAGCCCATCGCCCTTATCGTTAAAGAATCAGGCACTGCTCAAAACAAGCCAAATGAAGCTCTTTTGAAAAAACCGAAAGAAAACGAACTTGCAAAATCTGTGAGTAAGAGTGAAGCAATTTCGACTGAGAATAATGTTTTGACTAAGTTGAGCCAACAGAAGAGAAATAAAGAAGAAGTAATTTACCCTGTTCTGAAAGTAACTGACAGTTCACTTGACCATATTTCTACATCATTTGTTGTGGAATCAACTCAAACCGAAGGTGATATAGGAGTAAAGTCCATCTTAGCACCTTCCATTGAGGAAGAGGAACAGGTGAAGTCAACTGCGATGGCGAAAGTTACGCCAAAGACTGCGGACTCTGTGGTGGAACCAATTGCTGCAAAATTGAAGGAAGTGAAAATTGCACTGTCTACAGACATGATAAATAAAGCATCTAGCAGTGATGGTACGGCAGATCCTATAGTTGAATCTGGTCATACAGTATTAGTTCCGACAAGAGATAGCGCCGAAGAAGCACTACTCTCTAGAGATCTGGACCATAGATCCCAAATAGAGGTCTCTGTAACTGAACATAACGCAACTAAATCAACCGAACTCGATGTGAATGAAGTTGTGCCATCAATTGAATCAAAGACAACTGCTCCAACAAAAGCAGATTCTGACGAGGTACTGCTTTCTAGAGATCTAGATGATAAATCCGAAATATTGGTGACTGAACCCAACTCAAATAGATCAACCGAACTTGACTTAGATGAGGATGCGAAATCAGAAGCTCAATCAACGGATGATTCAAATCATTCAAATCAAGCGACAATTCCTCTGACGAAGGACAGGGCCGATGAAGTACTTGTCTCTAAATATCGCGATGAGGTATCAGAAATTTTGGCACCAGATTTGAAGCCATCTAACTCTGAACTCAATGTGAATGAGGATGTACCATCAATCGTTCAATCGAATGATGGATCTGATCAAACTACAAATTCTGTCATAAATGATTGTAGCGAGGAACCAGATTCGAATGTGACTAAATCAACCAAAGCCGACTTGAATGAATATGAGCCAATTATTGATCAATCAAATAGTACCACTGAGGAAATTCCTCCTTCTACAGGTCTTCATTTTGACCCTGAAATGTTGGTTCCAGACACAAACGTATCTAAATCTAATGAAGCCGACTTGAACGAAGACATCCCTTCGAGTGATCTATCAAAGTTGGAGTCTGAAATTTTGTGTAGTTCTCCTGAGCCCGATTCAACAGGTCAACAGAGGCAACAAATGATCAGTATAAATGAAAGCGGGATTGCACCTGAAACTCTTAAAGAGTTCGAGCAAGCTGAACTTGATCATGTTAAAATAATTGCCAGATTAGATCACCTCAAAAGAGCTGAAGAAAGTAAACAAGTTGACCTTGCATCGAAGAAGATGAATATTGCACCGGCTAAATTTTTGTTGAATCTGAATGAAATTGAAGCTCCTGAAGTAGTTGAAGCAGTTGAAGTTATAAAGACCGAAAAAGAAGCTAAACCACTTAAGCCCTTACGTTTGGTTAGAAAACCTTGGTCACCTATTAAGGCTGAACGGCTCGATGCACGAAAGCAGTATACTCAATTTGATGCCAAATACATCGTCGAATCGGTACGGGAAATTGAAAGACTTCAGCAGTTGATAGAAGAAGTCAAGAAAGTTGAACGAGTGGAGCACTTAAAAGCTATTACAGGCGAAGGGAATGAAAAGGTGGCACTTAAAAGGACTGACACCCCCGATGAAATCAAAATTGCTAGAGCTGATCTGATTGCTGCAATTGGAGCAGGTGAACTGGAAGAGACAAGAGATATAAAATCTGAGGTTTGCAAATCTGGAAATGCAGCTACTATAAATTCTACAGAAGCTGATGGGCTTGTTGATGATTCTGGCATACCTGATATTAAGCTCCATTCATCTTCCAACGTTGATTTTTCGACTCTGAATGTGCATTCAAGTTCGCTGGCTAGAGAGACAGTCAAAAGTGAACAACTTAAGGAATTACTAAAGAAAGTTGAGCAACATAAGAAGTTGGCACACTTCAGTAGTGATGACCTCTCGAGCACGATTTCAGTAAGGAATGACATTGTTGAATGCGTACAAACTTCATCTGACGAATGCGCTTATCTGATAGAGGAAATCGTGTCGAATGATGAAAGTCATAACGAGAACGACATAGATGATAGCACAGATGAAGCAGTAGGACACTTTGAAGACGAATACCTTGATGCTTTATCAAATGTCGAGGAGGAAGATTTTCGAACTGATGATGACCTTCAAGACATTTATGATAGGAGCGGCATTACAGATGATGGTAGTGAATTCAGCCTAATCGAGACTTACGAAAATGAATTCGCTGAAGAAGAGGACTTGAATGCGGAATCGGAATTCGAAAAAGAAGACAAATCTGCCTTTGCAAAGGAAGAGAAGGAGAATAATGAGATTCTTACTTCCAGCGCAGTGCATGATGTATTCAATGACCTTACCTTGAAGAATGACATCCGTAAGTCTGATAGTGGAGAATATAAACTTTCTGGCCCTCCAAAAATGGTGGATACGGAGGTAAGTGATCTTCATGAATTTGGAATCCCAGAGAAGAACGCCGGAGTGGCAGACGTTAATGCTGGCTCAGATGCTTTCGATCTTCCGATTTTTAAGAAGAATGTAACTGAAATACTGAAAGAGAAAAATGATGTGCCTAAACTCAATAGACAAGACAAAGAGCTGGACGGTTTTGATGTGAACAAACTTGAAGCACCAGTTGTGGAAAACGAAGAAATTGAACCTGCTGCAGCAATAGAAAATAGTGAACTTCACAGCACGGAGAAGAATGACCTCAGAATGCCGAAAGAAAAGGTCGACGAGATCAGAGAACTTACACCAATAGAAGAATTAAACTCCAATGAAGAGGACGAAGTTGAAGCAGGGGTTGAGAGAGTCAAAGATGTTAAGTACACTATACCAGAACCACCTATTGCATACGAGAAAGTGGAAACTTCCGTTCCTGAGATGCATGTTGAAGAGCTAGACTCACCTTTGCCAGTTGAAGAAATTACTCAGGAAAAGAAATCTGTAATTACCAGTCTAGTTAAAACACTGGTTCCTGCTACACCGGTGGAAGAAAATTCAACCGAAAGCAGAGATATGACAAATGGTGTGGTGGAAAAAGCGAAGCCCGAACCACCAGTTACTCCAGCAAAGAAATCCAAGAAGAAAAAGAACTCGAAAAAGTTGACCAATCTGGCCAAATCGATCAAGTTGAGGAAGTCAGATAAGACGATCAATTCGTTAGTCTCTCCAACGGAATCCTTGGCTACTATTGATTTTGATAGACCGCAAGCTGGTCGTACAAATTCATCGCCAAGAATTTACGTACCGGTCAGCAAGCAACTTCCACAAATCCCTTCAGCGCAAGCTGCAAGCTCATCGGATGCTATTCATGGTGTAATTATCGAACAAGTGGTACATGCACAATCGTCTCCTTCGAAACCACGGATAATTTGTTCTTTACCAAATAAGTTAGAGTCTACGGATCAACATCCTTTACCATCACCACGGAGCCTTTCATTAAAATCTGCATCTGTTGATACCTTAACCAATTTGCATGAAAGTTCTTCTGAACTGACTGTCAAATCACCACCTCTAACACAGCCAGTGAATAAACTTTCAAAGCCATTTTCAAATATTATCTCAACAGTTAATAGAGAGCTTAGGCAACGTCTCATACTTAATGGGTATGGTCACCTTTTAGAACCTCAGACTCCAGTGACAGCTACTTCTACGTCCTCGACGTCCAGCTTTCATGACCCCCCTTCACCTCCAGTTGAACTGTTGTGTAAACCAATTCGAGGAAAGAATAGCTACAACTATGGCTTTTCTCAATTACAGATGAAATCAAATTCATTGGCTTACACTATCAGTAGACATTCGCAGGAGATATCTACCTTAGTCCCTTCATTTAATCAAGATGCGATACGAACTATTATTCAGCAACTGAAAGAGTGTTTTGAAGTAGTCAGTCGTAGTAACGAGGAGGACGAAACTACGTTGCTTTCATTCGATAAATCAATTGACCTGTTAAAACAATTGCAGGAATCATTAATTAGGTTTGATTGTAATAAAGCAATTATCAGGAAGGACTTGGAATTGGCTATGGACATCCGGGGATTAGAATTCAGATTATTGGAATTCGTTACAGCAATGGATCCATCTCCTCATTCATCATCTACAACTACCCCAGAATCAACAGCCGTTTTAGTTTCTCCCGCTTCCATTACATCTACTTCACCAGACTGGGTCTCAGAATTGGCTCTGTTGATTGAAATAGAGGAGGAATTCTCTATGAAAGCTCTGATTGCAATTTGCAATTTGGCATCAGAGTTCATTGAAGTAGAAGAACGTGTAGCAGAAATGATTGAAAAGCTTCCAGCAAATAGTTCAAGGGTTGCTTATAAGGCAAAATTTGAGCTCTTGAGTGGTGCTTTGGAAACATTGGAGGACTATTTCGATAGTATGGAAGTCGACAAATTTATATCAGACTTAAAGTGTAAAATGGAAAAGGGTAAAACAGGATTGCAATCTAGAAGTATTTTGCCAGCGAGTTTTCGTATGAAGTCCCAGGACAACTCATTTAGACTGGAATTATCGAAGAGTTTCAGTGATTTTAGTATTTATAATTCGGATGCAAGTGCATCGAGCTCATTGTTTGAAATTCACTAGAGAGTTTCAATAGACACCAGATTGAGAGCCCCTTATTATCGAACAATTGGATAAATTTATAGAGATATTTATAATAGGGTAAGACTTATTTTAATTTAAAGTTGAAAATGTAGGCTATAGAGTAACCAGTACTATTCATTTACAATTCTTCTTACAGGAGTTAAAAGCTTTCATCTAAAAATTCGTTAGCTATCTAAGATCACAAGTACAAACCTTCAAGATTTTCCTCCACCTTATTTTTAAGAATTCTTTCCTTGGCCTGCTTGAAATCATCTGCCTTGACTTGCATTCTTCTCTCTCTCAAGGCTAACAACCCAGCTTCTGTGCAAACAGCCTTGATATCAGCTCCAGATAAGTCATCCTTAGCAGTAATGAATTCATCCAAGTTCACATCTGGAGCCAAGTTCATCTTAGAGGTATGAATTCCTAAAATCTTCTTCTTGGTATTCCCGTCAGGGTTTTCGAATAAAATCTTTCTATCAATTCTACCAGGTCTAATCAAAGCGGGATCCAAACTTTCAATCTTGTTGGTAGCCATAATAACTTTAATGTCCCCCCTATCATCGAACCCATCCAACTGGTTAAGCAACTCCAACATAGTTCTTTGGATTTCTCTTTCACCACCAGAAGTGGATTCGTATCTTTTGGTACCGATGGCGTCGATTTCATCAATAAAGACAATCGAGGGTGCATGTTCAGCTGCAATTTGGAAAATCTGTCTACATAATCTAGGCCCATCACCAAGGTATTTTTGGATCAACTCAGAGCCCACAATTCTCAAGAACGTGGCACTAGTTTGATTGGCAACAGCCTTCGCCAAGAGAGTTTTACCAGTTCCTGGAGCTCCATACAAGATAACCCCCTTAGGTGGTTTTATACCCATTTCTTCGTATAGTTCTGGATGTGTTAATGGTAATTCGACGGCTTCCTTAATTTCTTGAATTTGGGACTCTAATCCTCCAATATCAGCATACAGTTCCGTTGGCGATTTGTCCAACTTCATTACCGACACCATAGGGTCAGCATCGTCTTGCAATACACCGACAATGGAAACGGTCTTGTGGTGTAACAACACGGAACATCCTGGCTCCAAGAGTCCCTTATCTACAAAAGACATGATAGAAACGTAGTACTCTGGTCCCGCAGTGGATGACACGATGGCATGATCATCATCGATGATTTCCTCTAAGGTCCCAATCAGCATGGGGTAACCTCTTAACTCGTCCACCTTTTCACGTTCTTCCGCTTGCTTGGCCTCAGTAGGTTGGAACGCTTCTTGGTTTGTGACAAATTCTTCCTCCAACAATAAATGATCCTTAATTCTTTCAAGCTTCAACATCTTCAACTTACATCTTGTGTTGGGGTACACAGCAGGGAGCTTTACTGCCGTATCTGGTCCCTTTCTCTTCTTCTTTCCGAATTTGGATTCTACGGGTGGTTCGTACTTTGGCTTTTCCTTCTTCTTGTCGTCTTTCTTTTTGTTTCCGCCAAATCCTTCGCCTCCTGGCATTCCTGAAGGTCCTTGTCCCTAGAGTTTATGTTAGTATCAAGTTAATACAAGTGAGAATTCCGTCAATTCGCCACTTTTTCTCTCACAATTCTTTCTTATACTACTGGTACATACCATCTTAAGCTTTGTCTGTTATATCTGGCTCTTGGGTTTGGTGTATATCCTCCTAAAAGTCACCAAATGTTGCTATCTAGAGTCGTATGGGTGCGCTTTGGTGAATTCGCTAGTTCGCCACTTTTCGAGAATGTTTATATGCAGGAATTACTATTTTGGAGACACAACAGGGCGACCCAGCCAAAGTCATCAGCTAGTGGAGGCCACACAAACATGTATTCTCGACTAGGAAGCAGTTAGAGCGGCTTAAAACGAGGTAGAAGCTACAAGTATCTACAAACGTGAGAACAGTTAATGAAAAAAAATCGGGCTTGTCAAAATGTTATAAGCGTATGTAATTAGTCGTGCAGCAATTCTTAGTGCTTGCATTATCTACAGGCAACAGAAACCAGAAGAAGAAAACATCAGAGTAGTGTTGGTACACACTGTAAGAACATTTCACACCCCTATTGGAATATAACATAGCTGAACCATAGTGAAGTCTCTACTTTTGATTTATATTTACTTTTAATTTTTTTTTTTTTTTAATTTATTTCTATTTACTAAACACCCCCACTCTCCTCTTCATAGATAATCGTTATATTTACAATTCAGCATGCTTCTGAATCAATGCCACCAACTTTGGAGGGTTGGCTCCAATAATAGTGTCAACCTTCTTACCGTCCTTGAAAAATAAACACGTTGGCATGGCAGTTATACCGTACTCGTGTGCTACCTGCTGGTTGTCATCGACATCGACTCTACCAAATTGAACTTGTGGTACCTTTTCAGCCAATGATTCGAAGATTGGTTCCAATGCTTTGCATGGTCCACACCAGGTTGCATAAAAATCGATAACCGACACTTTCTCAGTGCCGACAAATTGGTTGAACTGCTTCAAGTCTGCGATTTCGCGAACTTTGGAAAGTGTTCTCACAGATGTACCGGATGTGAACTTAGGCAAGTTGCTTCTTAAGGCTGTACGAAACATATTGTAATGATAGCAAAAGAAAGATGATGACTGTTTGAACTCTTACAAATCAATGCGGAGTCGACTTTATGGAGCCGGAAAAAAAGAAAAAAAGCTGAAGGGCATTAACATTAGTGTGGGTGTGGGGTCCTGCATACTAACCAGGAATTTTTCAGAAGAGCTCATCTCGTGAAATTTGGATTTTTTTTACTGCATTTTGGGTGTTAGACCTTTGCACTCAAGACACTTCTTTGAACCGATAAAAGACAAAGATGGGATCCAAAGATAGAGGGACCAAGCGTTCTGCTCCACAAAACAGCAATGGAGCCTCAAAAACCGCAAAAAAGAGCAAGCCAGCCCCAAAGAAAGAGATAGTTCCAGAATCTTCATCATCAGAGGAAGAAGACTTGGATGAAGAGCTCAGCGATGCATCTTCCAGCGACGATTTATCAGAATCCGAAGATGAATTAGACGAATTAGACGAATTGGATGCTACTGAGAGTAAGGCCACTTCTTTGTCAGAGAGTGGTGAAGAGTCTGGATCGGATTCAGACTCGGATTCAGAATCAGAAGGCGCAGACTCCGAATCCACTAAAAGTGCTGCCAATGAAGACCCTAACAAGAAGTCCTCCAAAGAACAACACGCCGAACAAAGAAAGGTTCTTGCTGAAAGAAAGTTACAGAGAAAGTCCGGACAGGAAGTTCAACAAATCAAAAACTTGTGGGAAAAATTGAGAGTCAAGAAGCCAACTCCTCCAAAGCAAGTCAGAGACAAGCTATGCGATGAAATTTGGAACTTATCCAAGGACTGTATCTTGGACTTGGTTATGAAGCACGATGCTTCCCGTGTTGTGCAGACCTTAGTAAAGTTCTCTAGCAAGGAAAGAAGAGATATTGTTGTTGCAGCTTTGAAGGGTAACTTCTACACCTTGGCTACATCCTCGTATGGTAAGTACCTTTTGGTTAAATTATTGCATTATGGATCCAAGGAATCTCGTACTCTTATCGTTAATGAATTGCACGGGAAGTTGAGAAAGTTGATGAGACACAGAGAAGGTGCCTACGTGGTTGAAGATCTTTTCGTATTGTACTCCACTGCGGAACAAAGACAACAGATGATTAGAGAATTCTGGGGTTCTGAATATGCTGTTTTCAAGGACTCTGGGAAGGGTAAGAGCATCTTGGATATTGTTGCTGAATCTTCTGAAAAGAAGCATCTTATAATGACCAATTTGATTGGAACCATAACTGCCTCCATTGAAAAGGGTTCCACTGGGTTCCAAATCTTACACGCTGCAATGAAGGATTATGTAACTGTGTTATTGTCAGATACTGCTGTACATGACAAAGAGTTAAGAGAATTTATTGAATTGCTTACGGAGCAATTTGCTGAATTAGTTCACACTCAAGAAGGTAGTGATGTTGCATGTCAATTAATAAGTGTAGCTAACGCTAAGGAAAGAAAGTTGATTGTCCGTGGATTGAAGAGTCATGCCAAGGAATTGATTAAGAATGACAATGGTAACTTAGTCCTTATCACTCTCTTCATGACTGTAGATGATACCGTTATGTTGCACAAATCTTTCAGTACTGAATTGTTCACCAACGAACTCTTACCTAACCTTATCAGTGAAAAATTCTCAAGACGTCCATTGCTTTACTTGCTTAAGGGGTTGGATGGTAAATACTTTGCACCAGTTGTTACCAAGCACTTGAAAGCCTATGAAACCCTTGCATATAATACCACCACCAAGAAACCTCAAGAACAGAGAAGATTGGAAATCTTAGACAGAGCCTTACCTTTGATTTATCAATCTATATTAGCATTAGAAGAGCATGACTTGGTCACCTTGTTGTCAGTAAATATTGCTGCACAATTTATCACAGAGTTGATTCTTACACCTACAACTGTTGAGGAAGTTAACACTACATTGAGACCTCAATTAATCGATTTACTCTTCAAGCTTTCTGTTCAAGGGGATGTGTTGGAAGATTTCCACTTGATTAATAAGGTTCCTTTCATCACAAGATCTTTGAAGGCATTGATTCAAGGAAATGAATTCAAGTGGGACAATGAAAGCAAGAAGTTGATTTTGATTGAAGACAACCAAAATATAGCTGGTGCTGGATTGGAATTCGCTACTAGAATTACTGATGAAGTCTTATCAGATCCAAAGACTTTGGAAAGTTGGGTTGCAAATGGCCAAGGTTCATTTGTGATAGTATCAGTGTTCGAAGTTTTGCAATTGCTGAAATCCGAACAACAAAAGTATAAAGAGCTTCAAAAGGCATTGAAAAAGGTTAAGAAGAACTTAGTCAAGGATGCTGATAACAAGGGAGCTCAATTATTGGCTAAACTCATTTAGAGGTATCAAAGATATATCTATCTAACCTTGAGCCAAATGAAAACATACATTAAATTAAAATTGCCATTTATTAAAGTATTGAGCAGTCATTAAGAGAATTGCTATTACTTCAATATACTTTTCCAAAAAGAGTTTCCTTTCTCCTGTAATTTAGAATAAATAAACTAAAACTATACTTGATATGTAACGAATACGCTGTTCAAAGTTTTGATTACCCTACTCTTGAGTTCCGAAGATTCTTCTACGATATTGGTTATATACATAGTGTACCGAAAATGCTCGAAGGTTTTTTGATCCAATGTACAGAAATTCTCAACTGGGAAGCGCCAATTTAGCACTGGGCCGTTGGCTCTACAATAGTGATTCTAGCCTTCTTAACCCCTTCTATTCTTTCTTTGTAAACCAAACCTTCCTGTTTGTGAAAAAACACAAATGAAATCCACTATAAGAGACCATGCTCACATCATTGTTCTAATAGAACCAGCTTCCCTTTCTTTTCTTATCCTATTCCAAATTCAAACCAATTTCGAATACAATATAATCCCAGAAACTCCCCAGAAACTCCCCAGAACAACAAAAGTATGAGATCCTCAAAACCAATCAACCCATACTACGAACCAATCCCAGACATTGAGAAAGAGTCTAAACGTAAAAGCCTTAAACGGATCATTAGGAAGATTATCAATCACTTCAAGAAACAACCTACTAAGCTTCGACCTCTGCAAAATGAGCTTTACTTATTTTACGAGGAACAAATTCGAGAAATAGATGCCAGAGAAGCACAGGCTAAGGAAGCACAGGCAAAGGAAGCGCAGGCTAAGGAAACACAGGTGAAGGAAGCACAGGTGAAGGAAGCACAGGTGAAGGAAGCACAGGCTAAGGAAGAGCTGGTTGAAACAGAACTGGCTGAAACAGAACCGACTAAAGTTGAGCTTCAGCTTCCATCAAATGAACGCGATCCCTTCCTTTTCTTCTTTGCAAGAGTGGCTCTAGGTGAATTGAAATATCCAGAGAAGCCAATTTTCAACAACTACTGTAATGAAGAACAACCCACTCCAAGCTCCGCAACTGAGAATCCCTACCAGGAAGCTTTGAACGAAATCAATATGAAATATGACTCCTCCAAGGAAATCAGATTGAAGCGTGATCCATTTGACTTACCAATGGGCGTATTCGATTTAGATGTCGAGGTTGATCCTATTAAAAGAGAAATTCCTCCTATGAACTTCAACTCCTTCGACGGTACCAAAGTCGATCATAGTGATGAAGAGCAATTAGTTCGTGACAAGCATTTCTTTGACATTAAGGGCAATCCAATTAGACCTGAACTCGGTGGTACAAATTCGTCAATTCCTAGTTTGATGCCTGGTAGAACCAAAGTTATAGTTGGTGTGTCTGCAAAAAAAGTGCAAAAAGTGCAAAGCTCAAAAGTCTTATCAGATTCTCAATATCCTAACCAAAAGGAACAGAAGCAGCAAGAACTCCCAATTAAAGTAAAAAATGAAGAATCTCCAGCACACGATAGTCTACCAGATAAAGAAAGCACTCAGGGCAAACTTGATAACACTCCACCTTCAAGTCCAATTTCATTGATGAGTCGAAGCAATCTCAAAGGCTTGCACGAGAGTCCAATATCAACTTACACAGGTAACACATCACCCTTAATGAAGCCGGTATTCATCAAGCCACAAGAAATATTAATAACCAACATCACCCAACAACAAAAACAAGAACAACAAAACAACATTTTAGATGAGGTATCAATCGACAATTGCGACAGTAATTTAAAAGACGACAATGACCTCCCCTTGATCTCAGTCTTTCCAAAACATTACAACTTAAAGTACAAAAGAAAATATGAATCTACCAACAAATCTCACACCACAATTTCTCCCTCCAAAACATCCTTGATGCCTTCATTTATGGATTTTTTGAATTTTTAAATAAAACCCCACTGCTTTCAGTGAGGTCCAACTTAAAAAGAAATCAAATGTGAGAAGTTAAATAGTTAGACAGTAATTTCAGACTGAATATTAGTATAGTAATAAATTTTAAAGTTCAAAGGCTTCATCCTCATCAAATTCCTCTCCTTCACTGAAGGATCCTCCTTCCTCATCATCGATGCTGTCTTCGTGTTCAATCTCATTTTCGTCACTGTCAAGCTCATCTTCAGAAGCTATCTCGTCATTGCTTCCATCTTCTTGGTCGTCACTGTCTTCATATTCACTTTCAAGCATCAGACGGTTGTTCTTCTCTAGAGCTGTGTCCTCCTTTTCTTCTCCTTCAACTACCTCGTCATATTCCACTATGATCGCACTTTTATCCACGTCATCAAACTCTTTGAACCATTCTAGCTTTCTACTGCAGCGGAGGCAAACATCATTTTCACCATCTTCCATTTCCATGGCGTTAAACCTGGTACTTAGACAGGTATAGCAGTAGATATGTCCACAATTTGTTATATAAGGATTGGTTACTGGAAAGGATCCCGCCGTCACTCCACCAGGTTTACTACCGTCTCTTATACTATCCTCAATACAAATTCCGCACTGAGATACTGGCATATTCGTATATGGCGTGACCTTGGCTTCGTTCCCGTAGTTTAAGTCTTTCTTCCCACCGCTTACCAATCTGTTGAACCTCCTCCTCATGCTCTTCAATTTCAATAGAGGTAAGATAAAGACCAAAAACTCTGTCATCACATTCCAAACCAATTGACGGTTTTGGAATTCGAAATTCACGTTATCCCCATTAAATTTAAGCAAGTCGGTGACCACTGGCGTCAAAGAGATACCTAGCAATCGATGAACCACCGTTGGGAACTTCCCATTGACTAGAAATAAAATGAAATTCAAGAGATTGACTATCTTCAAGATCTCATTGGTTTTGGTGAGAAGTTTATCTCTATTTTCAACGAAGAAGTTCAATACCCGTTGGACTATACCACCCCGTCCAGCTCGTGTGGAATCAACTTCATCTTTAGAATATAAATACGACTCGAATTTTTGGAAAAGGTAGTCACCAATGAGGATGGCAGCCAAGAGCAGTCTCTTCTTGAGCCCTATCAATTTACTATCCTTAAAATTAGCCAATTTCAAGTTTTGTAAAGATAATCCATACGTTGAACCAGTCTTCCATACGGTTAGTCTAAATACAAGTAAATTTAGCAACAACGTCCAAAACTCGGGGTGTTGATTGTAGGTCCACCAGGAGGTGGTATGCAATTGAAAGATCGATACAAGCTGCTGCTTTAAAAGAGACAGGAGCTCGGAATCTAAGATCTGCGCATCTAACTGAGACACCCTAGGCGAGGGGTACGATATCCTAACCATGCTGATGAGATGTGCCTGTTTTATATAGCTTGATTGGAGATGAATGGGTCAACAGTTCGGGGGGTTTCTTCCCCACAACTTTTCCAGAAGAAGCTCGGTTGCTTATATGTGGACTATGTGCAGGATCCACATAGGCTGAATGTGATGCTGTGCAGAGATGGCTGCAACACTCTTCGAGAGATACTAGAGCAATACACAACAAGTTGAAAATAAATAGGAGATTGGAATGGATAGGCTGCTTCTTCTTATCGTTTCTATAGAGTTGTCGGGATCCTTTCCCGAAGTAATTGAGCAACAATTACGGACCTCGGACTATACAGTTCTAGCGTTATTCTCTAATTGAGATCTTCTAAGTCTATATTTTGCACAATTTGCATCCCGAAATTTTGGTTGGAGGCAGTATTAAGTGTCTTCTCCACACTCCGTTGGTCAATTTTTGATAGCTCGATGATGGTAATTATTTCGTTCGCTAATTCGTCAATCAAGACAGATCCACTTCTTAGTTGCAACGTTTCTATCGCCTGCCTAAGACCTGATTTAACAACGCTTGTGAACACTCTCTGGGATTCAGTTGACGAATCTGTCTCCGATCCATAAGAAACAAGAACCTTTAGAATACGCAATAGCAAAAGCAGTATGACTGAGTTTTTACTGTACAAGATTAATTTGGATTTGATATTATCAATCACTGATTCCTTAAACATGAGCGGTTTGATTCCATCTTCGAGATTCAAGAATTTCAAATAAGTGTCCAAAGTAGACTCTAAATTCGAAACTTTTGGAAGAAGGAACCCGGAGACAAAGCAATGAATATGGCTCGGTGTTTCCAAGATAGACATCTTCTTCTTGGAAATTTTGTCTACTTGAACGTGCCAGCTCAATATTGAATCAAGAGCATTGGATTGCCAGTAAGGGTCTATTAACAAGTTAAAGTAGATTGAAACCACATCGTGCTTCAATAATTGTGATCTAACGTGGGAATCACAGTACACAAATTCACACAATAATGGCAAGACAAATTGTCTAAATGGTAAATTAATTTTAGAAAAAGTCTTCAAATATGGAATCACACCTAGCTTGACAATTTCAGCTTCTTTGGTATGGTTCAAGTAGCAGCAATTGTACAATATTGGGCACGCAATATTAACAACTTCCTTATAGTGTAAACTTTTACTAGGAACATACTGTCCCAATAATCCCACCAAAAATTCTAAAATATCTGCGCTATACAAAGGTCTCAAGATATCTGATACGCATGACATTGACTTTAAGAATTTTAATATAGTTAATTGATTTTCAAAAGTTGGTAACTTATTAAATAAGCGAATGATCAACTTGAATAGATCGGTGCTTGCAATGTTAACTCTAACTTTCGCTTCAGATTGACCAAAGTACTTGAAAATTTGAACTATACTTTCAATCAAATCAACTATAGCAGCGTCGTTCTTGTATGATTTGGTCAACCTGTTGAGGACCACTGCTAACCAGAATCCAACACCATATTTAGATAAGATCCTACAAAGATCAGACTTGGATCTAGTTAGGTCTCTACTTAGAACTCTGTGTATCAATCGAATAGATATACTGGAGAATTCCGGATTTGAGTCGAAATCTTCCTCGACGAACTTTGAGAGAATCTTGAGGCCACCAGAGGAAATAAACATTGACAAAGCTTTATCTGAGCTGCTAAACAATTGAATGAACTGGATTACTTGAAGTCTAACCTCATTTTCAAAGAGGATATTATTCCTAAAATTGGTCACGGTTGGGATGCCGCCTAGGATACAGAAATTCTCAAACTGAATGACATTTGCCAGGAAAACTTGGTTCAATATAGAAAGACAATAAAACCATAATTTTTGGTGACTAGGGTATTCATTGGCATATTCCAATAATTCCAATATAGTTAAGATACCGTGCTCTCTCACAAGAACGTCGTGCAGTATTGGATATTTCTTAATCAAATGCAACATTTTCCCTGAAATTTTGGTTAAAGATGAAAAGTGAGCATCTTCTACGTCTTTATGACAAAGTTCAACACGTTTCGAAAATTTACCTAATAGGATTTCCATTTTGCTTTGGTTTTCGATTTCATTCGTATCAAACGAGTTGAGATCAAGTTCAATAAATGGATCCACTTCATCATCGAAATTGGGAGTAACCAACGTGTGGCCGTTATTTATTCCCTTCTCAACAACTTCACCTACGTCATCTACATCATCTTCCTCTTGTTTATCGCTGAATTTGGATAATAGATCACTCTTAGACAATTTGGTAGGCTGGATAGGTCTTATTTTTGGATTTTGGGCTTCGGAGAGATTATTTTTAGGAATCTGCAACATTGTGCCGTTCATATCAAAGCCTTCCTCCCAGTTTTCTTCGACATTTTCAGAATAGCTCGTAATCGACTTGTGAAATGAAGGCTCTGAAGAGTTCCCGGAAGCAAGTGTGTCATTTCTTTTACTGGATATCACTGAAGGTGTTCGCTCTGTATTGCTCTTCTTTTCACCTTGAATCCATTTGTGTTTTAAAAGCAACTTTGCACTTTTCCTTAAGCTTGGTTGCTTTTGAAAGCACTCTAAGAGAAAACTCTGTGCCAATTGGCTGATATTTTTTGGTAATGGAGGATGGTCATCGGTACCAATTGCATGCAAGGTTGCCATGGGGTTTAGCTCATGGTATGGTGGATGAGTGGTGAATAGCTCTATTATTGTTGCTCCAAATGACCAAATATCACTGGCGGTGCATATACCTTCACCTCCCAAAACAGTTTCAGGAGCCATCCAGTTAGGAGTTCCTACAACTGATTCGTATTGATTTGTCACCTTGGTCGCCACTCCGAAGTCAGCTAACTTGATATCGTTTGTCTCCTCTATTATAAGAACGTTTGCAGCCTTTACATCCCTATGAACTACCCCCTGTTCGTGTAAATACTCCAAGCCTTGTAAAACGGATTTAGAATACTGAATGATCTGCAGTTCAGGTAATCCGTGGCCCATTCTTTTATAAAGTTGTCTTAACGACCCACCCGAGCAAAATTCTAGAAAGACATTCAAGGAGGTAGAAGTTTTGACAAACCCATGGTACTTCACGATATTGGGGTGCTTCAAAATCTTAAGTAGATCTATTTCTCCCATCAACTCTGCTACATTTTGATCAGGCTCTAGCATAATCTGCTTTATAGCTACAACCTGCTTCGTTCTCAAGTTGATACCTTTATACACCGAGGCAAATGCCCCTTTACCCACCATGGGGCCAAACTGGAAGTTCTCTAATGCATTACTTGAAGTAGCTCCTGGCCTTTTCTCGAATCTTTGAGCTGGTGTGAGAGACACTTTGAGCGAGCTTGTCCTCGTTTTCCCTGGAGTCGAATCCGCCTTTCTAGAAGCTGGTCTCTCAGCTTGTCTGTCTGGGGCCTGACGTCGTGTCTTGCTGTACTTTAAGCTTGTATTGTGTGGGTGGTCTACGAAGGGAGATTCATTCTCGTGCTTTCGTATTACGTCTTCGGATATCAGAGACATTTGGGGCTTAGGGGCCGTTTTGGTCCCATAGTACTCGATATTTCGTACTTTCGATTGTAATTTCTTTGTAAATGGAGAGAAATT
Source organism: Dujonia oleophila (assembly GCA_030563865.1). Classification (NCBI taxonomy): domain Eukaryota; kingdom Fungi; phylum Ascomycota; class Pichiomycetes; order Serinales; family Debaryomycetaceae; genus Dujonia; species Dujonia oleophila. The sequence goes on along the minus strand of JAJMKG010000009.1, from coordinate 233,264 downwards.
CGATGAGTTTGACGACATGAGTTTGCCGTGTATACTTCCTGGCGTGTTGGAGGAAGACGACGAGGAAGCTCGAAGTGAATTGTGCCGTGTTTTGGGGCGGTCGCCTTGGTCATTCCAGATGACACCTACACTACCGGCCCCAGATCCTGACGAGCTGGATATTTGTGAAAACCTTGAGTACGACAACTTAGACACGTCGACTTCCGACATATCATCGTCGTTGCAGCTCTCCTTGTACTTCAGAAGAAGAAGGTCATGCAGGACCATCTCTCATAAAGGCAACCACTCTTGGTTCTCCTTACACCTTACTTGAAAATGCGAATAAAACTAACCAAACAGTTTTCCCAACCTACGGGCGTTCTTTCTGGGTTTCCTTGGATATATATATATATAAGATCTTAGACCTCTTAGCACTCCTCCTCCGTCAGGTGTGGCCATCAAAATGTAAATAGACTAGCCAAAAGGTAAACACAATCGCGCGCCATATGCAGGATTTGCAACATTATTGCACACAGGCTCGATTTGCGTCATGCTCTGCCAATAGTGGCAGGGTTGTAGAGCTAGCACCACGCCTGTTATCAAAATGGGGTAGCTTGTGGTACAATTTTAGAAGAAGGAAGCCGAATAATGAGCTAAAAGAAAAAAAAAAAATGGAAAAAAGTGAAAAAGATGAAAGAAAAACGTACAGGCTTGCTACCAGTGGTGCACAGTGAATATCCTCCATTCTATAAATAACTACAACTTGGTCAAAAGCTTACCCGGGCCCTTGGTATCTGAGAACAAGATACCCCAAGTTTCAGGAATCTTGGTAAATCCATCTTTCTCCTTACTAAGATCAACCAAAGTGAAGGTGTCCGTGCCAGTCTTGATCTTCCCCTCCTGGATCCACCTCAAGATGTCCTTCACACCCTTGGTGAACTGTGACGCATAGTCAAGGATAATAAAGCCTTTGACCTGTAACCTGTTTGTGATGATTTGAGCCCAATTTCTGATAAATGACTTGCTGTAGTCGTTGTAGCCAGCAATAGCACCGCAGGCCACGATGGTGCCGTGGGGTCTCACCAATGTGAGCATTTTATCCAAAATGTTTCCACCTACACCGTCAAAATAAACGTCTGCGAACTTAGCATCTTCATCAGTGGAGTCTCCAGCGATAGCCTTGGCCAAGTCCTTGCTGAAAGTCTTACTTTTATAGTCTACGCACACATCGGCACCGATGGATTCAACAAACTTACACTTGTCAGGGCCCCCAGAGATTCCAATCACTCTTTTGCAGCCAACTACGTTTTTGGCAATTTGAACGCAAACGGAGCCTGTAGCACCGGATGCTGCAGAAATGACAATTGTATCAGTTGGCTTCAAGTTGGCCACATCAAGTAATCCGAAGTACGCAGTCAAACCTGTCATGCCGATAGTATCAATGAATAACGTCAAGGGTAACTTGGAAGGGGGGATTTTGTTGAATATACCGTCCTTCTTGACAATGGAGTAGTCCTGCCATCCTAAACTACAGCTTACGAAATCTCCTACTTTAAAATCTTTGTTGGTGGACTTGACTACTTCTCCCAAGCCCGTAGACCTCATCACTTGGCCAGGTAAAACTGGAGGTACATACATTCTCTTAGGGTCGATCCCCTTTTGGATCCAGGATCTCTGCGTAGGATCATTCGAGAGATAGAGGGTTTTTACGAGGAGTTCATCCGCTTTAAGTTCTCTGATAGGCGTGGTCTTGAGCTCAAAAGTGGAACTTTCTTCCCCAAGTTTCAAGTTGACGTCAGTAACTGGCGATTGTTTCAAAGTAAAGGTTCTAGCTGAAGTGGGAGCCATTTTAATAATAAGCAATTTATATAAAAAGAAATAACAAAAAAGAAAAAGAAGAAAAAGGGAAAAGAATCTATATGATCTTGGGCCTATTTATACTCTACGAAACCAGCCTTAATAGTGAGGAGCCTAGAAAATTACCGAGTTTCGTTAGCAGCTCCCCCGCATTTCTAGAATGGAGTGAAAAATTCGGTACATATTTGCGGGACAAGTTTTAGCCGAAGCGCTATTGTGAGGAAGCGGAAGATCTAGAAAATAAGGGCAGTACCAGATTAAAGGTATAGGCAAGTATAAACTGGAAGGACTGCGTTGCAAAAGCTCAGTACAGCAAGAAATGGACCATATATGCAAGCAAGGCTAAGCTGCGATGAACTGCATTGGCATTATGCTGCAGACTGCTAAATTTGGTGTAGTCTGCGAATGCTATTTTGCTAGAAAATTGACAGTTAGCGATAGTTAATCAGCTCTACGTCTCCTCTATACGCTATAGTCTACGTTTATATAGCCATATATTGTATAGGTTCGAACTGGGCTATCAGCTCCATTCACTTAAAAACTCTTCTTCTTACAAATTTCTACAACTTTACCTTGTTAACTATTCTGTCTTTTTTTATTGATATTTTCTAAACTTCAAGCTTATCCGTTTCAAATTCAATTGGATTCAATACAAGCTCTCCTAGGTTCTAACATCTGGTTCAACTCTACCCAAATGTTCCTGGAACCCTAAAAAGCCCAATACAAACTCAATTTCCTTTTCAAGGAACTTATCAACACCCTGCTTGTAAGTTGCTGCGTCAGACGAGTGCTTTTCCAAGTATAATCTTACAGTAGCACCAGAAGAGCCTGTACCTGATAATCTAACGATGAATCTTAATCCATTGCTGAATTTGACAAACAAGCCCTGCTTTGCTGATACAGAACCATCCAAGTCGGTATAGGAGAAGTTGTCAGCTTCGGAAACGACAAAACCTGGTGCCAATTCTGATCCAACAAAGTCAGATTTGGCAAGCTTTTCTTCTAATTGCTTCACGATTTCATTTGCACCTTCACTCGATACGTTTTCAAAGTCATATCTGGTGAAAAATGTTCTACCATACTTCGACCAGAAGTTTTCTTGAACCAATTTGATGGAAGTAACTTCTTCACTCGTGTTTTCCTTGTCAAATGCAGCTAACACATTTAACCATGCAATAATGGCCCACAAACCATCCTTTTCTCTAATGTGATCAGATCCTGTTCCAAAGGATTCTTCTCCACAGATAGACAACTTCTTGGCGTCGAAAAGTGAGCAGAAGAATTTCCAACCAGTTGGGACTTCATATATAGAGAGTCCTTGGTTCTTAGCCACCAAGTCAAGCGCACCACTGGTGGGCATAGATCTGGCCAATCCATTGACTCCTCCCTTTGCAAAATATGGAATACTCTTAGCATGTTCTGCAATAATGGCAACAGAATCCCCTGGAGAAACAAAAGTTCCAGCTCCATAGATCATATTTCTGTCTCCATCACCATCGGATGCTGCACCGAAGCTTATATTTTCCTTATCAACTCTTTCAACTAAAGTGTGAGCGTATGTCAAGTTAGGATCTGGGTGCAAGCCACCGAAATCTGGCAAAGGCTTGTAATTTTGAATTGAGTCATAGCTCAAACCCAATTCCTTGACAAAGATATCTTCTCCATATGGACCAGTGACCCCGTTGAGCGCATCAAAGAGAACTTTGAAGCCCTTAGGCTCAGATTTGGCGATGAACAGCTTGATGAGGTCAAAGTCAAAGATTTCCTTCAACATGATCGTGTAGAGTTCAGTTGAGTCGATGATCTCGATTTCCAAGCCATTGACATCCTGCGATCCAATTTTGCTGAGTTCAATTTCGGGCAAATCAGCGACTAACTTGTATTCAACCAACTTGGTGGAAATGTCGTAGATCTTGTTGGTGACAGATTCCGGAGCTGGACCACCGTTGGCAAGGTTGTACTTGATTCCCAAATCATTGGTTGGTCCACCCGGGTTGTGACTGGCGGTCAAAATGATACCACCAGTAGCACCCAACTTTCTGATAACGTGAGATGTGGCTGGAGTCAGGAGAATCCCATTCTGGCCAATAATCAATTTCCTAACGCCATTCCCGGCTGAAATTTTGGCAATCAATTGGATCACCTTGTCGTTGTAGTATCTACCGTCACCTCCAATGACCAATGTGGAATCCTTAACACCCTCGGGGATAGCCTCCAAGATGGCCTGGATGAAGTTTTCGGTATAGTGTTCTTTTTGGAACACAGTAACCTTCTTCCTGAGCCCAGAAGTTCCTGGCTTCTGGTCCTGGAAGGCTACGGTCTTGACTGCGGTAATTGACATATTCTATGGATAGGTTGTGCTTGGATGGAGAAGGAAAGGTGTAAGAGGAATTTTATTTTTTGGGATTTCTTTTTGTTGTAAAAATGAGAACCCCCAATAAAAAAAAGCCTGGATGCAAGGAAAGGTACAAGTAGCAAATGTAGCGCAATTGGGTAAGAAATGAATATATGGTTGCTAAATATTACTGAGGAAATCTTAAAGTTAAATAGTGGCCGTAGCCCCAAACATTTGGTTGCAAATGATGTAAGTGACCCCCTCTCGAGAAAAAATAATTAGGGGGAGAGTTTATTTTGGAATGGGGTGACGGAGTAAATGTGGGGGTACATGAAAAAGCGACGGGGATCAGGAGAGAAGCGAGAGGATACCGGGGTGGGTTCTTTGTTGCCAGCTTTCTTCCGACTTGCTTCCGGTTTGGAAATATGGAGAGTGTTACATAAGATAAGCTAGATGTGACGTAGGATGTCCCAGATAGAAGCAAGCTGCAAGCTGGCCCTGCATCATTGTTTGTTCTCTCTTCTCTTGCGTTGGGCAAATTTCGCAGCGTTCCCCTCCCCAGAGGGCTGAACCAGTGGGCTGAAAATTTGGCTGCCCGCGAACCACCACCTGACTCTGCACGAGTTTCGGGATCAATACGCCCGAGATGCACCTGGCTTCTTTAGAAGGGTTAAATGGTTAATCCGAGCCGTTGGGGCCGAGGGGATCAAGATGTGGTAGACTCCAGAATTCTGGAACACCCAGTAGTTGGTGCAAGTGTGGATTAGTATAGCGGTATGCGCATGCAAGTTTGGCCCACAGAACGCATGGAACCCCATGCAGAAGTTGATAAGCTGTTCCGAAGTAGCCACAGTACTAGTCGAGAAGTGGTACTCCGTATCACTAAAGACCACACTGTGGAATGCTGCAACACTCAGAACAGAGTTCCAAATAAGGCAACGATCCCAATAGAAATTACCGAACGGTGGTAAACGCTACTCGATTGACCTCTTCTGTACTGGAGTAGACTAGAATTCCTTCTTCTTGTGAATTACATTGCAACTGTCCCACAATCATTCTTCACTGCTCTTGTCAATGCATGCTCTGCATCTTGCTTGTCAATGCTACACTCCTTCTTTTCGCTTCCAGCCTTCTCCATCCACCTCCCTTGTTACTCTACACCTCCTAAATCACTGCACCTACGTCTCTACATCTTTCTCCATACATCGTTTATTATAGTGCTGTCTTTATAGAATAGACTTCAGCATCTCTATTTGGCGATAACCTTGTTGACTGCGTCAGCCAAGTAGTCAACGTTGCTCTCGTTGATACCGGAAATGGAGAATCTACCGTCTTCGGTAGCGTACACAGAGTACTCTTCTCTCAATTTAATCACTTGTTCCTTGGTTAAACCGGTGTAGACGAACATACCTCTTTGCTTGTTCAAGTGTTCCCAGTTGTAGTTGGTCTTGTCCAACTTCTCGTAGAACTTGGTTCTGATGTTGTTCAAACGGCCAACAACGCTGTTCAAGTCGGTCAACCAGGACTGGAAGAGGGATTCATCAGCAAAGATCTGTTCCACAATCTTGGAACCGTGGATTGGTGGAGAGGAGTACATTGGTCTGATCAATTTCTTCAATTGAGACTCGATTCTGGTGGAGGCATCCTTGGATTCAGTAACAATGGAGATAGATCCGGTTCTTTCACCGTACAAACCCATGTTCTTGGCAAAGGATTGACATAAGGCGTAAGATGGGATCTTACCTTCGACAACCAACTCGTTCAATCTACGCACCAAGGAGATATCCTTGTATGGGTCACCGGAGGCGAAACCCTGGTAGGCCATGTCAACCAATGGGTAGAAGGACTTGTCTTGGACAATGGTCAAGACTTCGTCCCATTGTTCAGCAGTTAAGTCCATACCGGTTGGGTTGTGGCAACAAGCATGCAACAACACAATGCTTCCTTCCTTGGCTCCCTGCAAGCTGGTCTTCAAGTTTTCGAAGTCCAAGCCATTCTTGCTGGTGTCGTAGTAGGAGTAGAACTCGGAGCTGATTCCGGCATCGTTGAAGACGGCAATGTGGTTGGCCCAGGTTGGCTTTGGAACCAAGATGTGCTTGGTACCGTAAAATCTGTTCAAGAAGTCGGCAATGACTCTCAAGGATCCGGTACCGGAGATGGTCTGGGAAGAGACAATTCTGCCGTCTTCGATCAACTTGGCTCCGTTGACATCCTTGCCAGAGTTGTTGAAAATGAAATTCTTGACAATGTTTTGGAAGTTCTTGTTACCGATGATACCAGTGTATTCCTTCTCGGTTTCCACTTGCAACAATTTTTCCTCGGCCTTCTTGACACTTGGGAAGATAATTGGTCTTCCCTGGTCATCTCTGTATGCACCAACACCCAAGTTAATTTTTTGAGGGTTGTTGTCCTTTTGGTACGCCTCAGCGATCCCGAGAATCTTGTCTGGTGGAGCCAAGGGAATGTCGCTGAAGGCAGAAACAAATCTTACCGAGGTAAGGGCACTGGATCTCTTGAAGAGACTCTTTTGAACGGTTCTGGAAAGCATGATGCGTCTGCTACTGTTAACTGTTTCTTCCTGAAGAAAATCTGACAAGAATTTTTTTGGCTGTAAATTTACAACATGCGTCCACTTGACTCATTTTAAATCAACATGACTCCGGCGCCAGAAATTTTTCATGCATTGCAAAAGGTGGGGTGTGTCGCGAAGAGCCGGATGTAAGGAGCAGCGATGAGGGGATCCCAATAGGCCATATCGGTTCTGTACACACAAAACGGGAGTTTAGGGAGTATGGGGTTCGAGTTCGGAGCGCGCTAAAAGCCTGGACCGAAGGCTAAATCCGGTTCGGTCGAGCTTGTGAAAGCGAGGGCGGAAAAAGCAGGCGAGATTGGCGGGAAAATGCACGCCAGTTCCAAACTAGGAAAGACAGGACAGTGGCGCGGTGGAGAATGGCTCCATCGTAGGGAACCGTCTAAGAGCGAGAAATGGAGCAGTGGAGTTTGGGACTGGAACGAAAATGTGGCATTGGGTGGGAGTGATGCGTTGTGTGCGAGAAATAACATGTACTGCATGTCTGGCAGCCAGTAGTGGGTGTGCTGTAGCATGCATTGTAGCCCTAAGGTATTCTCTATTCACTATGTGCAGCTCATATGACTCTCTCTGGCTCGCCTGCTGCTACCCTGATAGCCCTAAAAATGCAAAAGTACGAGATAGGGCCGTACATCTCCTCAATGTCTACAGTAGTCACCGCTGAGAACAACATAATGCCCAAATTTGCGAGAATTAGTGGAAAAATAGTGCATGATCCGGATTTTTACGTATTTTTTTGACTACAAGAAGCTGCGATATATTATAATAATGACCACTTTATTCTACCAACCAACATTTCAAATCTTCGTGTCTTCTCTTTCAAGTGGTCTTCTTCAGTAAAAGATCTCGTCGCTGTCCGTTTCATCTCTTCTCTCGACACTAGGCGAAAATGGCACCCTGTGAGAGGGAGCTGGTGTACCGATGTAACTAAATCTTTCCATATGCATTCGACGAACTTGCTGGCATACCTTACACCTAACAGAAACCCGCCCTAAATGGAAAGGCTCAGCGCATGTTTTAGTTTTTCCGAAATAGATGTAAGAAAAATAAAACTTTTAATAAAATACAAATGCTCCTAACTAACAATAAGAATCGCTCTGGAATTGCATTTACCCTCTCAAAAAGAAATTCAATCGCTTGTTCTGCTTGTAGGGGGTTCAGATAGCATTTCTTTTGTTTACGTTAGATAACATTTCTTTTGTTCATGCATCCTTTGTTGCTTGGCTGCTCCTTTTGCGTAAAAAGAAACACGAACCATTTGCAAATTACGTAAAATATTTAATAATTTCAATCCACCGGCAACTTCCGCAAGCAATCCTAGCACAACTGATGCCAGTAGAGTAATAGATTTCTTTCTCGAACAAGAAACGGAACTGAAGTTGTAGAGGTAGCTTCTTACAGTAAGAGGATACTGTAGAAGCCTAGCTCAGCTCTCTGCATTTTGCTCACCGGTGCGTCTTGGTCCGGAAAAACATTTTCTCCGGATTGCTGCAGAAGAAATCCTCTGCGTCAAAAATAAAAGCACACTAATCAAATTGCTGCTAAGACGGAAGGTGCTCTTTAACTATACAACCTGCTATGCTCTCGAATTTTTAGATTTGCTAGCTAAAATATCTCTTATCATTAGTTGCATCGACTTGGAATCCTGCCATCGGTTGGAACTGTCTGTTTTGAGCGCTCTACTACTGTTTCTTGAGCTCAGCGAGCTGCCCTGCAAGCGTTTGACGCCTACCCTAAAAAGGTACCATTTGCTGCACATCACAGATTAGCTCTTTCAACCTGACCAGCTCTTTCAGTCTACCTAGCATACTGCTGCACTTCTTGCAATCCATTTATGTTCTCTAGATTAAGATACTCTTCGCATTGAGCCCAAAATCGTCCTTATCAGCAAGTTCTCATTGTACCTACACTTTCTTTAATTCTATTCGTTTATTATCGTGCAAGACTAGTTTGAATCAAACAGTGCACGTAAGGTCATTAATTGTTTTATCTATATATAAATGCAGTGGTATATCCTTAAACTTGTTCTTCAACTTCAGGCTTGTGTTCGGCAGCAAAACCAGTGGTAGTAGCCATGGCTTCTTCATTTGGTGGAACCCACTTGGATGAAGACATTGCGGTGACACCTGAAGCATATAATTCATCAACTTCTTCCAAGGTAAGACCCTTAGTTTCCATAACGAAGAAGTAAACGTAGAAGAAGGCAAAGATCAAACAACCGGCAAAGACAAAACCATAGTAGAAGTGGATGGCGGAAGTAATGAATGGAGTGAAGAAGGAAATCAAGAAACCCCAGATCCAGTTAGCAGCAGTAGCAACAGACATAGCCTTAGATCTGATTCTCAATGGGTAGATTTCGGAAACAATAGTGTAAACACCACCAGCCCAGGTAGTAGCAAAGAAGAAAATGTACAAACAGGTCATGAAGATCATAGCATCACCAGTGGATTGGTTAGTTGGACCATCGTAACCGTCAATGTACAAATGAACTGAACCAAGAACGGCGTAGACAATGAAACAGACGAACATACAAGCGGCACCAACTAACAAACATTGTCTTCTACCGAATTTCTCAATGGTCCAGATACCGACAAAGGTGGAACCAAAGTTGACAACACCGATAACAATGGAAGTTTCGAAGGAATCAGTCAAACCGACAGCCTTGAAAACAGTAGTACCATAGTAGAAGAAATAGTTGTCACCAGTCAATTGTTGTAAAGATTGTAACATAATACCGTTAATAACTCTCATGAGCATCTTTGGCTTACCAGTGAATAATTGGCCCCATCCGGCAGAACCTGCAAGTCTTTCTCTGTCAACACCGGCTTGAATTAATTGAACTTCATGGTAACAAGCTGGATCTTCTGGAGAGATGTTGTTGGATCTGGCAATAGATACCTTAGCTTCTTCGATCTTGTTCTTTTCAACCAAGTATCTTGGGGATTCAGGCATGAAAACCATACCAGCAACCAAAATGATGGCCCAGGCAAAACATAAACCAAGAGGAATTCTCCATTGTCTGGAGTCATCGTAGTTCTTAGTACCGTAGGTAGTACAGTAACCTAAGAAGATACCCATGGTGATAAACAATTGGAAACAGACAACCAAGGTACCTCTCAAGGTCTTTGGTGCGGTTTCACTGATAAACATAGGAGAGACAACGGAAACGGTACCAACACCTAAACCAGCGATGGCTCTACCAATGACAATTTGGTACCACTTGTGAGATGAGGAAATTTGGATAATGATACCGATACAGTAGATAACCATGGCAAACATAAGACCCATTCTTCTTCCCCAGAGATCGGCAACCTTAGAGAAAAAGATACCACCGACAGCACAACCAATGTTGAAAATAGCAACAATACAACCGGTTCTGGTGTTAGATAAGTAGAAGTCACCAGCAGCATTCTCTTGTCCGAATCTGTTCAAGAAATCATCCATATTAACGAAACCTGAAATAGTACCGGTATCGAAACCGAAAACGAAACCACCGAAGGCAACACACAAACAGAAGAAAGTGATCAACAAATGGTCCTTCCAAGTCTTTTGAGCCAAGTCGGGGTGAACGTTAGCATCTGGAGCTGGTGGAAGTGCAACATCTCCATTTTCTTCTTTGAACTCTTTTTCCATTATGGAAGAAGAGCCAACAGGCGTTTGAGCTCCTGAATCTGACATTTTAAATAATCTTTGAATTAATAAATATAAAGTATGCTTTATAGAAATGCTATACAATATATAAACTTGTAATTTAGTGAAGAAGTAAAAATGAAAGTTTCGGAAAAACTATTCAGAAATGTGCTGCTTTTATAGTGTATTTTCTACCAACAAAAAGAAAAAATTACCCACATTTCATGCATCATGCATTAAAAATTTTTTTCACGGAGAAACCTTTCTTTCACGAATTGAATCCGGAGACAAAGTGGGGGTGGGTGCATTTGAGGTTTTTTTTTTTTTTTTTTTTCTTTTTTATTTTTGTAAACTTTTGGTAATGGTCGCTTGCTCAGATGCTTCTGAATTGAGCCATTGCCAGTATATCCATCGAATAAACGGGAAGGTTTTACCAGTTTACAAACAATTACTAACAGAAGGAAACAATTTAATATACTCAGGACAATAGTGATAGACTAAAATGGTAACTCAGGAATGTCACTGGCCGTGTGTGAGTTTCAATGTATGCTAATGTGCCTCACCTGGCTCGAGCCGGCTCGCTGGTTGAAGTGGAGCCCCACGGGGAATTTTTTTTTTTCTTTTCCGGCTCAAATTTTTTGATGATGTGACAGAAAAAACGTTGGCGCATGACAATAGAGTGAGGTGATGTAAATTTGACCACCCAAAGAGGAAGGGAAAGAACGGATCTTTGTGGGTCACACGTAAAGCGGCGCATCTACTATGCTTCATCATCTTAGTTAGACTTAGCAACACACCATGTGTATGGTTCGATTCGCTTACATCGCCAGAGGCTACTCATGAGAGCTTTAAAATTTATTTTACTTTAATATTTTTTTTTTATTTTTATTTTTATTTTTATTTTCATTTTTCATTTTTTAGAGCAAGCAGCTTTATGCTACGCTTCATGTCCCAGCTCTTACATTACCCAATACCCTCTAGAACTCTACCCCGATTATTAATGGAAGCGTTGGGAAAAAAGGACGAAAGGATTAGAAAATGAATGACTACGTTAGAGAGCTAAACTACTATGAAAGAAGAGATAACAATTAGTACTTTCACGTATGATGGAGAATATTTTTTGTCAGGTGAAAATTTCTAAAATGGGATGTTCTTTGTCAGTAGTAGTTATTCCTGCCTCATGAAAAATGGAAAAAAAAAAAAAAAGACAAAATGGAATCTCGTAGTTTGCATTTTGTCTGGAACGCCAAAGTTTAAAATTCTAACTCAGGAAAGATTAAGTGTTTTTTTGACCCATACCCGGTTTTTGATATGAGCCCAGATAGCATTTGACACCATTTTTTTGCTGATTAACTTTCAAAACAGGACGCTCTTATCGGAGGCTGCTCTTCTCTTCAGAAACCTTTTCTTTTTCTACAGTTCTCTACAAGAAGGGCGAGTAAAAATGAGCCGAAATAGTTATTACGGTTGGAGTCATCGTTCTAAATACGAAGAGTAGAGATGTAAGTTGTTTCTCTTAGCAGCATAAAAATAGTACGAAGTCAGAATTTGTTGCCGGAAAAATTTATTTTTTCTTGTGCAGGTTAATAATAATAATCTCACTTGTTCAGCGCCCTTCTTTTCTGGAAAAGTGCCCGTCATACGCTAGGCAAAAATAATGCGTATAGACCAAAAACTAGCCTCTTATTGAGCAGTATACTGACGTCCACCAGCGTGATCTAAAGAGGAGTACGTCAAACTTACATCACCTTACAGTATGTCTGAATCCGTAAAAATCGATTCAACGTTAAACTGGATTTGCAAGATACTCGGAAAAACATGCATGCAGCGCGCCTTTTTTGACGCACGATGATGCTTTTAATGAAATATACTGATTTTGTCAAATAAGGATGAGGAAACAACGGAACAACTTCGGAAATTATGCATTCGCTAATCTGTATGCAAGACCACCTCTATTATTCCCCATCCAAAGGTGAAAAACCTCTCTAACAAGGATCGCTTACCTATGGGCTTACCCTTCTAACAAAGGTATTGCTGTCTTTAGCCTATTGCCATACCCGAATATGTTCGAGAGTTACTCGATTACTATACAGAAATTGTTTCTCTTATTCCCGTCATAACGCTGCTTTTTGGGGTATGCGATTTTGCTCTTAATCTTCCCACTCCACTCAAAAAAGTAGTATATCAATTTTGTAGCCAGGTACGAAAACATCTTCTTGAACCCAAGGTCTGCCATCATACTCTCAAATATTGTAGCATCTATGTACCTAGAGTTATCAAGGCATGGTAGAGGTAGCACGAAGAACAAGCTACTCATGCTGTTGCCTTTAGGTGGGAGCAAAAACTTGGTCATACGGGTAAGCATTTCTCCTCTCTCCAGTGGAGTGGGAACGAAGTTGAGCACCAACGAGCACGAAATCAAGTTGAACCGCTCGGTATCGTCGACGGGGAGTGGCCTCTCCATGAAGTTCTGCTGTAATATCTGCTGTGACTGAGAATTCAAGTCTATTTTCACCACCTCACTAAATATCCCGCTTGTTGAAATGAAGTTGGAGGGATTAAGGCACCCGATTTCAAGTGCGGTCAACTCTGTCTTCTTCAGTGCGACCACCTCCTTATATGGAGACTGGTTCAACCATTCCACGAGCTTTTTCGACGAGTCTCCGCCTCTATTTGAATCCTGTCCATGTATAGAAGCCGACTGGTACGCCTGGAGCCCTCCTCTTTTCTCTATTTCTGCGTCTATCTTGCCCAATTGCGAGAAAAGCTGGGGAACGGTGATACTGGAGTCTATCTTCATCACCTCCGTGCTGGAAGGTGGAGACATAGTGAGTGAATCTGGGTCTGAATTGGTCACATAAAACTTCCTCCACTCCTTCGTGCCCGATAGCACTTCCCTGTAGTTTGATTCAGTCACCTGCCCGCACTTGAAGTCCGTGCTGATCCTCTGCAATATCGAGTGTTTGTTCTTGCGAAGAATGTGGAATCTCCGAATGAGCTGCCTAGCCTGCTGGGGCTTGATCCCCTTGGGAACCGCCTCCTTTTTGGATCCAGTGATGGTCTTATGTCTATTGAGTAGGCCTCCCGTCTTTCTCTTGACCATTTTTACTTATTTTCGCTCCCTATCCGTGGCTCTACACGAGTGTTCACCTCTTCTCTTGTTGCGGGTGTTTTTTGTAGCGATGCTCATCGCGAAAATGCAAAAATAGAAAAGTCCTCCACTTCTGCAACACACTTTGCAACACTTTTCCTTACACACGGTAGAAGATGGCAGAGTCCAAGAAGAACCACAAGGTCAAGAAGGCCAAGCAGAGCAGGAAGGTTCCTACTTTGAAACAAAAATTGCACCGGGAGTCGAAAGTTGTGAAGGTGGACAACTTGAAGTGGAAAAAAGTTGACATTCCTGACACCCTCGATGACTTCGAGGGTTTCTACGGTTTGGAGGAGATCGATGGCGTTGACGTGCAAATCGAAAACGGGGTTACGAAGTTCGTAGTGAAGGGAGAAGAAGAAGAAGAAGAAGATGAAGATGAAGAGGAAGAGGAAGAAGAAGAGGAGGAAGACGCTGAGTTTGCTGGGTTCGCAGACGAACAGCCAGCGGATAGCCCTGAAGAAGACACAGTCAAGGATACCAAGGATGAAGCCAAGGCAGATAAAAAGAATGACAAAAACAAGGAGGAGACACAAGCTGGAGACTCCAAGAAGAAAGACAAGAAGGAAAAGAAAGCAAAGACCGAAAAAGCTGTGGGTAACGCTTTCGACATCGACTTAGACGCAATCGCGAACACCGATGTGGATCTTCCCGAGTGGAACGACCTCCAACTCTCGTCGTACACCCTCACCGGCTTGGCTAGTCTTGGTTTCACTTCCCCAACAGAAATCCAAAAGGAATCTATCCCTCTAGCCTTGTCTGAGCAAAAGGATGTGATCGGTAAGGCTTCGACTGGTTCTGGTAAAACGTTGGCATACGGAATCCCCATCTTGGAGAGGTACTTGACTCAATTAACCACCATCGAACAAGCCCGCTCGCAAAAGAAGATCCCTGCCCCAACTGGTATAATATTTGCACCAACCAGAGAGTTGGCCCATCAAGTCGTCGACCACTTGAATAAATTGGCACAGTACTCTCCCTTGCAGCAACATGGTATAGTCAGCGTGACTGGGGGGTTATCCATCCAAAAGCAGGAAAGATTGTTGCTGCATGGACCAGGGATCATTGTCGCCACACCTGGTAGATTCTTGGAGCTTTTACAAAAGGACGAAGAGCTCATCAAGAGATTAGCCCTCACTGAGTACATCGTCTTGGATGAAGCTGACAGATTGCTTCAGGACGGACATTTCGAAGAATTCGAAAAAATTTTAGAGCTCTTCCACAAGAACAGACCAAAGAGAGAAGGCCACCCTTGGAAATGGCAAACTTTAGTCTTCAGTGCAACCTTTGCTAAGGACTTATTCTACAAGCTCGACACGCAAAAGGCATTCAAGAAGAATGACGAAGATAAACAGTCGGCTGAAGAAAAGAATGCCGAAATCTTGAAACTCTTGCACGCCAAGTTGAGGTTCAGAGACTCCAAGCCTGCGTACATCGATACCAACCCTAACGATAAAGTTTCACAAGCCATTACTGAGGCACTTGTCGAATGTGGACCCACCGAGAGAGACTTGTACTTGTACTACTTCTTACTTTTGTATCCTGGCTCCACCTTAGTGTTTGCCAACGCCATTGACTCAGTAAAGAGGCTTGTTCCACTCTTGAACACCTTGAACATTCCAGCATTTTCCATTCATTCTTCCATGATCCAGAAACAGAGACTTAGAGCCATCGAAAGATTTACCGAGGCCACGCAAAATAACAAGACTGCCGTGTTGATAGCTTCAGATGTCGCAGCTAGAGGGTTGGATATTCCAAACATTGACCATGTGGCACACTATCATTTACCTAGGTCAGCTGACGTATATATCCATAGATCTGGTAGAACCGCCAGAGCTGGTAAAGAGGGTGTCAGTGTGATGTTTTGCTCGCCCCAGGAACTGTCTGGACCATTAAGGAAACTTCGTAAGGCGATTGCAGATTCTTCTAACAAAAAGTTCAAGAAGATAAATGCACATCAGGACGTCAAGTTGTTGCCAGTGGATACAGATATTCTTACCCAATTGAAGCCCAGAATCACCATTGCTTCCAAGTTAGCAGACAACCAAATTGCAAACAATTCGACTAGAAAGGAAGACTCGTGGGTGAACCAAGCTGCTGAAGATTTGGGTATCGACGACTTGGACGACATTGCAGACTTTGACGATGATATCCTCAAGAGAATGAGAAAGAGAAAGGAAAACAAATTGCTCGAGAAGGACGACTCCAAAGCAATGAAATACGAATTAAAGCAGCTCTTGAGCCAGAAGTTGAGAAAGAATGCCAGAAGGTCTTATATCACCAGTGGTTTACAAAACTTGGCTCACCAAATGGTGTCTGGAAACATGCACAACGAAGTCTTGGGCCATGCAAAGACCAACGCATTGGACGATATCAAGACCAAGCCAGGTGCTAAGTCAAGCAAGGCTAAAAAGCCAGCTACAAGTGCAAGCAAGGTGACCAAGCCAGCCAAAAAGAGCAACAAAACTACAAATAACAAGAAGGGTAAAGCCAATCAGAAAGGACAACAAAAGTAAGTGGCTCTATTGCACTACATAACAGTTAATTTAATATAGTTCTCATTTAATATGATTCCTCTATTCTTTGTAGATAAGTAAAGGCTGATTCCTCTATTCATTGCTGATAACAATCCAATGTTCTTGTTCCAATGTTCATTTTTATCACTACGGTTTACACTCTCCATGTTTCTTCCATAAGTTGCCAAGACAATCTACATTTCATTCTTCTATATGTGAACCTTGACCTACCTTCTATTAACCGGATTCTTTTGGTTGCTTCTGTCAAATATGCATTCTAACAGAACAATGAAATAAAAAAAAAGAATAACCATCAATTAACGTCGCTATATCTTTCAACTTCTTTTAATCTACAACTGCTTTCACCCTCTAGATAAAATCCTCGTCACTGTCATAAAACTCATCTTCGTCACTGAGCTCAGCCAATTGATCGAAATTGACCTTGTATCTCAATATAGCACCGACACCACCGAAACCTTGGACGAACTGAGCACCTTCACTACTTCTGTCAGTGACGAACTCTAAGTTTGCACCGAAGCTCTTGTAGTTTTCAGCCACCCACTCCAATAAAGTCTCTTCCTTGACAAGCTCCATTTCCATTCCGGTGGCCTTGTCCAAAGAGTAAGACTTATCAGGTAAGTCAGGGTTGACGTTTACAATTACCTCAGATCCTTCAACGTCCTTGTAGGTGTACCTTATAGTGTTCAAGTTTTCATAAACAATCAATATTTCACATGCACCCAAGTCCAATGCCTTCAAAGTGTCTTCAATACCGTAACAGAACTTTCCGGTATCTTGCGAGATTTCATCGAAGTATTGGTTCAACAACTTCTTTTCCTGCACGAACTTGACGTTGGCCAAGGTTTCAGCAGACAATTCAATGGCTTGGTTAAACCCGTTCTCTCCACCGTACAGGACATCGACTATCTTGATAACCTTGGCCTGTAATCTGTTGTCAAACAAGTCAGATTTGGACAATTCAGTTTTGAAATCAGCAGAACCAGCCAAAATCAAACCCTTAACATTCACCTTGTCGGCAGTGACGAAGTTCTGTACAGCAACTTCAGCAACCTTTCTGACATAATTGTGTCTTTTTTCTTCTCTAAGACGCGAGAAACGCAAAGCAGACTGACCACCTCTACCATGCTTCTTAGGCAAGTCCACAGTGAACTTGTGCAACACTTCTCTGGTGTTACCAGACACAGCACCAAATAATGCTCCGTTACCATCCATGACAATAAAACCAAACCTGTCGTCATTTTCCAACAATTCGTTCAATGCTTCCACGTGGAACTTGTTGTCACACAAGTACAATGAGGTGTTGATAGGCTTGAATGGCTCGAAATCGATATTCAACTTCTTTTCCTTACCTTCGTCGGTTATGACGTCACCACAGTAGATCACCAACCCGTTTCTAGGCACGTTATTATACAATTTAAGTTTCTGTTGTGTGGAGGTGATGGCCGACAAGACTGACAATCTATTCACTCTGGATTTAATGTTGGATGCGGTACCGTATTCTTCTGTCAAAAGCTTCTGGGTGAGCGCAATTTGGCCCTTTGGTGGGATAACCAAAGAGATCATGGATGTCCCATTCCCTCTGGCCATTTCCAAGGACTTGATAAGCTTTTTGACCTTCCAGATCTCAATGTTCTTCTCGGCTGTATCTTGTGGCTCTGACATTATACCTAGATTGTTGTGTGTTTGCTACGAAGAAGTCTCCTACTAGCTCGCTACGTGAAGACCTTTTGAAAAATTTTTAATAGCGAAAAAAAAGAAAAAAAAAAAAAAAAATGCACAACAAGGTAGGTTTTGTGTAATTGTCCGCTCTGAAAGGGCACGCTGCCCCAAGAATGATTGGGACTAGAGCACGACGAGATATCGCCCAAGATTGTTGGCGATCTGGCTATTTTATGATCATCGTCAGGCAGGGATCTTCCAAAACTCAGTAGATGGGTCAAAGAATGGATTTGGGTACACCTACGCTTTAGTGGTTGGTGCTCCCTTTAGTGGCTGTAAGGGCCCCATTGGGGGTAAGCCGCAACCATGCGCGACAATTTCCGTCTGATGGCTGCACCTCCGACTCGGTTACCTAGTGGAGCAAAGAGTAGCCAGGACGCCAGTACTTAATCATAGGTGTGTACATCAACAGCCATGGATTCATATTGAAGGCGTCCATAGTGTAACTTTCCGGATTAAGACGCTGGGAAACTTTTTGCAGCATGCTTATTTTTTTTTTTTGTTCTCTTGTTCTTCTCTTATTTAATTAATGCTTTCTTACTTTGGGAGAACCATCTTCATGATGTAGCCACCTAAACAACATTCTGCTAATTGTCTACTGTGCCCAGAAATCCCCCATTTCACCTTTCCCCTCTAAAACAGATAATGATGTCTCTTACTCCTTTCTCGGGGCGCTGCAAAAGCGTTTAAAAAAAGCGAAAATTTGCAGCACGTTTTTACGACCATTTTTGCAGCCAAGTATAAATAGCGGTCCATATCGCTGCCCCCTTAATTTGGGAGTAAACGCTTCTTTCTACACATAAGCAAGCTATTTAGTATGTATTTACTAACAGAGATAATTCAGATCATCCAGGCTCTACAACTCTCATTCACCAACATACCATTAGCAGACAAACCTAAATTCAAAGCTTTCCTTTAATGCACCGACCTTTTCCACAAATTGTCATTTTTCAAATTTTTGCTATAAGCATGCAAACGATGTTATCCTGTTGGATATTCTAACCTTAACAGTTCCACTCCTTTCCATTCCACTTCACTCTGCCTCCATGCCTCGAGACTATAGCCTTGACCGTCATCTTTACAGAAGTTCCTACTAACAAATAAGCTTTCGCTACAGATTGTATGCAGTAGTAAGTGAATCTAATTTAAATTTCGCTTTCTTTGTATGCAGTGCATGTTTTCTTGAAATTTTAAAAAGTGCAATATCCTTCGAAAAAACACTGGAATACTCGGTTCAGTCTCACTCCCGAAGATTTCTTTGATACCTAGTGATTAGTCTGAGTGAATTCTCTACTTAGCACACTTATAATGTCAACCAAACTCCCTGAAGAAAGCGATCTCGGAGATGAGGGTAATGTAGGTGGTCGCCCTTATGATAGCCAGGTGCAAGGCGAACAAGATGACTACGGCTCGGATGCTGACTCCTCCTTAGATGAAGTTTTTGAGAAACCAAAGGAAAAGTCCAGAAAGCCTTCTGATAATGCCTTCAGACAACAGTCATTGAAAGCCTATAATCCTGTTTTCACAGCAAAGACCGTTATCCCAATTTTTGTAATTATTGCAGTGATATTCGCACCCCTAGGAGCAGCAATGTGGTATGCTAGTCACAGGATTAAAGATTTGGCTATTGATTATAGTCAGTGTGAGGTTATGGCCAACACTAATTACTTCCAAGAGATTCCTCAAGAGTATTTGGATTTTAATTTCCCAACGCAAGATTCTAGTTACGTTCCAAAGGCGTCTTGGAAATTGAGTACGGACGATTCTCAAGCTTTTGAGGATGAACGTAATGTCTGTATTATTCAGTTTGAAGTTCCTGATGATATGAAGGGACCAATTTATTTCTTTTACAGATTGAAAAATTTCTATGCAAACCATAGAAGATTCGCCAAATCATTCAGTGAAGATCAAATCGAGGGGAAAATAGCATCTGTTTCTACCATCAAGGACACAGTGGGGCAAAACTGTCAACCATTGCTGACAGATCCTGCCACCGGTAAGATTTATTATCCTTGTGGGTTAATTGCCAACAGTCTTTTTAACGATACCTACACCACCACTTTGACACTGGTAAATAACTCTAAAAGTTCCGATTACGAAATGACAACTAAGGGAATTGCTTGGAGCTCTGATAAAAATAGATTTAAGAAGACCAAGTATAACCATACTCAAATTACTCCTCCTCCATATTGGCACAAGAGATTCCCCGACGGCTACAATGAAACTAATGTACCAGACATTCTGACATGGCACGAGTTCCAAAATTGGATGCATACATCTGGGTTACCTACGTTCAACAAGTTGGCACAAAGAAATAATGACGAAGCGTTGAATGCTGGTACCTATCAAATTTCTATTGGATTACACTTCCCTGTTTTACCATACAATGGCCACAAGTACGTTTACATTTCTCAAAGATCTGCCATTGGTGGTAAGAATATTTTCTTGGGAGTCAGTTGGATGGCCGGTGGAGGTCTCTGTTTAGTTATAGCAATTTCATTGTTGATAGTGAACTTAATTAAGCCAAGGAAGACAGGAGATGTGAATTTATTAAGTTGGAACAAGGAACTGTTCAAGCAAGATGAGAGGTCGAATGAGGATGTGCAAGTTGAAGAAGAACCTGCCAATATTGGTCATTGAGCAAGGAAATAATACTATAAAACAGTCTGGCATGATTGCTGTCTTCAATGCTGTAACTGTTACTTTACAGCAAACAATATTTATATAAATACTTTGAATATATAAGAATAGGAATGAACGCTATGCAATACAATTACTTTCTATCAAGTCTAGTTGTAGCTGAAGATGCCAGACTTGTAAAGGATGGTTTTGATTATGACATGAGTTTTCGTTCTGGTAAAGGTCACGCCTTTGGCATAAGCCCTTTGTCTGATGAAGGTCACTCCTCTGGCCCAAGCTCTCCCCCCTGATAAAAGACCTCCTCCCAGCGAAGCTGCTGCACTACATACCCAAGTACGCACCTCCTACACGTGGATCCAATCCATTCTCCTTCTACACATACCAACAATTGGTTCTTTAATAAATAAATTTCACTATATACCCCAAAATTCACCTCATTAAAATCATAACATAATACACATATACATAATCAAGCGTTGACTATAGCAAAACAAAACAAAAACAAAACTTTTCATCAATTGTCCAACTTGGCTTTCTTACTAACGCTTTCTGAGCCATCAAACTCTCTTTTCACAGACTCAGCAGCAACCTGGTGTATGGGAGGTAATGCGTACCTTTGACCAAAAGAAGGTTGTGAAGATGCAGGTGTGGGCTGTTGTGAGTGATGGAACCCGTCATGTGAAGGCACTAGCTGATGGTGGAAAGCATGTTGTGGTGGTTGGTGCTGTGACTGTTGTTGTGGCGACGATGAACTTTCATCTTTTAAGCTTATGACCTCGTCCAATCTCTTTCTCATAGAGATTTCTCTTAATCTGGCTGCTTGTTCCATGGCTTCCAACTCCATTATTCTAGTTCTGTACAAGTCGTTTACAAGCTCGAGCTCGGATATTCTGGTCTTTAAGATGGTGATTTCATGGTGGGGGTTGTCGTCAGGAGGACCGGAGGGTTCACCAGCGGAGCCCGAGCCTCCAGCGGAGCCAGAACCACCAGCAGAGCCAGAATTAGAGCCTGGTGCTCCTGCGGAAGAGCCCTGGCCAAAGTGACCTGCTCCTGATGTGCCCGAGTTGCCAGGATTGCCTGAGTTTCCAGGGCTACCCGCGTTACCGGCGGGCCCAGAGCTGGCACCGTTGCTGGTGCTGTCGTTGTCCTTCGCCTCGAAGGACTTGTTGTATCCGAAGCTGTTCTGAAAGTGAGGCAAGTGGTTGCTGCCGCTTCCTGGGCTGTTGTGTCCCACCAATGGTGGTAATGATGTGGGTCTGCTCTTAGGCGTGCCGTGGCTCAGGTGAGACTCGTGCGATAAAGAGAACTGAGGGCCGAATGATGGCAGCGAGACGCTGGTGCTGGTTCCTAATGAGGGAAGCTTAGTAACGGTGGCTGCACCGCCGGCATTGAGTGCAGAAGAGGGGGTGGAGAATTCCTGCTTTACCTTGGACTCCGAATTGGAAGTGCCCAAGCGAGTCGATGACGAGTTCATCAAAGAAACGTCCTTACTGCCGACTCCCAAGCTACCATTAGCAACTTTGAACGAAGCGCTTGGCCCAAGCTCGTGTGACATCGTCTCAAGGGCACCGGCAGCTGCGTGCGCAGCACTGTAGGCACTATTACTGCTGCTTCCTGGAGTCTTCGAGCCAGCGTTAGAGCTGGATCTGGCATTCAGGATAGAGCTGGTGTTGGATAAAAGTAACGGCGAGGTAATCCTCTGCAACCCTGGAGCAAACTGCGCTGGCGTCGATGACGGGTAGTGCAAGGGTTGGACCTGGTTGGACAAGTGGTGTGGGAGGTGATGTAAGCCGCCAGCACCCATGTGGGGAGTGTGGATCTGCGGCAAGTGAGGGAGAGCTCCGTTTTGGCTGGGTGTGCGGTTCAGCTTAGCGGCTGGGAGTAACGGAGTCAATTCGCCGTTGAACTTCTTGGTCTTTTGCGCCTTTGGAGACTTTTTACCGGATGGTGTAGCACCAGCAGTCGTCGTGGGAGGACCACCAGCAACGTTACTGCCCTGCTGCTGTGAACCCTGAGAGCTACTGGTCTTCACTGGTGTCGTTGAGTCCTTCAGCTTGAGCTCTGGCGTGTTAGGGACGGAAGACTTGGCGCTGTTGGGCTGCTTGATTCTGTTTCTCAGCTTGATCGTGTCTGTCTTCAAGCTGATGGGTCTTGGACGACCATGAAGCTTGAGAAACAACCCGCAGGCATTACACAACACCTGACCAGTCTCATCTCTTCTCCAGAGAGGAGTCGTCTGAGTCTTACAATTGCGGCATACTGGACTAGTTATGTTTGTTTTCGTGGTTGTGGTGCCATTGGCGATGTGCGTGGTGGTCTTGGCATTGGGGTGCACCGGATTAGCAGTGACTACCGAGGGGAGTCTTTGAATTTCCGACATGATGGCGTGTACCCGCTTAGTTTATCTATTTAGCGAAGGGAATGTGTAAATGGGAGCGTTAGCAAAAGTGCTGCTTGATCAATCTAAAACGGCTCCTTTTTGGGTGGTTATGTGGGAGCGCTAGTTTTCACACTGTGCAGAACAGACTGGAACGAGAACGGCAGGGTCAGTCTGGAGTAGGTTACGCTGGAGTATAAATATATATATATAGCTTAGTGATGATATATATATATATGGGTATACTTGTACTTTGAATCTACAGGCTCTTTTTGGTCTTATCTATAGCCAGGGTGTGTGGATCCTTAACGTAAAATTTTTTTAGGCTCGTTGTTGATAGCTTTCCTTATCTTTTTCTTTTTGTGATAGCTGATCCAATTTTGGTGTGGAACTAGCAGCTGTTTTTCGTTCAATAAGGGGCAAGGTGGCCTTTTTTTGCAGCTCGTTGTGATTGATGACTCAATGAGAGAATAGTCCTAGCGACTCAACTTCAAAGCTGGCTTCTGTGGGGTTCAAGAGGTAATCTACTGTGCCTATATAGTACAAGTGCAGAGATAAAAGATATAGGCTAAAAAAAAATTGAAAAAAAATTTTCCTAGTGCGAGAAATAAAAAAAAAAAAAAAAAAAAAAAAAAAAAAGTGAAAACTGTACACTGCATACAAAAGATAAAAAATTTTTCTTCATCGTCTTAGGGTGCTGATAGCGTAAGGCATTTTGGAGAGCCTCACGTGAAGGAGAATTGAAAAGAGGTAGATTCTACGTGCAGCAGCAGCTGGGTGTCGTGTCTATTTTAGATCCCTGTGGTGCTCGCTGGGAGGCCATTAGCTGGGGTGTTCAATCTCCGGGGTACGTTGTAGTCTCAATCCTTTTTTTTTTTTTTAGATTTTAATTTTATTTTATTTTTTTTTTTTTTTTTCCTTAATTTTTTTTTACTTTGGCATGCGGGCAGGAAGCCACTAAACAGCTGCCAACAAGCGCGGTTATCACGTTTCCTATTTTAGTTCACCAAGTGCTAGAAAATAGTGTGACCAGGAATTGCTTAATTGTACCATGATGGTAGTTTAAATCTGGGGTGTGTCAGTCAGCTGCAGTGGGGATGGCTCATGCAATCGCTTTATGCAGTGTCGTGCTATTATATTGGTTTCATTATCTTGGCTCCCTTACATTAACATATGCTGTGATAAGATAAGGGTGGTGAAATTACTAGCGCACCGTGCGCAAGTCGCTCCCACGGTAATTACGAAAATTTTTGCGTAGATTATGTGGATCGACTCATTTTTGTTTACCATTTTGGCCTACAAATTGCTACGGTTTCATGTCGTATTGTGTATGCCGTAGTATTTTGAAATTGCCCACCCCTCACCACACAACACACCACGTCCTTCTATTTTTAAGTGTCACAATGTTTAATAGTATTCTCTGCCTTCACTCTTCCGTACTAAATCGAAAAGATAAACTTTGCAGGGAGTGACACATTTTTTTTTTTTTTTTCGTGGGGAAGGTAACATGGTCAGAATGTGGGCCCTACTTAAACAACGTCCTAGGGAATGTACCCGTAGCTCTAAAATCTACGAAATGCTAATTTACGAATTGTGACTGCATTCGTGCAATGTATACGCTTCCGAACCCCTTCTAGCTTTCGGTTCAAGACCCTATGGGTCACTCCGCCAACGGGTGAAATTTCTATTTCTATGCTCGGCCTATTTCTTGTGCTTGCCGCCGTGCGGCTCAAGGTTGCATTTACTGGAAACTCTTTCTTAGAAGCTGCAGAACATAGTCTACCATATGCGCTGAGTCTTCAACCTCGAAGATCTGTTTGCTTCTCTTTGTGCTCTTGGAGTCTTCTCCTACCCTTATTCTCAACTTGCAGCTTTTCAAATGCCCTTTTGGAATCCTGTCGCCAGACGACACACCGTACAATCCAAGCCTTGCAGTAGTAGATGCTCTTCTCAACTCTGCATTGACATCTAAACTTCCATGCATGGAAACCAAGACATAGTCGAGCGGCAGTGATAACTCAGTGGAGACATAGTTTGGTAGCCCTATGCTAGAATTCTCACTCATGCACTTCTTGTTGAGCATTTCAGTTATAAGATGATGCTGAAATGGCGAATTACACACTATTCCAATCGAGCTAGATTCGTATCCCAAAGCTCGCATGTACTGATAAATAGCAACAATGTACTCAGCTTCATCTGTATTAAGACGAGGATCTGATGGGGACTTACATTCAATAAGTTGCATGCTTTTATCGAAACCTCCATTAAATGTACTCTTTTCTTCCAAAGGCTCCGCTTCAAGGTTGTACAACGATGATATCTCGCTTCTGACGAACGCTTCTTGGTCTGTTTTACCATAACCGCTATCCTTGAACATATAGAATAAAGAATCCTTATTAATAAGGTCATTTCCTAGTACAATTACTCTCTTGGCTTCATTGACAAAATAGAAGGGGACGAGGCTATCAAGAGCCTGCTTTGTATGTACTTCAGTTAACAATATTGAATCAACTCTCAACTTCCTTTGTCCTGCCAATATCTCAGACGTTTCTAATTCCTTCTTGAAGAAACCATAAGATGCGTAAATCACATTGCAATAGCTCTCTACTACGTACCTGTGTCTCTCTTTTTGGTTACGCAACTTGCTTAATGGATTCAAAGTTTTCAATTCATTAAATATCGAGAGAACGTTCAAGTATGATGTAACCACTTTCTTAAGATTCTCCTCAAATGAAAGAGATGCATTAAAAACCTGAGCGAAAGGATACTCAGCTTGTAAAGTCTCATTAGTCGAAGCTGACTTAACCTTTAGTAAGAACAGTGCCCACTTCGGCTCAATGTGGTTCTTGAGCAAAATCATTGAATCCTCATACGACTGGCTAAAATTCTCATTATCTAATCCAAGTTGTGTTGATAATCCGTCCACTTCTGCAAATAGACTTGCTTCAAGCGACTTGAGCTCTTTGATCTTTTTATCCAATTGCTGTGAATCCAAGCTCGAGTTTCCAGAAAGAATCACCAGTCTTACCCCACCATATATGACGGAATTGGTAGCGAAATCAGGAAGTACGACTAACACCTTTTCTTTTGGGTAGTTTAACAACAAGTTTGAAGAAAGAGACGAAATGAAATTTGCACTTGAGAAGGGAAGAGTCTTGACAATGTGTAAGCCCTCAGGCAATGATGCACATAGGATTTCAAACGTTGTGGTTCCCTTTAAGGGATCTCCAGGTTTTACATCAAGCTCTCTTATGAGAGCCTCTGAATCTTTGAGGCTCACTGAGACCGAACCATTTACTTGACCAATGCTTCCTTCTTCAGTCTTCATCCTTTTCCTTTGTTGTCCATCCGATTGTATATGTATATCTTTGAATGCTTTCTTGAAAAGTTGGTATGAATTTGGCATGTCCAACTTGAATGAGACCAATTTCTCTGGTTGCCTGGTTGAGCCTTCAGCAATCAAACTCGTCATAAAGGGAGGAAGTTGCAATGAGCCGATTAATTTAGGTTTATTGAGAACTAGCTCCAACCCGTTTGAATCCTCCGTCAACTTTATAATATGGTTGTACTGGCTGAAAGTGACGGGACTTCCATCTACTTTTGTTAAAACGCAGCCTTTTTTATCTATACTTTTTATAATGCATATTTGGGAAGAAGTTACGCCAAACTTCTTCATCAACTCACCAGTACCATACTGGTTTGGTTTCAATATTTCAACAAGCAAAACGAAACTCTGGCTTGTTAAGGATATGTCTTTCTGGATGACTACTACTGTACCATGTCCATCCAACGTTGGTTCGACAGACTTAATTGGGCTTGAATACTTGCTTGCGCCTTGTACCTCACCATTCTTAGAAACAGAAAGTCTATCAAGAACTTGCAAGACATGACTATATGATCTCTGAAGATATGAATCACTCCACGATAGGAAGGTTGATTGTATAAAATGATGCAACGAGAGATATCGAGTATTGAACGAAGAAGAAGTAGCCTTCAGGGGAGCCATCTCCTGCCTATCGAATTTACTCAAAGCTTCTACTACTGACAGTTTTAAGTCAAAGTTTGGAACGAATATCTCGTTCAATATGGATGCAATTATGTCCGAACTGTCGATCTCATCTCGGTACTGGCAGATATTAATCGAACGGGCAAGTTTCATTAGAATCTGCTTATCTTTAAGACTGAGAAGAAACTCCGATAGCACTACCGAGGCAGATTTTCCGTCCTCCTCAAGGTTATACATGGAAGGCAATAACGAGAACTTGGAGGCTTCTGGAGTATCCAAACCACTCACTTCTTCCTGGAGAGTGCAGAACTTTTCGAGTTGGCGCTTTTCAACATGGTCTAGTGGAACCATCTCGTTGGAAAACTCATCTATGGGGTAGTATAAAGCGTACTGCAAATCAGAATTCTCTTCAGGTACCAACAGCTCCTTAATGAGAGTCCTGAAGCTGAATCTAATGGGAGCCAGCGATAGACATGCAACCAAGAGCCTCTCAAGGGGAGCCTTAAGCTTCTCAAGAGCGGCCCTACGCTGGGCCTGTGTGTACAATTTCGCTAAATTGTGAGCCCAATTGGCATACTTGCATTCTCTGTGGTTCTCAGCTTCCACTTTATACAACTCTTGTACGAACGTTGGCTTCAGTGCAAGTAGCATGTCCACCTTGCTGAAGCACCTCCAGCTCGAAACAGAAAACAACTGGCCCAGTAACCGTTCAACTGGAGCACTAAAGGGATATTCTGAAAAAAGAATTGTCAAGAAATCGAAGCAAGCTTCATAATATTGACAATTGGAGTCGTCAACCTTCGTGATATCGTTGGTGGAGTCCAAAATGTTGTCAATCAAGATGCCAAACCGATCATCCGACGAAAGGACCTGTTCCACCATGAATTTTTGGGAAACCACTGGATCTTTGACTGTCAGATCATATACAGCCAACCTTAGAATCATTTCTATATGTTTTTGACTCGATTCTGCTTCCAAATTTGCCCATAGCACCAGATGGAAGCCACTGACTAGGAGAAATCGATAGTCATCGGCAGTAGGTGGCTGCAACTCTCCGTAGACTTCATTGACAAGCTTAGAGCTGAATTTTTTGGCTCCCTTTTTCCACTTCTTCAGTAGCACTTTCAAGTTGGCCATAATACAGTAGCGAGAAGGAAGAACTTGCTGCTATTCAGACTACTTGGTCAACTTGACCAGTGCTTGGGTGATGCCTACGCTTTGATAGAGATGTACACTACATGCAGGATTGCAACCAAAGAGCGCAGAGACAAGCAGGTGGCAGAAAATGAACGGTAGAAAAAGAAGAGGAAGCCAGCAAGAAGTGCAGGCGGGAACTACTCGGTTCTGCACTACAGAGGGACGACAAGAAGTGCTCTCGAATAGCAAGCGAAACCAGCTAGAGTAGAGAGATATGGTAGACAGGTCTCATGTTGCGCCTGCATATAACACACTGATGATGATAGTTCCAGCGTAAGCCAGAGACCAGCTTCAAACGTGCTTAAAGTTGCTTGCTATTATCTAAAACCAAATAAAGCGATACAGATCATATCGCTTGCCATAGTACGAGAGAAAGGCTTCAGCTACAACTCTTTCTCTGGCCCCTAACTACCCAAAAGGGCGTCCGCCCACCAAAATCGGTTCTGCACGACCTCGAATTTTTCACTCAGTCAAAATTTTTCTACTTTGTAGCTAAGGGCCTCTAAGATCACCGACACCAACGAGGTACAGAAAGGCAAATATGCTCAGAAACGCATTCAGGAACCTCAGTGTAGGTAGCAGATTACGTTCAGGCGAAAAAAGCGCCAACTTTGCTGCAGAAGCAGTCTCTGCTGGCAGTGAAGCCAGCGGCGTGGCTGTTCCAATCACCACTGCTGCAAAGCTCCTCCGTCCCGTGGACATGTCGAGATCCAAGAGAAGAAATATCATCAGAAGAGAGAAGAGAATGAAGAGGCAAATCATCAGAGACGTCAATAACGCTAAAAAATTGGAACTTCGTAACTTAAAGTTCCAAGTGGATCCAGTCCTTGGTGACCCCACGAACGAGTTCATTCATAGAATCAGAGCAGAGCTTACTGAGGAAACCAACTTGGCCAACAGCTACGAACAAGAGGAATTGATCAAGTTACTTCACGGAGCCGAGAAGGCAGCCATAACCAAGAACTCCATACTGCAAAACAACTCGATTCTCTTCAACTCCATCACCGACATTGAACAGAAGAAGAAAAGGGCCGTGTTGACCATCTTGAACATGAAGAACAGCAACCTGCAAGACAAGAAGAAGCTTGCCGTCAAAATTGCTCAGAGAGAGTTCCAAAACAAGGAGGGAGATACCGGATCTGCAGAAGTGCAAGCGGCAATCTTGACTGTGAGAATTCACTTCCTTATGGATCACATCAAGGCCAACTTCAAAGATAAGGCCAACATCCAATGTCTTCGTGAATTGGTACAGCAGAGACAAGCCATGTTGAAGTACTTGAAGCGCCACAATGCCGAGAAGTACTTTTACACCATCAAGAAGTTGGGGCTCACCGACGACTGCATAGTGCGTGAGTTCAACATGGACAAGAACTACATGCAAGAGTACAATGTATGGGAAGACAAGGTGTTGGTGAAGTTGTCTGAGAAGGAAAAGAGTAAGGCCAAAAGAATTGACGATCTTAAGAAGAAGGTTAATCAGTACAGAGAGCTTGCGGGTGTTAGAGCGGAAGAGCTTGCTAAGCACGAAGAGTACAAGGCTACTCTCAGAGCACAAAGAGCGGCTGAAAGAAACACCAAGGGAGAGGCTTAAGAAGGGGGTAAGCTATTATCAACTTGTACATATAGAATAAACATAATATCGAGGCATCTTCAAAGCACTAACCTGGACTACCACGTCCAACACGAGGAAGGACCGGCCGTAGAACCTTATAGTAGGAACTGCAACTTTGTTGATAGTATACAGATAGAGGCTCACCGTGGAGTTCAGGGAAACTGCAAGCTACTGAGAGTCGCCCAGTGGTCGCCTATGCTCAAAAACTCCCCTCTTCCGTTCTTCGACAACTTCTCGAAACTACACTCTCCTCGATTTACAATTCCAATATCCTATTATACATATTATACACCACCTCTACTATACACTGGACCCCCTCGCTACGTGCTCATCCACACTCTCAATTAACTTGTCCAAATTATTCAACACCATATCTTCCTCGTCCTTCAACTTGGCTATACCTTCATTGAAGAACGCAACCTCCGATAGTATATCCTTCTTCACTTCTTCGCTTTGCTGTGAAACGCCCTTCAACTCGGTATACAACTCTTCGTTGTCTAGCCGGAGCTGGTCGTGAATCATATTGAGACTTCGGAGCGTATTCTCCTTAGTGTGAACTATATTGGCTTCCATGATCCGATCAGGAGTCAATTGGCTCAAATATACTGGACCTTCTTCGAATTCTCCATCCTTTGCTACATCTGCTAAAGCAACTACTTCGCGTCTTTCGCCGAACTTCTCCAGTCGCTTGTACGCTTGCAGAATCAATTCATCCAACTCGTTCAACTTCTCCTCCATGGCCCGATCTTTGAAGATCAAGTCGAATTCTCTTAGCGAATTGGTAAACCAGAAATCCACCATCTGCTGGCGGGCGTTTTCAAGGTGTTTTAGGCCATCTTTGGAGGCTGCTATCTCAGGATAACACGACTTGATGTGGTCCAAGGACATGGATTTCTTGATCGACTGCTCAAGTGCCTTGCGACTCACGAGCTGGAGCCGCTCATACCGGATTTTTTCTGCTCTGGTCATGCAGAGGTAAGAAGAGATACTAGAGCGTGTTTTAAAAGCCAAAAATAGTGCCCTATATCCAATGAAAGGGTTTACTTAACTGGAGAAGAACCAACATCTAGTTAGTGTTGTTGTTGCACCGCTTGGGTGATGTACGCGAACTGCATATAACATCCTACATATAAATACACAATCGATTATATCCTGCATATAACCACACACATCTGGAGCTTTTTTTGCGGGAGCTTCTTGAACAGCGGCAACCCTCCTCTCTTTCTTCAAAAGCTTACTAGTTGGGACAGTAATCAGAGTCCAAACAGATCCAGTTTGCACCCCAACACACACCAGCTTAACGAGAATCGATTCCAGTAAGAAAAAAAAAATGGATCCCCGCTCTCTCATTCAGGACGCTGAAAAGCTTACCAAACCTCAGTCAGGATTCTTGTCTTTCCTCTCCGGATCTTCGTCGTCGTACCGTCTTGAAGAGGCTACGGATCTCTATATCCAAGCAGCAAACCAGTACCGTCTTAATAAGGAGTTCAATTTGGCAGGCCAACAATTCGTTAAAGCGGCTGATTTACAGAAACAGTTAACCAACCACAATGACGTAGCCAACCACTTGATCGAGGCTTATAAGTGTTTCAAAGGTGTTTCACCTCAAGACGCAATTGATTCCTTATCCCAGGCAATTCACATTTTCCTCACACAAAACGGGCAGTTTAGAAGAGCCGCAAACTTCACAATGGACTTGGGTGAGTTGTATGAATCGGTTGGTGATACCGAGAACGCCATCAAGAGCTACGAACAGGCTGGAGATTATTTTGTTACCGACCATGCTGAGGCTTTATCTTCCAAGGCATTTTTAAAGTGTGCTGATTTGAGTGCTTCTGTAAAGAACTACAAAAAGGCTATCGAATTGTATGACAATATTATCTCCAAGCTGTTGGGCAACAACTTGACCAAGTGGAACTTGAAGGACTACTTTTTCAAGCTGATTTTATGCATCTTGTGTACAGACGATGTTGTTGAGGCTCACAAAAAGTCAAATACATTCTTGAATGACGAACCTTCTTGGGAGTCCACTAGAGAATACAAGTTGGTTCAAGATATTTTAGAAAGCATTGACGCTGGTGATGTACAAGGTTTCTCTGACAAGGTGTTTGAATACGACCAATTCAGTAAATTGGATAAGTTGAAGACCCAGTTGTTGCTACAGATAAAGAATAGTGTTGTAGAACAGGATGACGATGATTTGTTATAGAGATGACTTAACTTTTTTTGTATATGGCTATGAAATGATGATATAGTTCTAAGAAGGAAGAGTTGCTTGTAATTGTTAAACAAAGGTTTCTATGCTTCATTTTTTTTTTTCCTGGTTGAGTCGATTGTAGCATGTGCGTAGAAACATCAATTGGGGCTTGCCAACGGTGCTTAGCTCTTCTTCATGATTACATGCGTCTGCATGTGGTACTTTCCTGTTCTTTCTGATTACATGCGTCTGCATGCACCCTGTTGTAATTTTTTAAAAAATACGAAAAAAGAAAAAAAAAACAAATGGCTGCAATTTTTTTGGGTCTACATGTACTTCTTTCTTTTTTTCACATTATCATCATATTCTTGCCATAGAAAGTATGCAATAAACAATTAATATTATTAGAATTAGAATTAGGGGTAGTAAAACAGTAAGCTTTCTCACTTTCTACCGAAGAGGGATTTCAACTTCTTTAAGATCAAATCATCATCGTTGTTGTTCAAGACAACAACACCATCTCTCTCGACACCATCAGAATGGTGCTGAGCGGTCATGTCCAAAGATTGAACAGATTCAAGCTTGTGGTCTCTCAAGAAGAATCCTGCAAGAAGTAATGGGAAGCATAAGACTAAACCTACGATACATAAGATCTTTTGGGTATGAGAGTACGCATTGACAACGGCTTGTCTTTCTGGAGTACCCCAAGTGGAAGTCAAAATAAACGTGAATGGAGAACCGTAAGCAATTGCTGCATTAGTGACGTTTAAGCCTTCTGCAACAAAGTTCTTCTCAATTTGGTCGTAAAGTGTGTTTGTCCAAACAGCACCAGAAATAGATGAACCAAAGGCGGAACCAATGTTGTAAGATGCCAAGTACAAGGACATGATAACAGCCATGTTTTCGTGGTTGGTACAAGATTCAATAGAGACTTGAGTAGTGTATGTGAAGAAACCTGCACCGAAACCCATCAAACAAAGAGCTCCAATAACACCATTGACAAAGGTAGCTGAGTTAAGTCCATTGTTGTCACCTCTGTAGTGAAGAAGTAAACCTAAAGCCACACACCAACAAGAAATCCCAAAAATAATGAATCCCTTTGTTCTTCTGACGAAAACAATAAGGAAACCTAAAAGTGGACCAGTGATAACAGAAACGAATGAGTATAACGACGTAATACGAGTGGCAGCCTTAATGGATTGGTTCATACCAACAACCAAGACAGTATACATATAGTCGTTTGGCATGTACCAAACCCAGTTAATCATCACAGCAATGAAAAGAGATGCCCAAACACCTCTGTCTCTAACCAATTCAAGGGGAATAACTGGGAATCTTGCGAATTTTGCTTCCCAGAAGAGTAAGAGTGGGATCACTGCAAATCCAACAACTAATGGAACAATGATATGGGCAGTTTTCCAAGTGGCGGAGACACCTCCAGCTAAGGTAAATGGAACCAAAATACAACCGAAGACCACAACAATAAGTAAGATTCCAATAACGTCTAAGGTCCAGAATAAATCTTTCAAGTGGGTTGGTCCGAAAAAGTGAGTAACAACATTTTTCTTCCAACTCGTCCAGAGAGGTGGATCATCCTTAGTCAATTCTTTCCATTCATCACTTCTGTGAGCCAATACTGACATGTGAATCAATACAGCGAGGTATGGGACACATGCCAATGGGAAAATGAAAGCAAAGATTCCAATACTGTAACTCCAAGAGTGTTTGTCTAACAAATCTTGAGATACATTACCAGAAATCCAGGTGTTTATAATGAATGGCAAAGCTGGAACAAACGATGCAACCAATCTCCAGTTCAAGTTTGAAAAATCGGCAATCATAATTTGTAAAATGATCATCACACCTGAGTAACCAATTTGGTAAATGACTGCACCACCTGCAAATCTTTGGACATCGAAAGCCTGAGATTCAATGACAGTACCCACAGCATAAAAGACGATGGAGATGACGAAAAGTTGCAATCTACCAAATTTATCACATAATCTAGCGTAGACTGGTTGCGATGCTGCAGCAACAACCGATCTTATGACGTTAACCGTTGACAAAAGAGAATGTTCGGCGTAACTACTGGTAGCGTAACTCTGGAAAGTATATCTAATAGTACCATCTAACCCGTAACAGTATGCAACAAAAAATGTGGTGACGAAAAACAAAACTCTTAAAGCTGGATGGGTATATTGTTCAGCCATGATCTCGGCCTTTCTAATACCAATTGAGGTACTAGAAGACTTCAATACTGCTGGAAGAGCTTCAAATTGTTGCTCTTCAAAGTCGCCATTTCCTTTGACTCCAGAGTATGGTTCCTCTTCAAATTCGCCATTTCCTTTGACTGCATCCTTAGATGGTTCATAGTCTTCCAGTCCTAAGGACTTTTCTCTTAAGCTTCCAGAATCACTCATCAAAGTTTCTTTTTTTTTAGCCTTTCCGCTTAAGTTTGCTGATCAAATAGATAAAGGCTCACAGATTATCGCGATAATCTCCCATTTTATATCACCAGAAATATTGGAAAGTCATCTCCTGCCCGCAATGCCTAGAGATAATTAACTCACCTTAACAAATTAAGGCATCTTTTCTTTCTTTTTTCCACTCCCGTTTTTTTTTTTCTTGTTAATGCATGCTGCAAGGCAGTAGTCACATTAGGCTGGTATGGGGTTGTGAAATTTCTTTATGTCCTGCAATCACTACTTGTTTCATGCAGCATCTGGAAAAATTTTGACTGTGCGGCGCCAGCAAGCATAAAAAAGAGCCGCATCTCCAGGTTCGGTGTTTGTTACTCAGCTCTAATTGGCTAAAAACTATACGTTGTAAGACGGTTAACTATAGTTGCATACTGAGTTTGACGTTAGGTGAACTCGT
The DNA here is from genome assembly GCA_030563865.1 of Dujonia oleophila. Classification (NCBI taxonomy): domain Eukaryota; kingdom Fungi; phylum Ascomycota; class Pichiomycetes; order Serinales; family Debaryomycetaceae; genus Dujonia; species Dujonia oleophila. The sequence goes on along the minus strand of JAJMKG010000009.1, from coordinate 198,560 downwards.
GAAGGCAACAACCATGTTCGATGGGAGGCGCCTTGATAAAATTTTGCCGTAGAAGAAAGGATTTTCGGCGAAACAGATTTTTTAGATAGCTATCGCATGCCCCAAGCTATGTTCAATAACCAAATTGGTTTGCAAAACTAAGTGGGCAGTTAGGGGATTGACTCTAGCTGCTCTGATTTGTCAAGTGCAGCAGGCATTGACAAGAAAAAGCAATTTTTTTCAAGTGTCAACCCGTTCAACCTTTGTTCATAATCTACCGTACTTTCAACTCTTGAGATGCGGGCTCAGAAAAATTTCTATTCCACTAAAATTTGCTCATTCTCATGCACTCGTATATATGCATAGACAATCTCAGAGGGGAAAAGGGTGCGGTTTCATAGCCGAAATAAGGACAGAGATGCCCTACCTGTGCTATCGTTAAAAAAGCAGTGCCCCAGATTTTAAGGGTATGGGACCAGACCATTTGCCGCAACCCTTCATGCATGAGAAAAAATATAATAGGAAACTAACATCTTCGTATCCTCTTCGTACAAGGAAGTGCATGTCGGCAAAAGAGAGGAAAATCGTTCTCTGATCTAGTTTGGGACAGAATCTTTGTCAGTATTTCTTTGGCGAATGTCTCAATTTCAAAAGCCGCGGATGGGGACTTCTTTACCTTTTTGCCCAGATCTACATTTCCACTTTTAATAATATTCCTATTGTTTGTCACTTTCCAAGAAAAGTAATCCTCTGTATATGTCGCAACCGCCGCTCAGAAAATAGAAAATAAAATACCAAGAGTGAAGCTTAACAAACTTTATGCATATACCTGTAGCCTACTGCACGTAAACGGCTTAAACCGTAAGATTTTATAAGGCTTAGACTTTATGACAAATTTTTCACTGAATGCTTACACATCTACTAAGTTCAGAGATGCCTTCTTCTCAAATCTTGCTGAAGTAAGAATTCATGGCTTGTAGCTTGCAGACCACATTCGAAGAGTAACCGAGCCCGAGCCTCGTCTACAGACTGAGCCACGCTTTCTACAAACTGAGCCGCCCTTTCTACGGAGATTTTACAGAATGTTCCGCCATGTCTAGTATTACTTGTATTTTTATCTAATCTCCATATTTTTAGTTGGTGTTGTTTTCGTTTTCTTTTTTTTTTTTTTCTTTTTTTACCTTATTCGTTTCGCTTGATTGTATTCCTTTTATTCATGTGTAATTAACAATGAGTTAAAATCCTTCACTAGCATCCTGCTTAAACAGGCTTTCCACCGAGGAATTCACTCCATCTCTTGACTTCTCCTGGAACAATGACTTCGCTTGGAATGACATCAAATGTAGGCTTCTGGTTAATATTTGCTCTCAAACATTCAGCAAACAATTGCGAGGTGTTTGGTTCATTGAACAAAGCAATACCAAAATCAATTGCATTTCTTCTCATAACGTAGTCTTGGTCCAATAAATGATCAGCTCTAGCGTGAGCCAAATTGAACACACCACTAATCTTCTTGTCTTGGAAAATTTCTCTCAAAGCTCTCTTGTCGGTCTTTGGGAAAGCAATGACTTCAACATTTTCCGAAATGTACTTGGACAAGTAGTCTGCAACATCTTGCGAAGCAGTGTAGAAATTGTAGTTTAATCCGGACAAAGTTTGAGCAACCTTTCCTAACTTTGCGTTGGTTAAGTCACCTCCAAATAACAAACCAGAACCAGGTTGAGGAACAACAAAGTTCATGGTGGACTGAATGGAAGTCCAGTAAGCTTCAACCAAATCCTTACCAAAACAAGCAACTTCTCCAGTAGATGACATTTCGACACCAAGGAATGGATCAGCACCGGCCAATCTTGTGAATGAGAATTGAGGGACCTTGGTAGCAACATGGTCGTATTGCTTGTCCATTAAATTGACAGGAGCTGGGATTCCTTGTCCGATAAGAGCCTTAGCAGCAACGTCAATGAAGTTGACACCTAAAACCTTAGAAACAAATGGGAAGGATCTTGAAGCACGAATGTTACATTCAATAACCTTTAAGCGACAGTCAGTGTCATTAAGAGTTCCGTTCTCGTCGTCCTTGATGATTTGCATATTGAATGGACCAGTAATCTTCCAAGCAGAGGCAACCTTGTCAGCAATAGTCTTCAATCTTGAAAGGATTTCTGGTGATAAGTTTTGGGGAGGTAAAATCAAAGTAGCGTCACCAGAGTGGACACCAGCATTTTCAACGTGTTCAGAAACAGCGTGAACTAAAACTTCACCCTGGTTGGCAACACCATCGATATCGATTTCTTGGGCACCTTGAATGAATTTGGAAATGACAACTGGGTGGTCTTGAGAAACCTTGGAGGCGTTTGATAACTTGGCTTCCAATTCAGATTGGTTTTGAATGACAGACATAGCAGCACCTGAAAGAACATAAGAAGGACGAACTAAGACAGGGTAGCCAACTTCGTTAGCAAACAATTCAGCTTCTTCAAGAGAGGTCAATTCCTTCCATTGAGGTTGGTCGACTCCAATAGAGTCCAAGATTTGGGAAAACTTGTGTCTATCTTCAGCCTTGTCAATATCTTCAGGGTTCGTTCCGAGAACTTGACATCCTTCTTCTTGCAACAGTAAGGCGATGTTTTGAGGTAATTGTCCACCTACAGAGACAACCACACCTTGGGCGGTTTCCAATTCGTAGATATCCAAGACTCTTTCCAATGAGAGTTCTTCAAAATAAAGTCTGTCGACTTCATCGAAATCGGTGGAAACGGTTTCTGGGTTGTAGTTGATCATAATGGTCTTGCGTCCAGATTCTCTGAGAGCACGGGCGGTGCTGACGGCACACCAATCGAATTCAACGGAAGATCCGATTCTGTAGACTCCAGAACCAAGAACTAAAGTTCCGTGTTCGTCAAAGGTGACATCTGAAGAGGTTGCGTTATAGGTGGTGTACAAGTAGTTGGTGTCGGCTGGGAACTCAGCAGCTAAGGTGTCAATTTTCTTGACAAATGGTACAATTCCGTAAGATTTTCTAAGAGCTCTAACTTCAAGTTCAGAGATCTTTGTTGAACCATTCTTGGAAACAGAGAGAGCAATTTGCTTATCAGAAAATCCCAACTTCTTGGCTCTCTTCATAAGATCACTAGAGATGTTGGACAAGTCGCCGTTTCCAGTCTGTTCCAATTCCCTGTACATGTTAACAATATTCATCAATTTGTGCAAAAACCACTTGTCTATCTTAGAAAGTTCGTGGACCTTATCGACAGAGTAATTTTCGTGGAGCAAAGCTTGGCCAACGGCCAACCATCTACGGTCAGTTGGGTTGGCTAAAACGTCATCCAAATTTTCAAAGTGGTCACCTTGGAAACCAATGTATGAAGGGTCGACTTGTCTGATGGCCTTTTGGAAAGATTCTTCGAAAGTTCTACCGATAGCCATAACTTCTCCGACAGACTTCATGGCAGAGCCGATGTCACGCTTGACGTGCTGGAACTTGGCCAAATCCCATCTAGGAATCTTGGTAACAATGTAATCCAAAGAAGGCTCGAAGTTAGCACTGGTGGTCTTGGTGACAGGGTTAGGCAATTCAGGTAAAGTGTGACCAAGAGCGATCTTGGCTGCAGTGTATGCCAATGGGTAACCAGTGGCCTTGGAAGCTAAAGCAGAAGATCTGGACAATCTGGCGTTCACTTCGATCACTCTGTAGTCTAATCCATCTGGCTGCAAACTGTACTGGACGTTACATTCTCCCACAACTCCCAAGTGTCTAATGATCTTGATAGCAGCACTTCTCAACATGTGGTACTCTTCGTCAGACAATGTCTGCGATGGAGCAACGACAATAGAATCCCCAGTGTGAACACCCAATGGGTCGAAGTTCTCCATGTTACACACTGTGATACAGTTGCCCAATCTATCTCTAACGACCTCGTATTCAACTTCTTTCCAGCCCTTTAACGATTTTTCAACCAAGATCTGGGGTGCCAACGACAACGATTGAGAAGACAAGTTTCTTAATTCTTCTTCGTTAGCAGCAAAACCGGACCCTAACCCTCCAAGAGAGTAGGCAGATCTGACAATAATTGGGTATCCAACTTCAGCAGCGGCCTTCAAGGCATCATCGACAGTTTCTACGGCAATGGACTCAGCAATGGGGATATCAATTTCCTTCAAAGCTTGCGAGAACAAATCACGATCTTCGGAAGTTTCCAAGGTCTTGATTGGAGTACCCAAAACCTTGACTCCGTACCTTTCAAACACTCCCATCTTGTCCAATTTAACTCCAACGTTCAACCCAGTTTGACCTCCAAAGGTCAACAAGATCCCATCGGGTCTTTCTCTCTCAATAATGTAGGTAATGTACTCTGCGGTCACGGGTAAATAGTAAATCTCATCAGCCAAGGCATGCGACGTTTGGTTGGTTGCAATATTGGGGTTAATCAAAATGGATTGCTTATTGGCCTCCTTCAATGCCTTGATAGCCTGAGATCCAGAGTAGTCAAACTCTCCAGCTTGACCAATGGAAAGACCCCCAGACCCAATGACAAGCACTTTGGATACATCTACCAATTCTTGCTTACCCTTAAGGATCTCTGCTCCCGGGTATGCATTCGTGGCAAGCTGCTTCTTGAAAATTGGTTGGTAATTACTCAACACTCCACCAACCAGATTGGCCCTGACCGTCGCTCTTGCGGCCGCCTGTCTGGTATATTGCAAGTATTTCAACATATCGCCAGAGTTATTATTTCAGAAACTTCAAGCTAAAGCAAACAATGAAAAATTCTCAAATTCAAGCTAAAGATCAAAGAAAAGTGAAAAAATCTCGGTGAAAAAAATTGTGGGTAATAGATTCGTAATAAATATTGAAAAATTCATCCTCTGCACAATCTCTCACTCTGTATGGTCCATCGCCGAATCAGGTAATGACTCAGAGCTTAAGCGCGTTGTAAGATCAGTAAGGTTACCCGGACGGAAGTGGCTGGGTGTCAGGGTGTAGCGTTTGCACCATTGCTTACGTCAACTGAAAATTTTTCTAATTAGCCTGCCATTGCAAAAATTAAGTGATGGTGTGCAAAAAATTCTCTAAATTGGACGGTTACCCGGACATTTGCTCTCGTCATGTGGAATTGAATGATGAAGAGGCTGAACCTGTATGTAAGAGCGCTAGTATTAAGAGATGAACCACCACACCTAAGGGAGAGTTTGGGGAGGGTTGTGGAGTTTTGGTTGGCTTAGAGGGTATTGGCTCAGGCCAGGTATTAGGAATAGTGGCTTTTTGGAAACATTCCGAGGAAATTCCGCCTATATTGTTAGCCTTGCACCCCAACCCAGCTTCCACACCAGCGTGCAGTCTACTGGGGGCTAGCACTTGGTCCCATTTTCTGGGTCACGTGAAACGGTGCTTTCCTGGATCTGGTCTTGCCTCGGTGTGTGGTGCCAAGTTGATCAAGTGGCAGAGATATGCAGGGGTCCTGTCATCTTCTTTTAACCGTATCCTGCGTCTACATGAGAGCTAGAGTTCACCATGCTTAACTCCTAGAGACTCACACCAGTATTCATCCGTTTGGTAGATGCAAACTACTTTTATCTCAATTTTATCTTATATTATCTTTTTTATTTTTTGCTTTTTGGGCATCCAAATTTCCTTCTGGAAGATGGCAGTTGCGGTGCTCCGTAATAGGTTTCACTCCGCTTTCGAAAAGGGTGTAGACGCCTTTCATTCCACTTACCCGCTGGTAAATTCTTTGCCCATTTTGCTACATGTAGAAGTTGGGACTGTATATATCCCCATAGCTTGTGAATCATGTGATTTACTGGATTAGGAAATTGTGTGGTTCCATGGATTGGGTTCAGCCCAACGCTTCCTCTCCCTCTAACAAGCGCTGCAACATATACGGCCCTTTACATCATCCACTTCTTCTAAGCTAGTGATGATTAGTACTACTCTCTTGCGTCGAACAAACCAAAAAAAAAAAAAACCGGAAAAAAAACAAAAGATTGATCCAGAAAACAGGAGCTGTTGCAGTCCTCTGCCAAAAAACCATCTCTACTCTTCCTCTCTGCAGCAATAACTCCCTTTCCAGGGCGCGAAGTTTATTCGGCAGCTAGTAGATTCACTTCCTTATTACCAAAATTTCCCTATCTGTCACTAATTCTTCCTCACACGCGGATCTGTAAGATTTCACCAAACTTATCTTCTTGCTGCTTTCCTCGTGTATGCCATTCAGGAACCAACCGTATGCCGTAAATAAGGGGCTGCCTGCCTGTGCAGGCTTATTTCCCTTTTCAACCTATTTTCCCCTTTTTCTGTTAAAATAGAAAATATTTTACATGCGCTAGTTGGGCTTTAATTGGCGGTTGAATCGCAGTTAAACTTTAAATGGAATGTGCTTAACGAGTTTCTCCTCTCCATTTCCAAAAATAACTCACGTGCAACTTACTATGTCGACTTTTAGTCTAAGCGTCACTGAGCCAAAAGATGATCTTTTGTCGCAAAAAAGCCCTCTGAATGAGATTCCAGATCAATTATTAACTTGTTGAACCACACTTTTGAGGCTGAAAATTGATTCAGCTCTGTCGTATCTTGGTGTGAATCTGTTGCAGCCTTCACTTCAGCCCTCTTATTATTTCTTCAGCCTCTTCGTAAACATATGTAAAATTGTTCTCTGCTTCAGCAGTCTTACCCTTAATGCTGAATCTGGTAGTAAGTGCTTTGTGTCATGTTCCCCATGCTGCAAAAAATTTCCTCTTTGGGAAGTTCCTACAGCTGCAAAAACTTTAATCACTAGAGTTCCAGGTTGAAGAAGTAGCAGTCTCCCCTGGGAAAAAAAGGTACATAAGTCGAGCCAAAGAACCACTTTAATTTCTTGAAATTGTTAATAATCTATCAAGGTAACATCTTACTAATTATTGTTAAATAGATATCTCTACATATTTATATTTTAGCATAAGATATTCTTCAATAAGCAGCATGAGATCTTTTATTTACTTATTACTCCTCGCTGTTACATTCGTTTTCGTTGCAGCTGCACCTGTTGACCAGCAGCAACCTCAAGTCAGACGTTACTATGCTGATGAAGGTGTAGTCGACTCCATTTCTTTTGAAAAGAGAAATGACGAAACCGACGTCTCCAAGAGAGGCTTTTTTGATTACTTTAGTAACATTGGAAGTCAATTCTCTACCAACTTCCTTAACGTTTTCAAGTCTTACTTCGGTTGGGGTGCTTCTACCAGCGTAAGTACTGGTAGCGGCTCAGGTAGCACTGGTTCAAGTGGCTCCGGTTCAAGTGGCTCAGGTAGCACAGGTAGCGGTGACGACTGTGACGACTAGATCGATGAACTGCCCAAAGTCTATACTTCATATTCACTCAAGTAGCTCAGGTAGCTCAGGTAGTCCAACTACCTTCGGTTGTGGGACAACTGTTAAAACAAGAAAATACCAGTAAAATTTAAGTTAGTCTACACTTTATATTAAAATACATGTCTTAAAGCTTCTGTTACTCGTAGTTCTTCATGTAGGCACTGGTTCAAAATCGCTTCATGTAATGAATGACTTTCACTTTCTGTGACACTATTGATCCAACTGTGAGGCAAACACTAATAAGTTTGTAGTCAGATTTAAACTTTGATCACTTTCTGGCTCTCTTCTATATTAACTGAAACACATGTGTGCGGTACAATGTCGCAAGTATCGGAGGAGGGCGACTACCACAGTGAATCTTCTTACTTACTAGCATTTGTAAGTGAGTCACGTATCGTGGGTTTGAAGAACTAATTATCAGTATTGGAAGGTGGCGGTTTCAAGACCTAAATCTTTCATATGTCAATGTTGTAGCATCAACGGACAGGCTAGTGTAGAAGAGAGGGTAGGCTGGATGTTTCACATTCATAGCACCAAGATTCTTGAAATTTTTCACGATGCTCAAAAAGCTTTCAACTAGAATAGCAATCCTAGCTTTAGCTTCTTTTCTTTTGTCACCTACGGCTTTCTGGTTGGTACATTCTTTCAACAGTAGGACATACATAGAGTCACTATGTACAACATTATCGGTCATGTGACTGCAGCACAAGGCAGAAGCCACTACTCCATGCTGTCACCCACACCGCTTTTTGCTTCGATCTTTTGTGGAAACAGCTCTAATAACTGCCGTTTCTCCAACGGAAATGTTTATTTCCACTTTCACGTAGCTAAAAGAGCAATCCAAGTGCTGCCCAAGCTACACCTAAACCCAATGGTTATGTGTGGTACTGCATATAACTCTGGGCTTCTTTGGTGTCTCTGTAGGTGTGCCTAAGAGGTGTTGTTACCCTCTCTTCTTCTTGCCTCCTTCTGCTGGTCAGCAATGAACTTATTCCCGTCTGTCTCGCCGACCTTGGAGCCTTCTTCGGAAGATACTCTTGCGAGGCAATCAGATGTCACGGTCTCTACTAACGCTACTCTGTACGCGGAGTATAAAGGATTTTTCGTGTATGTACTAACATCGATAACGTTAACTATTTGGGCTGGCTGGTCCTTAATCCCAGACTCCACACTAAACTATTTATCTATATATTATTATCCTGACAAGTACTGGTCTCTTGCTATACCTTCCTATTTTCTAATGGCTATGCTTTTTACCTATATAGTGCATGTTCTCTACAACACTGAGATCATGACCATACCTTTAGATGACATACGTAACTTTGTAGATGAGAACGCCGTCTCTGCAGGTAGTGATGCAACTACTCTCCTAGGCGCTTCAGATCTGGACCCTGTTACAACCTCATCCAGATCAGCAGAACCTTGGGTTTGGAAGTATGGCAGCGGAGTGCGAGACCTACCCATTAGCATAGCGAATGAGGTACTATATGGTGATGAGTAGCGGCTCCAATGGTGCATGTAAATTATTGTATATAAAGAATAAAACCTGATAAGTTAAAGCAATTTGTAGAATCATTTGTAGAGTGTAGTTACTCATTCGAATATAGGCAAGATGAAGTTCCAGCTGGAATGAAAGTGATAACGAAAGAAAGACGCTACTTTTAGTCCAGTATATCCCGCTTGAACAATCACATTTTGCAATTATTCAAAGCTAACTGTATAAACTATATAAACTATGTAACTATATAAACTAAATAAACTATACAAATGCAGGTAATCTGCTCTAAACCTTGTCGAAATGCTCATTGAGAATGTGGATCAAACACCATATAAACTCAAATTTCTTCTGGACTCTTCGTCAAAAGATCCAATCATTTGCAGCCAAACTTGCTGCCCAACCATTTGTCTGTATGCTTGTAAAATATGGGCAAATTTAGCTGCTAACCCCTCTGGTGCGCCTGGATAATTCCCTATACAATCTATGAATATAGATAAATTCTTTCTTCCTTGTTGGTTCGATAAACCACCAAATCCTAAATCTGGGTTGGCGTTAATAATATTCAACATTCCTTCATATGCTGTTTCCTTTTCGTTGTTGTCAACCAAGTATAACACCTGTGCACACCATTGCAAAATGAACTCTTGGAGTCTAGGTGCAATCACTTCAGCACCCTTTGTTGTAAGACCTAACCTTCCTAAGCAGATGGAAGCATTTTCCAATACAGTCTGTTGGGTGTCAGAAGAATTCATAACAGGGATTAAAAGGTCAAGCAAATTTGGCAAAAACGATTCCAATTCCGAGAATTGAAGTCTCATACCAATTTCACCTAAGGACCAAATTGCATTATTGTAGACTGGGAATGAATTGTAAGTTCTATTGTTAATTTCATTCCCAATCGAAACAATGATACTATGCAAGTAAGGCTTTACCAAAGGTTCCATTACAAATATAGCCAAGTCCCCAAGTAAGGCATATGCAGATTGCCTTACATCATCAGTGTAGTCTTCCAAACATACAAGTAATATTTCCATCAAGTTGGTAGGATTTTGCTGGATCAATTCAATGGAATGATTGCCAAAACCCTGAATTAAACCATCAACCAAATCCAAACTGGTCACCATGAAATCCTTTTCAGGAGGGTCAATGTTGATATTTGTTTGGCATTGCTGATCTTGCTGGATACAATTGGATAAGATGTTTATGGCTCTTTCATACACAGGAACAGCATAAGGTGCAAATAAGTCCTGCAAAGTAGCAGCTACACTTGCCATGCACTCCAACAAGGGCCACAAGTCGGTGTCATTATCATCAAGAATTTGCCATTTTTCCAAAAGCAGTGGAAGTAAGGCGTTGATATACGAAGGGTCTGAAGATAAAACTTCGTAGCCCATCTTCTCAATGAAAGTTTGAACGCAATCATACAAGATTATCATATTTTTACGCTGATAAACCTGGAAACACTTGGTGAAATGTTCTAAAAGTGGGCCCAAGTAAAACTGAATGACCGACGACTCAGCTTCTTCAATGAATCCTGAAAGTGCAGAACAGGCAGCTTCTTGAACAACTTTCTTTGGGTCCAAGGCGCAAGCAACCACAGACTGGAACGTTGGCTGGAAGAAGCTGGCATACTGTCCATGAGCTTCGGCGCAGACCCAGGTTGCGTATCTCGATAATGTCCAACAGGTGATCTGTCTGACTCTGGTCTGTTGATCTTGGAGTCTCTCTACAAGGAAGGGAACCAAAGTGGGCAATTTATCGGCTTCAAGCTCCATGCAAGATTGGGAAACAGCACCAAACGCCAAAATGGCAGCTTCACGGGTGGGCCAGTTGTCTGAGACTATTCTCTCCTGAAGTATAGGAAGGGTCACATGAAGCACATCGCCGGGAAGGTTAAGAGAGAGCACGTCCAAGGTAGATGCAGCACATTTTCTGAGAGACCACTCAGAGAATTCATCGTCGTCGTCAGAATCGTCATCGGAGTCGTCGTCCGAGTCGTCGTCGTCGTCAGAGTTCGCATGGCTACGGTTGTTCTTCTTCGTCCTACTAGTTTCATTCGTATGGGTCTTTGCCTTGATGTTTTGCGGCTTGATGTCTTCATCCTTGTCCTTTATGTCGGCATTGTCTCTCTCATCTACAGCATTCATAAGGAAGATGTCTTCCTCCAGATATACCATTTTCTCAAGTAAAATTGGCAAAATAAGCGCCAACTTGGGCTTGAACACCGCTTGGTCCAATTCGGCGGTCGAGGTACTGGCCAAAGCCAACAAAAACTCACAGGCTTCAATGGCTACCTCCTCATCGGAGTCTTGCATGGAATGCAAGCAGTAGTTGATCACGCCGTCCAAATGTGGGTGCAATTTGTCTGCTCTGGCGTTAAGGATCAGCGAGAAGGCCGTACACACATTTCTACGAACCTCGCTGTCCAGATCCGAAGCTAATTGGAAGAGCTTGCCCAAGAAGGTATCTACATGGACCAAGAACAGCTGGCTCTTCAAGGGTACAAACTGGTTCAAACAGTGTACCGACTTGGCCCTGACCTTAGCATTGGAGCTGGAGTCACACAACTGAAGCAATTGTGGAATTAACACCGATAACGGGTGGTTGCCGTTGCCAAAGTCTCTGTCCAAAGTTATAGCAGAGTCTTCACAGATCTTGGCAAGCGCTCCGATTGCAGCGGTGCTGACAGAGTCCGATACATTCGTCAGTCCCAGCATTTCCACAAGCTTACTGAGGATTTCGGGCCATCTCTCGTACCCATAGATGCTAAACAAGCTGGTGATGACGTTTCCCGTGATGTTGCGCACCATATTCTCGTTGGAGTTTAAGCCCTCCAAGATGTTCTGCAACAAGAAGCCTCTCTCCTTGATATTGTCCAGTTTCAATACCAAGTTCTTGAGGATCAACCCTGCAGACGCCCTGATATCAGATCTGGCTTCCACCACCACGACATCGCCGATTTTGCCGATCAAGATAAGCAACAAATAATTTTCAATCTCGGGCTGGAGCTTGGCCAGATCCAACTCATCGTTGGCTGCTCTTCTCTCTGCATCGGACGCCGATAGCGTTCCCCTGAGGATGTTCTGGAGATGTTCCAAGGCAGCAGCGTTAGGTGTCCAACTCATGCTGCTTACTATGTCTATGTTGCCACTGGCTTGCTGATGCCTTTGCGTTCTTGCTGTCTGAAACTTTCGTGATTTTTTTTTTTTTGTTCTGCTTGCGATGATTACGTGCGGCTGAAGCTGCAGAGTGCTGCATTTTGGATGGAGGAGGAGTGGAGGAGTGGAGTGGTTGTGGTGGGAGAGTGGTTGTGGGAGAGTGGTTGTAGTGGGAGAGTGGTGGTGGTGGGAGAATTGAGGTGGTGGTGGAAAACAGAGGGGGTGGTGATGTTGTCTGTTGAGCATGCATGAGCCGAAGTGCCTTCTGTTTGGGGCCAGATCGCAGCAGGCTGCTTGGCTTGCCAGAAGTCTTAGGTCATAGAGCTGAGTCTCAGCAGATCTGTGATAAACTACGGAACATTGATATCTTAGCTATATAGTTATATACTACAGCAGGGAAATTATAGCCCTACTTTGATAATATACAGTGCTGCGGAGTATAATGGTGCTTTGGGGACAAGCTAGTGGTGGACTGAGAGGGCTACACTATAATTCAACAGTTTCACATAGTGTAATAAATGGGGCATGTACACGGGACTAAGAGGGCTGTACTATAATCCAACAGTTGCACAGTAGTGTAATAAATGGGGCATCTCCCCGGGACTGAACTTTCTACACCAGCGATCTACGTTATCCTTTTATTAATAATACATACTACTATAGTCAGCCTTAATCCAAGGCCAGCTAAAGAGTCTCTGGTGACCTCCCTCTCTCTCTCTGATTGTCTTTATCTTTATGAATACTCTACTTCCTCTAATGCTTCCACTCCTTCTTACACCTACTCTTGTACAGGTTTCATTCTGTCTATGCTATCATCCCCTTTATCTTCTCTACTGCTAATTCATGCAAGCCTTCTACTTATCCAAGGATATCATTCAATTTGTCCAATCTTTCCGCCAACTCGTCAAATTTTCCCAATATAGGTACAAACATGTCGTGGATGGACTTGTCCTTGGTGGCCTTTTCAACAAGAGATGCCGTGCTTGTTGAAGGTGTAAAGGTATCATTGGAAACCTCTACATCATCGTCAAGATCCGATGACTGTCTTTTCTTATCGTAGTCCAATGGGATTTCCCTAATGTTTTCCTTACTTTCGCCTCTGACTGAATTCCCTCCAAGGGAAATCTCAGACGACTGCTTCTGACTTGTCTGGTCTCCCTGAGACCCATATATGCTTAGATCTTCTCTCAGCAGCTCCCTGCCAAACATAATCTTCTCCATATCTGAGTAGTTGAGGTCGTCCAGCATGCTAAACTGCTCTTGAATGTCTGCCGTCACCTGGTTGAGTCTTTCAAGGATAACCGACCTCCTAATTATCCTTTGATTGCCGCTTCCGTTTTCTATGCCCTCTTGCCGTAAGGAGTTAGTGGGGGAGTCTTGCTGTCCGGGCGGGGTGTCTGGCGAGTATGAGCCAATAGAATCTACATCGTTGGGCCTCATTGTAGGAGGTGCAAGTTGAGCAAATTCCACAGCTGTTTGCTGCAGCAACTGCGGTATGACAGGGGTGGTGTTGGGGGTTATCGTCTTGTAGCTGTATGGAGAGCTTTCTACGTCTTCTGAGGGTCTGAACTTGGAGCCACCGGTTTGGGTGCTGGTTTCGGCGACACCGTTGGTTGCCTCTTTGGCTCCTAAGGCGTTCTTTTTCCCATTTTTCGCTACAACTAGTGAAACCTCCGGGTATATATCACTCAACACTTCGCTTCCTTGTTTCTCTACAATGGGGGGAGCCAAGCCCAAAGAACCCACAGGCATGCTGAATATATCGTTCGGGAACGTCTGCCTGCTCCCTTGGTTCGAGCCAACGTCCTCGTCGTCTTCTGAGTCCACATTAATAACAACTTTTTCCACGCTGACATCGCCTAAGTATTCAAATGTCACCGATTTCAACTTATTTCCAGAGAGAACTTGGACATCATCTTCTGGAATATCCTCGTGCTTCTCTAATTCTTCGTTTTTGAAGCAGTTCAACCGAGCCAAACGCTCTCCGTAGGTCTCCAAACACTCGGCGGGCACAAATCCGATCTTGCCGTCTTCGTCATTCGATATCTCTCCGTCTCTTTCACTCTTGTTCAACTTTTGAATTAACCACCAGTAGTTGTCTTCGTCGTTCAACAAGTACACTGGCTCATCTCTCGACAACGTGCAATGCAGAGGGTCGGGCCCGGAAAAGTCGTAGAGTCCGTAGAGCCTATCGGGGTCAATTTCTCGTGGCGGAGACCTAGGTGGAGATGGTGGAGCGCAAAAGTCATCGTCATCTTCATAACCGTTTTCTGTTGCACCGTGCGCAGCGCTTTCGTCGCCTTCGTCTATGTATGTATCCTCGTCCTCGAAATCGGCTTCATCCTCGTCGTCGTGATCGTACCCATTGTCTGAGCTGTAGTCGTACTCATCGTAGTATCCGTTTGACTCAGGGTAACCGTGAGACTCAGTGGTTGGGCTTTCAGAGTCCGAAAACTCCATCTGAGTTATTCCCTTGAAGTTCAAGAGCTGCGCCTGGGATGAGGACGCCGGTAACGACTGCGCTATGGGCGGCAGTGGAGACTTCAGATTTTTCATGCTATGGGGAGTTACTTCAGGGCTGTTGCTTCTATTAATTCGTTTCCTTTCTTCGTATATGCCCTCTGTGTTGAGTGTGTCGTTGTTTCCGACCTGGCTTATATACAGCAACACTGAATCGACATTCAGTTTACCTAACCCCAGCAAGTTTTGGTTTATTACTACAGAAGATGCTTGGGAATGCTGAGTGGATGTGGAGGATGTCACGGAGAGCTTCCGTAGATTTGGTTCTATCTTGTCCATGACGTGAGTGTGTGTGTGTGTGTGTGTTGCTGGTTTGCGTTGCTTACGTCTGTTGCTTGCGTTGCTTACGTTTGTTGCTTGTGTTGCTCACGTCTTTTGCTTGCGTGTGTGCGTGTCTGTGTTTATGGATGCGAGCTTAGGAGGGCCTAAGTGATGGTACGTCTCGCAGAAATCAGGTAAAAAGAGTGGTGGGTTCCAGTGTGCCAGTATTGATATAGGGTAAACCGTTACTCTCAGTCGTAGACGCCAGAGTCTGTTTGCGATCAAAAGATGGGTGAAACGTTATATTGGAATGATCTTGTTTAAAATTTTATTTTCTCTTCCCAAGTAGATCTCACTTTGCCTAATCTGGTAGTGTACTGATTTTGTTAGAGCAGGGGAAAGAAAATATTCACGTTAAGGAATTACCTGAAAGCAAATCCGATTCTAGAAAAGCACTTCTGAAATGTGTGCGAGTATCAGGTCTGAATGCCCTGAAACAACCCCAACAATGTGATACAAGATTAGCTGTAGCAGGATTTTTGCGCAGGTGAGGAAGCCAAAAAAAAAAAAAAAAAAAAAAAAAAAAATAGTAAAATGATAGTAATAGCAAAAAATAGCGAGGAATATTTCTGATTCGGGCATTTTATTAAGGAAGCATATTATACGCTTGAGGTTAAAAGTTTAAACCGGTTATGGAGAAAAGAGAAACTCATATCGTGATCTTTAGGGGAGGCGGTTAAAAAGTCTGAGGATAGAGACAACGACGATATGGAGGTGCAAAGTGGGAATGGATTTGAGTCACCGAAATGACTTTTCTTGTTCCCCGAAGCCCCCTGTGTGTGACCATGCATTTGCATTGAAGCGGTATTATGTTTTCATATCCTGTTTTTTTTTTTTTTTTTTATTTTTTTTTTTTCACTCACTATTTGTTGTGTTTTTTTTATTTCGATGTTTTAAAGAATAAGCGACTTTTTCCTCGACCTGCTATTGTCAAGCAGTAAGCGGTGTTCAACGTGCATATTAGGCTAGAGCCGTATGTAAACAAAATATACGTAAATATGTATATACATGTGTATATTTATGACGGCCCGACACGTTGGGACCACAAATACTTTCCCAGTACCCTCGTTGTCCTGAACTTTATACAATGAAAGAAAGTATTCGCACAATCGTTCTCTGTGTGTAACTGACCCTGGTCTCCCCTTTTACCAACTTTTTCTGGACTTGCTCATATCATCTGCAATGCACATCATGCATAAATTTTTCAACCGCGTACGACATGCAGATGAATAAAAGATGAAGGGACATCCCGAGGGCTTAAATAAACTAGAAAATAAGCTATTGTAGGAGTTTTATAGTATGCGCGCTCCTTGGCCGTTGTTTGCTCGCAACTTGCATAGTAGGTAGCTATTCTGTGGCTCTTTTTACGTATGATTTTCCAGTGATTTTGATCTACATGGGAGGCCCAAAATTGCATACTGACATGCATACAGGGGTATACGCATAAACTAAATCTTGGCTCAGAGAAATGGAAGATAGCCGACTTCGATTCCACTCCTCTCCAATATCTCTGTTCTCTGCCCTCTGCCCTCGGTCTTGTTGCCTGAGGTAATGTCTCTGTCCAGGAATCTCTCTTAATAAGCTCTGAAAATGCATACCTAAAGATTTTTAGAGAGGTACTACAACTAATCCCTACTCTACCAAGTTATGTCCAATGTTTTATTGTCGTTCTATATATGCAATGCCCTTAAATACACATATTATTATTTGTATATTACAAGCGTTTTAGTTGCCAGAGAGTAAAGTCTCTCTCTCTTCATCCCCCAATGTAATTCCCAGGTAGTCTAACCTTCTACCGGCAGACTTGGCAAGTCTTGCCTCATACAAGTAGACTCTCTTCTTTATTCTCTTCAATTGCCATCTCACTGGGATGAAAGGCAAGACACCCTCCTTCTCTTCGTGAAGCCTGACTTCGAGCCAGAGAATAACCAAGAGCCAGTACGCACAGTATGAGCCAACACTACCATAAGTTGCAGAATTGGTCCAACCGAAAATGGCATTGAAAACCATCCACCACCCGTCAGTCAATCCGTTACAACAATTGACATGCCAAACAGATTTGCTGATGTCATAAGATCCAGGTCCAGATCCCGTTTCACTTACATCCAAGCCACCGCATGCCCGTACAAACTGCTCCAACTCCAAGAACCAAACTCCACGGCTGGTAAGCCCTGCGCTCACCATGTAGAGGAAACATGTCAGGAAGATTAAGAAGTATTGCAAGGAAAGATGGTTACCACCTTTGTAAAGTAAGTACCCAATTACCGCACCAAACCCGATTCCAGCTAAGATGGACAAGGGAATGGTTGATGGAGGAGAAGACATTCCAATACCTCCAATGAAAACTACTGCTTCAAGTCCTTCTCTAAGAGTGGTAACAAACGGGAGAATCGCCAAGAAGTATCTCTTCGTGAACTTGGTTCTCTTCTTACCATACTTGTGCTTCCTAATTGGAACAATATCTTCGCCACCTTCCCCGATCAAAAGAGACGTGCTCCCGGAATCAAGTTCTGTGTTAAGGGCCTGAGTCGCAGCCTCTGATTGTGCTCCCGTTGGGGTAGCGGGCGCATGCTCATCGCTATATGCGTCTCCCAATTTCTTCCACCACTTCACCTTCATCACTTTATTTATGCGAAGCAACCCTACACCCATAAT
Source organism: Dujonia oleophila (assembly GCA_030563865.1). Lineage (NCBI taxonomy): Eukaryota > Fungi > Ascomycota > Pichiomycetes > Serinales > Debaryomycetaceae > Dujonia > Dujonia oleophila. Next base: position 181,081 of record JAJMKG010000009.1, on the reverse strand, counting down.
GGTGATGATCAAACTAGACAATAATGAGAACACTCCCTCCCATACTCTCTCGGTGTACGACCAATAATCTCTGCCCAAAAAGTAAAATGTGCATACAAATATCACCCCTATAATGAAGCATACAACCAACCCTAAGATGGCACCCAACCAAACTTGAAGGATCATGGACTTCTTCATCTGCTTGTTGGCAGGGCTGTCGTTCGCGCTAGCTTGCCCATTGGGACCAGTCGGAACAGTCTGAGCAAATCTCTGGTGGATAAATGCGAGCAACACCGACACAATAATTGCACTTTCTAGTGTTTCCCTGAATATAATGAAAAATATCTGTATGGAGAACAAATCTTCAAGCATTTTTATCTACTGGCTAGAAGCAACGGCCACTGGAGAGTAGAAGAACACGGTAGCTGGGCATCTATACCAAGAAAATCCTCCGCAGTGGGGCGTTAGACGGTAACCAGTTGTCTGCAGGAACCCGCTACCAGTGACCTCGCAACGGAGACCAAAGGTAGAGAGTGTGCTAGCTTACACAGGCAAAAATGGATCATTTCTTCTTTTCTAAACAATTCTAACATTAATTAACAGAATGTACGACGACATTATCGAGGTAGCGCTCTTTTAAATTATTTTTTAGGTTAAACTACTGAGAGATCGATGGACCCCGGTAGTGGCTGCTAAAAATTAGGGGCGCCCAATTTAGGGCCAGTAAGCTTTAGGGGGGGGGGGGGGGGGGGGGGGGGGGGGGGGGGGGGTTGACAAATTCGCACTCACTAAATTTCGCGGAAAAAGTAAAATCAGAGATCTGATTCCCCATGTTGCAACCACCAAGACTCAACCAATGGTAGCCCTTTAACCTAGGCAGGTGGGAAGTCCACTACCGCTGTCAAACAAGTGATGAATTTATCGTCCTTGGTGAATGCCTTGGCGTTAATGATATACTTTCCTGGGGGGACTTCGTTTGGAATCTCAACCTCCTTGGTGATGGTTTGCTTCCCCTTTTTAATAGGGCACTCTAAATCCACCTTCAGAATTTCTTCACACAAGTCAAAAGTTTGGTGGATGAGACGGATATACCCGTATCTGACATCAACTTCTACGTAGGCACCCTCATCTACATCTTCATTCAAGTATCCTTCAGCAATAAATGTCAAGTTTGCCCCCCTAACTGGTGGGTTGGGGTCAATGGACACAAGCTGCAAGTTCAAAATTTGTGGTGAGTGCACTTCACACTGAACAATAGGGGAGTCCCCTGGGACTGGTCTGTCGTCAAGACCAAAGGTATTTTGGAAGGTCGAGATTTCAACTTCGGTAGACTTGGATCCGAAAAGGTTGGCGGCCTTTTCCAAGAACGGTTGGATTGGTTCTATGATGGATAAAGCCTGGGTTGACGAAATGTACATTGCTGCCGTACCAGCTAAGATTTTGTTGATAGCGACCATTGAAACCGGGTTAAAGAAAAAATTGTCTAGTTAGTTGTACAGAAAGTGCAAATAAATCAGTATTCTTTAAATCAAAGAAGTATATAAAAACCAGCGAATTTCTTTTAAAAAGAGTACTCTGGTGTATCTATAGAAGTAGCAATTGAAAGAAGTGAAGATGTTAACTTGAACGAAGAAGAAGCCCAAACTTTATTAATCCAGGTCATTATATAATCCCCTCCCCTAGAAGGCTGATCGTGAGGCGCATGCAGGATTGGGGAATGTTTCTACTGACCCGAGCCACACTGAGGATGGGACATTTGCTCTTTGAGCAGATGGAGCATTACTCGTTGCTTCTCGGCCCTGGCGCTCGAGATGTTATTGTATTGAGTGAGAGAATATCCAATTGTCAAATCCGCGTACTCGTTAGGAAGCTTTACCGACTTGCGGATTCAAGGCTAATTTCGCATGGGCTTATCAAATTCTCAAGGTAATTTATTAAATTGCTGCGGGTTGGCGCAAGCCATGTGGTGTAAGGATGAAGCGATGCACATGGATGTGTCATGGAAAGCTAATTGCAACAACTTGCACCATTGATTCAGCTTTTGCCTTATTGGCCTAGAATCCATATATACTAATCATTATGAAGAGACTCTGACCCAGACACAGATTTCTCATCATTTCCCTTTTCCTTTCTTCTCCTTCTCGCATACAGCATGGTTGAGTAATCGATTTTTATTCTCTATTATTATTTTTATTACTATTAATATTATAACTATTATTACTGTTTTTTTTATATTACCATTAATGTTGTCAATAATTTTCCTTATGCACTAATCACCAAATTTGCAGTCATCGTATCAAACCTTTCCTTTCCAAGTTTCGTTTGGATTTTTAATAATTCATTAACCAAAGCACCGCCTTCTGGTTTTTTAGCCAATTGCAGCAATTTATCTGCACTGAGTCTCCATAAAATGGATTCGCTTGCAGTAGTGTAAGTGACTTCACTGTAGGAAAGTCCAGCTGAGTTATCGGACAAGTCACCAAATGCAGTTAAAGGTAAGATAGAAGAATGTAATTCACGTCCGTTTCCATTTTCAAACTTGAGAACAGAACGAACCAATCCGCTCTCAACCAAAAAGAAAGCTGGAGCGTCTACTGTAGTATCGTAGAATGTTTCACCCTCTGGGATCAGCTCCTTGACGAAAAACTGGGTCAAGTTGGACCAAAATTCTTCATTCTTTGAAGAGAGCCCCGAAAATGTGATCATAATCAATGGGAGTGGTTGCTTCTTGAATGACAGATCCGACACAGAATAGTAACGATTTTGCATTTTCTGTTCATCGGTTGCAGTTCTAGTAGCGGCTTGAAGCACCTGGGTAGTACGTGGTGTACCAAAAGTGCCCTCAAATTGAGAAATCACCAGCGGTTTATGCAAGGAATTTGGCTTGCCTCTACCATTTCCATTTCCACTTCCAGGGCTACTTCCAAGTTGAATTGCCTTTGGTACACTTTTCTGTTGTTTCTTCTTAATCGACTTGTAAGTGGATAAAAATGAATTTTCACACCATTCCAATGCATAATTTAAAGTGCTGAACAATTGGATGGAAAGTTGACTCTCATTATCCCATAAACCAGCATCTCTAAGTGCCTTGACGATCAGATCGTCATCATTAACGGAGGAAATTATCAATTGAGTCTCCTTTTCATTAGTCAAGTTCAAAATTCTTCTAAAACCTTCTGCTGCAGAGAAATCAATCGATACAACTCCTCTCATATCTAAAATCAAGAACTTAATTGGAGTTTCGTTGAACTCTTTATCATCAAATCTTGCACGAATTTCAGTCTCTGCCCCTCCAATTGAACCAAAGAAGACAGTTCCTTGTAATTTCACCACACAAATCTGATTTCCAACGTCCTTAAGGAAATCTTGTTGCTTAGGATGTCTCAAAACCGTGGAACGGGCCACAACTCCTGTGTAAATTCCACTAATAACTGGTGTTCTTGCTGCTTCAACTACAAAACTTAAGCAAGCAAGTAATATACCGACAAGAACACCATAGACAAAGTCCCAAGCACCCATAACAACAACAATGATGATGATAGTGGTATATTCGATGTTTTTCAACCTGCCCCAAGTATCGTAAAGCGATTCCTTCAACAACTCGTATCCTAACAAGTAAATTAAAGAGCCTACAACACAGACAGGAATATACCCAATGACTACAGGACCTGCCATCATAACTGCGCCAGTGGCGATGGCCAATAATATTCCAGCTAGTCTATCGTCGGCACCTGCTCTAACAAACAACACTGAATTGGTATAAACCAAATAGTTTTGAATAGATCCAATTAAACCAGAAATTGCGTTAGAGTAACCATGGGCTACCAATTCTCTATCAACATCGAATTGGTCCATTCCTACCGACACCGCTAACGCTGGAACATTGATAGGGACATGAAGAATTCCGAAGAAGGTTAATGCTAACATCGAAGGAACCTGCTTCAAAATGCACCACCAATCCACAAGTTGGAACTTGTATAACTCGTAGAACCCGTACCAAGGCTCATTATCCTCGACAGAAGGGAAGACCCAACCTGAGTCTCTTGCCAAATCTAAATTCCAAAATGGAACTACAGCCACAATAAGATGGAAGGCAAAGAAAACACCGATGAAGAAAAGTGGTACGAGCAAGGAATTATGGATCTTATGCTGCAACAAAATCAAAACCACTGCCAATAACAAAGGAATTGTCCATTGCATAAGAGCAAGGTGATCCAAGAACAAGAATTGGAAGGTGGGCCAGTCGTAGAACAAGCCTCCTTCCAATCTAGAACTCACTTCTATTCCGGTAACGACCAAGAAGTAACCCACACCACCAATACACCCTACAAGGATGTGTCTAGGGAAAAACCCTACAAAAGCACCTAACTTCAACTTCCCCAAGATGAAGAACACGAGTCCAGTCACCACGGAAGAAATGGCATACGTGACGATGGTGGTTGCAATAATCGCATCTTGATTATCGCTGTTCCCACCACCCATATCGTTCATGATGGAGTACGCCATGGAGTGGAAGAAAGGAGTCACTTCGATCATTTCAGATCCAATACCTGACTTGAAGGCAGAGCCTCCAAGCGAAAACACCAACTGTGAGACAATGGTAGACATATAGAACATCGACAACCCGGCAGGAGCCAAATGCGCAAAGATGGCCTCCGAGATGGGGAACATGATCATCCCATACGACAACCCGTCCAAAATGTTCAACAACGTTCCGAGGAAGACTGCGGGAAGGTATTTAACGGGTTTCACAATGTAATTTTCATATAACCCATGGGAAGATTCAGGCGGATGGTTATTGGTAAACGTTTCGAAGCCGCTGCCATTGTGGGGAAGCGGGCCCTTGTTAGATTCGTCCGCGCTACCTCCAAACGGATTGGAAAACAGCAACGACTCTCCCTCTGTGCTCCCGTATGGCTTATATTGCAGATTTGAAAGGATCAATGGCGAAGAAGAGTCGCCGGTCCCAGCCACTGAGCCAAATCCTGCTGCTGGGTCCACCGCGTCGGGACTCGAACCGGCGAACTTGCCGTAATGCTTGCTGAGGGCAGCCTCCGCGCCCTTGATGGGGATGGGAGGGGAACTGCTCATCTTGTGTTCAAAATCGTCCTCGTCGACGCCGCTTCCAGTACCACTGCCGCTCCCAAGGACCTCATCCTCGTAGCTGTCGTCGTCAGTGACCCCAATGCTCGCCAAGTTGGCAGTCTGCTCATGAACTTGCACACCCGAGTGCACTGCGGGTGAATTAATGTTGTTTACGCTACCAGTGAAGACATAACTTCTACCTCCAAATTCAAATGGATTGGGAGATGCGGACGACAAACTGCCAACCCCGAAAGCCTCTGATATAGAGTACTTCCTCCGATCGGGCGTCGCAATTGATTTCGAGTGCGTTGGATTATTGCTGAAACTCATTCCAACAACGAAAATAACCGGTGGTTTTGCTGTTAGTTTCCTGTTGACGTAACCACTCTGACCGTATTCCAGTCAAAAAGTACAGTTGCAACGTTCACTTTATAAGGAAACTCGGGTAAATTAATTTTCTTAAAGCTTTTTTTTTTTTTTTACCTTTTTTTTTTTTTTTTTTTTTTTTTTTTTTTTTTTTTTTTTTTTTTTTTTTTTTTTTTTTTTTTTTTTTTTTTTTTTTTTTTTTTTTTTTTTTTAAAATTGTTATTATTCCATATTTATTTTTATGCTTTTAATTACGAGGATTGGTTGTTTTTGACGTTAGTTTCGCTTTTTCCTGCGTTTAGAGAACAATTGGCTAGCGTTTGGCAGCTCAGGTTACTGGTCAAGGGAAAGAGTTAACGTACAGTGTGATGTGAAGGCTGAAAAATTAAATGCGTGCGTCTCCAGTCGGTCAATTTTAAGAGTGAGCGGAAAGGCGCGAGCACTCGGCTAGAAAAGGTTGGATGCAAATAAAAAAAAAAGAAAGTGAAAGTGTGGTTGTGGTGGGTTTCTGTGGATGTTGAACGTGGAGAGCATAACGAAAAAAAAATTAGCAAAGCCCGATTAACCCCCAGGACCACCTCCCGCAGGTCAAGCTAATTGCTAAAATAGCGTCGGTGCAGAAAATTCCTCCTGCCTGGGGGGGAATGTTATCTGACGCACAGGCGAAATTATGCCTGTCCTTATCTTACGCATTGTGGTTGGCCTGAGATAGCATGCAGGGAATTTTCACTTTTTTTTTTTTTTTTTTTTTTTTTTTTTTTTTTTTTTTTTTTTTTTTTTTTTTTTTTTTTTTTTTTTTTTTTTTTTTTTTTTTTTCAGTGTGTATTTATTGTTTGATTCGAGTGTGTGATTCTAGCCCAGGAATCAGAGCATTCTCGAGTCAGGAAAGTAGGACCAGCCTGTCGACTCGAGAGGGAAGCTGATGGCAGGGTAGAGCGATGGCATATTCGTGGGGACGGTTTTGGCCCGGTACACGACCTCATCTATAGAGCGTAGGGCGAGTAGCTAGAGACAGAGAGACCTTGAGGCTCCAATTCCTGGCTGGGGCACAGGGCCAAGTGCGATAAACAGGCTCCGGGATTCTTAAGGCTCATTTCTCGACCTTCTTAGGAAAATCGATAGTAGTTAAGCGGTGGCTCGCCCAGCGTAGCGTGTAGTTAGCTGAGTCACTTTTGTCCCTAGCAATGCAAGCTAGCGCAAGCTGGGGTTTTTCGTAACAAAATTCTTTTCACCATGACGAATGTAGCATATTTGTAGATACACCGGCTTCCAGAGCCCACAAACTCAAGTTAAGCTTCTCCTCCATTCGCTGTGGCAGCCCCATATTTTGCAGCCTTTCGCCAGCCGTATACAGGAAGCACCTCTCTGTATGCAGTACAGATTGTGGATCTACCTGAAACAGACCTGCAACCACCACATGGACAGGCCAGTATCTCTTGCATGTATTCTTCCTTAGCCATCGTGCCTAAGTTTGAGACGCTCCTTACATTTCGGAGCTGCCTCGACTCCACAAAATTGCTGCTACCCAACCAACTTGTACGTTTTTACGAAAATTTTGATCACTGCGCATCTCGCCATGCCTAAAAAGAAAAGAAGGGAAAAAAAAAAAAAGAAATAAAAAATAGAAAGCAGTAAAAATACTGATAAAAGTAAACGCTTCTTCTTTGTGAAGACAGGGATTATTCTTTTACCAGAATGGAATCGTTGGAGTCAGACAAACTGAAACCAGGTAGCCCCCATGTTGGCGGTGTCGTACAACCACCGCTGCTCTTCCAGATCCAGACGCAAACTCTGCAGCAGCAGAATGTGGTGCGGTCTCAGGTTTCCAATGCAGCATTGAACTCATTGCGGAAGAGGTCGGTGTCGATGAATTCCAATTCTTCGCTAACTGCACCGCACAGAATGTCGATAATTTCGCTAGAATCCCCTAGAAACTCCATTGTATCTGTAGATGATGCTCTTCGTACCACCCACACAAGAAACAACAGCTGTACCAGCTTGAACTCTGTGTCATCTCCCGTAGCCAGCACCTTGGGGAATAGCGGTGGAGTGAGCGCTGCGAGCACCCCACATACACCAGTCGGAGCGAAAAAATCGCCGCACAGTCACCCAATTCCTGGGCTTTTTACCTCGGGAAGTAGCTCCGACATAGCAGTGTTGCTCTCCGATGATGATGTATCCGACCATATGTCCCAACCTATACTCCATAAGCGGTTTAAGTTGAAAGACAACTTCCAGTTTAAGTACGATGCACCCAAGACCACATCCCTGCACCCATACCCACCAAGCAAGATGTCATCACCTCTTACCGATCAGACGCCGCATGCAGGATGCGCATTCCCACCTGCCGGCTTGGAACCGAAAGAGCCTAAGCAGCCCCTGGAGGAACCACCTACTTCACCAGAGAGTGACAATCTACACAAAAAATCGAAGGTACAGCAGCTTCTACAGTTACCCAAAGGTCCCAACTTACTACTCAAAAAGCGGAATTTGTTCTCCAAGGACCTACAGCACGAGATCTCCAACCGCAAGTTGGAAACGGTCTTCGTGCGGAGTGCGCCGGAAAATAAATTCGCAGCCAGTGCCAGACCTAAACTACCTGAACTGGCCAATACTGGTGCCAACGATGCCCCTCCTTCGTCTACGAGTCCAGCTCCGAAGGGAGTCGCAAATAATGAAACAACTATGGAGCAGCAGAACAGTCTCATAACAAAACTCAACCGAAAATGGAACAAGTCTAGCAGTATCTTGGGGAAGTTCCCGGGCAACAAGGTGGAATCGAACAGAGAAAGGAAAAGATCCAGAGCCATTCTTGAATCTGATTCTGACGATAATTATGAACTTTAACGAACTAACGAATATTTATAATGTACAATAAATGAAATTTAATTGAAAAGAAACGTATGAAATGTCGAACATGCAATTGTATGGTAATTTCTATATATAGATATATTTCTATGACTTAACAAGCTTCATTAGTGTGATTATATGTTTCACTTGTAGACTCCTACTTCAGCTCTTCGCTTTTACTTATTTTTTTCTTCTACTTTTCAAAAGATCACTTCGTCGTCATCTTTACCGTTCAAGTCGTCAAAAAATGGTAATTTTAAAACTTCCTTGGCTGACAATCTCTTACTTGGGTCCATAGTAAAAGTTCCATTCAACAATTGGATGAAATCGACATGATCTTGATAGTTTTCGACATCAGAACGGGAGTCAGACTGTTTAACGAAACTGTCTCCCTTCTCATTCAAAATGCTTAGCGTATCCAATACCACGCTGTCGTGAGGAAAGGTTTCGTGCTCCATTTCAAACCTCAAGAAATCAGCTACTACTTGAATTAGGTTCCTACCATTGCTGCTAACGTTGGGTAAGCTTATTTCCAACCCACACCCATGCAATTCAGCACATTGCTGTAACTTTTCCAATCCAAATATTAAAACTAGTTCCAAAAGGGCATCTATATCATCGGGCGAATTGAACAATGGGAACTTTCTGGAAATAAATGATAGCCCAATGATTCCAGCAGACCAGATATCGAGCTTGGTCAGCTGGTTTGTACATTTGAAAAGAACTTCAGGAGCTCTAAATCCCCTCGTTCCTGCTCTATTCGCTCTCCGAGGTGGTCTTTGATCCTGTTTTGGATAAGCAGCCCGAACGTTGTGCCTCTTTGTATTCCGAGACAAAGGGTGCCTTTCTTGTGATAAGCAAGGACACAAGATGGATTTCCCATTACTACTGTTGGATTGATGTTGTTGTTGTTGAGTCTCCACCTTCTCAGCTAACCCAAAATCAACCAAGACTCCCTTCCCCTTGAAAGGGTCGTATAGGAAGTTAGTCGGTTTCAAATCCCTGTGAATGACGTCCTTATCGTGTATGAACGACAAAGCATGCAAAAGCTCCCACATGTACTTCTTTATACCCTTTATTGGTAGGTCTCGGTAAAAATCGCGGTAGTCCGCATGCTGGTAGTAAGGCATGATCGCCACAACTTGATCCTGATACCGCAATATGTCAAGAAGTGGAGCAACATGAGAGTTTCCTGTTAAAAGGAAGAGAAGCTTCAATTCATTGTGGATTCTGTTTGGCGAAGACGTCACGTAAATTTGCTTGAGGGCAACTATGGGGTTCTTCTTTTTTACGGCTGCACTTTGCAAGCTCTTCTTCTTCGTCTTCCGCAAGGGAGGTGACTTCCATATTTCAGACCCCAACTGTACCGCCCCATTAATGGCTTCTGCCTTGTAAACGGTGGAAAAGGTTCCCTCGCCGATCTTATCGAGGAGCCTGTAGTTTGAAGACAACGTTGGGAACACCAATTCCAACTTGTGCATCTCTTCGAGTACGTCGAGCGGTACTTCATCTATCTCATCTATGCTTATGCTTGCGGTTATATTTTCGTTTTGGGGCTGTATCACCGTTCCTGTAACCTCTTCTTCCCCAGTCTTAGCGCTGGTTTCACTTTCCTCCTCGTCCTCTTGTATGCCATCATCTGGTTGCTCCTCTCGGTCTAGTTGGTCATCACTGCCGCTGAACTTTTGCTCCACAATGGTTTTATTCCCACTGTTCTTGTCTGACTCTGAGGTGGCCTCAATTTGTCGAGCATTTATCCGATTCAAGTTATTAGTTTTGATGAACGGGGACTTTATCGGCTGGCGAGCATTTTTATGAGAGCTCTCGTTGTATTTCAACTTTTTGGCGTCGTTAAAAGGGTCGTCTTCGGACATCGGCCGCTTTGTAGTTGACGCGTTCTTCAGCGGGACCGAGCTGGCCTGCAATTCCTTGTCGGGAGATAGCTTTTCTTTCAATATTTTCAAGGGCAAGTAGAAATCAACCATTTTAGCAGTCAGGAGCCTAAAGAAAGCGAGGAATACACAGCAGAAGAGGCACCTAAGCGGCCTTTGAAGATAGTGATCGTGTGTGTTTTGCCTTAGAGCTCCCATCGTGATCCCAAGGTAAACAAAACACCAGGGCTGCAAACCACAGCAAAAAAAAAAAAAATTGCGAGTGAGAGAATTGGAGCTGGAGTGCTACATAGTTGGACATTTAGTAGAGTCAAATAGTAGGTAAAGATGGCTAGGTGAAAGAATTAGACTAGTTGGCATTGAGAGCAAGAGTGGGCCGTGTCCAGCTTCATTTTGGTAGTAAATTGGACCATTTTTGGTGAATTGCTGGCCCATTACGGCAGTACGAAGAGGATAGTCGTGCTAAATAAATAGAGAGCAAGAGAGAGAGAGCACATATGTACAACCAACATCGGTTCAACCACCATAGAACAGGAAACAGAATGAACAGTAGTGAACACCGTCAGCCTGCAACCTAAATCGAGCCCCAAACAAAATGAGCTCCAGCGAGGGACTGCATACGGCCATTACACAAAGCCCACCAACCACAGTCGGTTGAAATTTTTTTTTGCTCTTTAAGAATTTTCCACCTACGTCCAATGGTCGTAAGAAGTACTCTTCCTTTCATCACACACTGGCACCCTTGTATATAATGTTTTCTGCCAGTAAAAGTATAGCGGCACCATCCAGTGTAACGTTGAGTCAAGTCCGTACTCTCGCCCGTGTGAGGTATGCCTATCCAAGAGGTTACACCCCCGAGGTGGATCCAAAGTCACACAAAAAGAAGGACCACCGTACTTGGTTCAGAAGACATTTGAAGGCATGGTTGGGACCAATGAACATAAGAGGAGAATATTACCAAAATAAGTACTATTATCCTCCACAGGAACACCAACCTAAGTACATAGATCAAACCGGCGTTACTTTGGTGACTGGACACGCAAAGAAAGACGGCGAAGACGTCAGGGTAGGTAGAGGCCGGTTTGGAGACTCTTCTCCCAACTCACAGCTTCAACCTTTCCCAGAGAATCCTGCATGCAGGACCAACTTGATGATTTCTAACGAGTTGAAGCAGAAGATTCAAGAAGAATTAACGGTCAATGGCCTTCACCCACAACAAGTGGCACATAAATACGGTATCAAGATTCCTAGAGTGGAAGCCATATCGAAATTACAAGAAATAAAGAAGAAATGGCAAGAACAAGTAAGTATAGAGAAAGAGAGCATGCCCTTGGATGAAAAGGTGTGCGCGAACCAAAAACATCGAAAGAAAATGGGTATCTTTTTTACACCTTCCCACTGTGAAGTGATTTTGTGCTGAACAAGCTGTGTGACTACAATGATGAGATTGCTTTAAAAAATTTTCGATTAGTCTTTAAGACACAAACACATGGTTAGAATTTTATGCCCTGATACATCACACGCCATAGATGAGCTTAACAGTGGGAAGATTTTCATTTTTTTTTTTTTTTTTTTTTTTTCAGTCTGCGAGCCTTTCTAATGATATTCCTGCAGGAGCCGCTGCAAGTTCCCACAGATTTTCTATTTTTAAACCTTTTACTAACAGGATTTTTAGAATAAGATAACACCTGAGTTGGAGACTTTTGGCAAGGTGATGTACAAGATGTTCCCATTGTACGAACCACCTGTAAATGCCGAAAACTTGACGGAAATCCCTACTCCATCCAAGACTTTGCATCAAAGATTCTTGACTATTTCCGAGTCTGAACCCTTCGGCCCGGTTGACGCAGCCAAGTTGTTCGATTTGGAACCTGCACAGCAGACTTTGGACAATTTGACGGAAATTGAAGAGGCCGGAGGAGACTCATCCAAATTCAGTAAAGTCAAACAAAACAAGGTCTTGGTAGGTGCACAAAAGCAAGAAGATAGAACCCTTTTCAAGTTCACCCACTCCAAGGCTGGAGAAGTTGGTCACAGATATGGTGCTGGTATCAGAGACACCAAGAAGGACAGAAGGATCGGGTTCAATGCTGAGGGTAAAATGGTGTATATGTAAATAGTAATAAATTTGGACCCCATTATGAGACAAAAATAATAAAAAAATAAAAAAAAAAAGAACCAAAAAACCAAAAAGTCAAAAACGCCCATAAACTAAAAAAAGGAAAAAAGCAACAACAACGACATGGTAACGGTAAAAACAATCATTTGTGTCCCATTATTTTCCACTTTGCTCCCACAGACAAAGTACGTGTTCTGCGCTAGGAAAGATGCTCCCCGCCATGACTACCTCTCGTCCTTTTGACCTCCACGCCCGCAACTTTTTTGCAGCACGATTTCAATTTCGGTCGGTGCGCGCACGCCGAACACGTCTTTTGAAAAAGTTTGGAGGGATCAAAAATAAAAAAATGGAAGAAAGCGCTTAAAAGTTTACAGCATCGGAGCAAAGCAACAACAACGTCGAGTTTGCAGTAGAAAAACCCCATCAAAATGATATTTTACCTCGTCGCAAGCTTTTTCTTATTATTGTCGTCGGTGTCAGGTTCCGCCTTGACCTTTCCTTTGGGCGCCCAAGAAACCTCTTGCTACTATATCTTCACCACCAAACCAAGAACACAGGTGAGCTTTTATTTTGCTGTCCAAAGTGGTGGAGCTTTTGATGTCGACTACACAATCAGAAACCCTAACCAAGAATTGATTGTTTCTGAGGACAAACAGAGACAGGGAGACTCTGTTTTCACTGCTGAGAGCATCGGTGAATACGAATTCTGCTTTTCCAACGAAATGTCGACTTTTGCAGAGAAGGTTGTTGATTTCGAAATCAAATTTGAGGAGGAAGAAGGTTATCATTTTAAGGCTAATATGCCAGAACAACCAAACGCAAAGCCAATTGCGCACGTGGAAAGCATGCAAGAAACTGTTAACTCGATTGACCAACAATTGGAAGGCTTATCAAGAACTTTACAATACTACAAGACCAGAAACAACAGAAACCAGGCCACAGTGAAGTCCACCGAACTGAGAATTTACTATTTCAGTATTTTTGAGGTATTATTGATGGTAGGAATGGCTTTCTTGCAAATCACCATTGTCCAATTATTCTTCAAGGGAAGCAGAAAGCAATTAGTTTAATCGTAAATAGGAACCCAAAAACTCGCTCATGAGAAGAAGACCAAAAAAAAAAGAAATAAAAAAAATTGTAGCCTTTAAAGGTAAACACTGGACTTAATGTACAGTATTATCAACAGATTGTAGCAACCACACAGCTTGGGCGAAAAAAGAAGTTAAAGAGGGCATTTATCTTTGCTGCAGGATGGTCCGTTACATGCGGATCGCCAAAGTTCCAAAAGGGGTAACTAGGTGCATAAACGTAGAAAGAAACTTATTCCTACGAGTTTCTAGACTTCCTTATTCGATCTACCATCCTCTAGCGAGCCAAGTTTAATATCCATCCTTTGCTACTAACCATTCGACCACTAGTTAAAGCACCCATCCCACGGCAATCCATTCTCTACTCAAAAGTCCATTCTCGACTGCAGTTCAAATTTCCATTCTCTAACCTACAATTCAATGGTCCATCCTACGCTGCAGTTCAAATGTCCATCCTACACTGCAGTTCAATGGTCCAACCTACGCTGCAGTTCTACAATTCAATGTCCATTCTCGACCACCCTCTCTCCTACGCTGCAGTTCAATGGTCCCTCCTACGCTGCAGTTCTACAATTCAATGTCCATTCTCAACCACTCTCTCTACAACAATCCCGTTTAATATTGTACATTGTGCAAATCCATAGTCTATGTGCTTTTAAATACTCCTTGAACTTATTCGTTGATTGGACAGTTTCTCAAGTATTCAACCTTATTTCTTAACACTCTAACTGACTTGAAGAAGATTTCCTCTGGAGACATAGCACCAGTGGATTCGACATTAAATATAAAGTGATCTCTTCTTCTTCCCAACTTGACCTTCCCATCAAACTCAGGATGTCTCAACACTTCTCTGGAAACTGTATCCTTTCTTGCATCCTTTACAAAGGCTTCATCGTCCTTGATGCCAATAACTCCCAGTGGGAAGCATTTTTGGAACTTATGGGTTAATTCCTTACCCTTAATTGGTTCTATAATATTTATCACAGGCATCAATCTATAAGAAGCAGTAGCGACTGGCGAAAACTTGGCGTGGTCACTTCCAACTCCTAAGATGCAATGAGCTCTCAATGAGATTTCTTGACCTGGTCTCAACTTAGCTAAAAGGATGTCCGGGTCAGATGCAACTACAGGGTTATTCTTGAAGAGCTCAACTTGTCTACCCTGAGCTTCAAACTTCAAGTCTCTGGCATAAACGTGAGCGTTGTTATATAATTCCTTTGGATCAGTGGAGCCGGAAGGAGGGTGTGGGTTCTTAGTACATTTAACATCCAAAGACAAAACAATGGTGTTTTCGTCAGTGAATCTGTCCTTCTCATCCAATGCAGGGTCCACCCAAGTCAATGAATCTGGGTCAACCTTCAATGGGATGAGCCCGATTCTATGAGCCAACACTTCATCTTGAATGACTGAGGTATTATTAAAGACATACACGGTTTCTGCTGCCACCGAGGGAACCTCCGAAATCATAATTCTACGGAACGCATTGGCGACAGATGTGTCTATGTGAACTAAATCAAAGTTCGCAGTTCTTTCCGAGAGGTGAGAGATGTCAATTTCAAAAGTATCCTTGAACTTTTCAATGTCCCAAGCATTGTCCTGTCCAGTAGAATGACCAGGGAAATCGGTCGAGCTGGTGTTCGTTACCCTGTTATACTCTATTCCAACCAAAGTATCAGACATCTTGCGAGGCTGCTATGTGTACACTGCAAAGAAGAACACAGAAGGGTGGCTAACCAGATGGGCTGAAATTTCCACGATGAGATGTCCGCAAAAAAAAAAAAAAAAAAAAAAAAAAAAAAAAAAAAAAGTAGCACGTCACATGACTGTTTACTAATGGAAGTGCTGCATTTTGGTTAGCAGGCTAGTGGTTCCTTTAGCAGACTGCAAGGCGCCGTGCTGACGCAGTTCTGAGGTCCAGCTACCAACTGCTGACGAAATATGCGGCCTAAGTCACCAATGGTGGCAGCTAAAGCAAAAGAACCTACAAACAGTACACACATCTTCTTCTTCATGTATTAGTGCTGAAGTCCCACATATGCAGTATCCAACTTAAACCGCTCCGTTAGCTACTGTAAGTAGGCACAGGGCATGGAAGACGTATGCTTTGGGCCAGTCTCTGCTTACTCTGAGGGATCTCAATCCTTCGTCTAGAATACCAAAGGGCCCAGAAGACCTATCTACAGACCAAAAGTAGCTATATAGAAAATCAACCAGAAGGAAAAGCGCCAGGAATCGTCACTGGCGGCTCAGCTCTATTCTCGTCTATACTCTCGGTGCCCACGCTCTCAGCCTGCCTTCTGGTTGCAAAGTTTACTCCAATCATCTGGAATTTATGCTCATACTTCAACACCTTCTTCACATTCCCAATTATATCTAGGCTAAGTAGATCTACGTTCCCGTTGTATCCATCGTCTCGGAGCGCCAGGAACATGGAATTCTCTTCAAATGTATTGATCCCAGTCTTCCTTTCAGTTTTCAGCAAGATTATACTCTCATCCACCGCACACATCAATCCATGATATGCTATTTGGATTACAAAGATAAAAAAGTCCAAAAGGAGTAGTTCTAATCGGGAATAGGGCAATCTTTCCCCTATGAACTGAACGGTGAGCCCACCGTACAACAAGTTCAACACACTGCCTCCCTCTCCTTGAAATGAGTCGAAGTCGCTTGGAACTCCTCCTGGGAGGATACCACCGCCACTGTTGAGTTCTTTGCTTAGTTGCAACTGCGGTGCGATCGTGTATGCGCCCCAGATAAGATGACAGCTAAAGCAGAAGAGGTTGGAGACAAAGACTCCCAATAGCAAGAACTTGGCCATAGCTCTCTTGTTTTCATCGGATAGTAGTACGTTGGGAGACGGTACAGGGTATGGATTCGATATAGAAAATTGGGCAAACCCCCGAATAATAAATCGGAACATTGATATGTCTCTCAAGTAGGCGATGGCAATTAGAAGGTACCCTATTCCATTGAGGATTCTTCTCAAGTCTTCCAAAAAGTACTTCTTCCTTTTATATAGCACTGAGGCGTTATTCTCTATTATTTCATCTGTGGTCGGATATATAGATGTGGAAAAGGATCTTGCCTGATCGTCCAACGACATTGCAAAGGGTTGGCGTCAAGTGAGGTGGCTGAAGTTTGGCTATAAGAAAAGTTGGGTTGTAAGTTGTACTTGTTTGAGGGAAAATTTTTCCTATTTGTTTTTGGTCTATATGCTAAGGGTGATGTAATGTAGTTGGAAAGCAAAAAAAGAGAGCCTAAACTGATATATGATGGTGTCCAAACCCAGCTTGAAGTAGCTACTACAACATGCTGTGGGTAGAATTCCTTGTTGTATAGAGGTAGGGACGCAGTACCTGCAGGTATAGTGATATATACAGGAACATATAAGATCTCTTTCTGCATGCTCCACATTTAATTGGAGAGGGCAAGAGCACGAGACGACTGAAAATGGATGGGCTAAATCGGCCACTTTAAAGGGTTCCAGAAAATAGAATTGTATTAGGATAATTTAACTTTTTTTTTTTTTTTTTTTTGCTTTATTTTTTTGTTTTACATGGAGTGGTGCTTTCTGAACCTCGTAATTCTACGGGTAACTCCACGTTTCCATTGAGAAAATACACGAACTACCAATCGGCAAATAGTACGATTTACGAGAGCCCATTAGGAGTGGTTAATTTTAATTTTTGGCCGATTACCGACAAGAAATATGGTGTATTTCGGCCTCTTCTGACTGGGCTGGTCTGCGATTTCGGGTGAAAAATAATATCATCACCTAATTTCATTCTTTTTTTTTTTTTTTTTTTTTTTTTTTTTTTTTTTTTTTTTTTTTTTTTTGTTGACCTTTCTTACCCTATAGAGGCGTGATAGCAATAGTAAACGTTTTTGAGATAAAGATACGGGAGTTGAGGCCCCTTGTGACCAACGGCTTCCCAAGTATCGGATCGAACGCATAATTCTATTCATTGTTTATCAACACCAGTAACTTTTAAAGTGGCATAAAAAATATCATTATGATGCTCTCGCATCATGCGATAATATGCATATCACAACCCTTCTGCAAGAAGGTGAAACTAGATTCCGCTATTATTCAAGAAGCTAAAAAATTTCACACTGTCTACGGGATTTCGATATTTTAAAGCTAAGGGTGATTATTTGGGACCGAGGAAGGGAGTACTAGGCAAAGATAGGTCCCCTAGTACAGTGTATGGTGGAATAGGCTTAAAGTGATGTTACCCCAGCTACACAAAATTAAGCTTTTATTTTCTACGGAGATGATGGCTTTACTGGTCCCTTTTGCAATCTTCTAACTCCGTGGTTGGCACATGAGGATTACTAAACAGAATTGGGCCCAGTTCTACAAATTCTCTCGCCTCTCTATATGAAAAGAAGCACTTGAGCGGGGCCGCTAACTGGATCACACCCGAAAGTAGTAGTAATAGCCACGAAGATGTAACAGTTGCGATTTTACTTGCTTCCTGCTCCTCCTGAAACAAATGTGCATGTTACTTTTTTGTTCCTGACATGTTTACACATTAAATGTGGAAGGTCAGTGCATTTATTTTATGGAATTGCAGTTACGACAATAACGCTTGCTACGATTCTCCTCTATTCCCAACATCTTTGTTTTTGCATTCTATCTTATGCAAGTCTCTTCTTGGCTTCTTGTTTCAAATTTCCTGGCGCCTTTCAAGCAATGCAGAATACAATGCAAGTTGACGGAGAACTTATGCATGAGTCAAGCTTTCAAGTTATGTGCATACTTGACATAAACTTTGTATCGACCGTTTATGTGCTTTCTTCAACTTATACTATGTGGTGACTAAGATTCAAAACTAATTCCGAATGTCATTCGATCGGCACGTTAAAATTCAGATTAATGCATCAAATTTTATCTTAAAAGGAATAATACAAAAATATTTTTAAAATTCGGTCCAAAATCACAAACCATATCAAGAAAGGACGCACATCCATGCCGATAAAAAAACGGAATTCTAGGTTAGGCTTTATAGTAAAATTAGATCGATTTCTAGATCTTTTAATAAATCACGTTTCTTTTTTTATTCAAAGGAATGAAATTAAATTTGAGTTCGAAAGTAAGGTCTACCACTTACTTTACAAATATATTTCCGACTAAGTTGATTCTAAATTTTTGAAATATTTTTCCCATCCCGTCCGCTTACTTGAGGGGATAGCGGAGCTTACTGTACATCTGCATTTAGAGTTTCATGAACAAGATTCATGCATGAAGTAAACGCACAGGATGCATGCATGAAGAAATTAAGCTCACAAAATATTTTTGATCAATTTTTTGGTGCCAAACTTATTCGCCCAAGGAACTGATGTTTGCACCCACGCCACTATTGCAATAAGTTTAGGGCTGAATTGGTCATTACTGATTACATAACGATTCTTGTACTAAATGCTTGTAAAAAATGTTCATTAAACTAACATAATGCCTGTATATTCATAGTTCGTGTAGGTGAATTTCTTCTTTTGTTTTTCAGCACATTCTCTGCGTACCCATCGCATTTTCTATTAGACTTTTGGCAACAATAGCAACTCGGTTTTGCTTCGTCACATTTCACCCTTCTCCTCTTACAAGTGAGGCATCCAGTCCTTGTTCTTGTAAATGTCTTCTTCTTCTTGTTCTTCGGTATTGTTGTTCCATCCTTTTGTAGCTTAAAATTCAAATAGTTTGACTGCATCTGTAACCCTTGCTTAACGGGGAAGGGGCTGCTAAATTGATAAGGTGCCCCCAAACCAGTCAAGGGTACTTGATTTTTGTGATAGTCACTATGTTGTTGGGCCGAATTTAGTTGGTTATGAGGCATAAAGTACATAGGAGGAGGCACTACTTGAACCATATTGCAACAGTAGATTCCCTGATGGTCCCGGTAGACCCCGTTTACTACAGTCGAATAATTGTGCATTGGATGAAATCCAACTTGATTCGAGTGCATGATTACCTGTTGGTTGTGTGCAGTTGGTGCGTTTTGATATGGAAATGGTGGAGGAGCAAGAGGAGCATTCATGGGCATGTGATATTGAATTGGAGCATTCTCCCGCAACGAACTGTTATCATTGCTATTGTATATAGGCGTTGGTGCTAAATGTGATACACTCTTCTTTTCAGATTTCACATCTAAAGGTATACCCACATAACTATTTGCCCGTGAAGTTAAAGGCAGATGTGTGGATTCGCTTACCGAATCAAATACATCTTCCAGACTATATTGCGAAGTAGGGGTTTTGTCGATAACACTGATGCTTTCATATCTAAGAGCTCCAGTAATAAATTCTGAGACTGGAGGGAGCATAAGTGGATATAGTTGAATAAAAATGGCAACTTTTCTTCTAGGGTAACGTACAGTACAAACGATGTCAGATTTGGGAAACACTTTACATGTTAGATCTTTTGGTGCAAACCGCGCTCCTTTTATCGCAATCTTCTGCACGCGTGGAAAGATGGACTAATATAGACTTTTGGACCACTACAATAGAACTCTCATGCATAACAGACCCAAAACAAAGATGGCTAGCATAATAACGAATCGGGATTGCTATCGAAATTATCCGACTTGTTGGCATCGTATAACGGCAACAATATTTTTTTTTCTTTTTTCCTTTCTAGTTCCAAAAGAAGAATATTTTTTATGCAACATTTGAGAAAGATTTCCTCATGAGAAACAGTGCAGATTCAACCTTTTATCAGGTAATCAACACATTCACGTTTAGGGAGAAATGAAAAGAACGAAAATATTAGTTTTTAGGTTGGCACAGCCTTGGCTGTGGATTCAAATCAGCTCAAACGCAACTTTATTTATGTGTGTGTTTTTTCGTAATTTCATATTATCTTCGTATTAAATATTGGCGCTGTGCGTAATAGAGAAGGGCTACAAAGTCTCAAAAAATAAGGGAATTATCGACAGATCAAAAAATATTGCCATGCCAACTAAAAATTATCATTTAAAAACCGTGCGGTAAAAATCGCTTTGGTGTAATATTTTTAGATCTAGTCCAACTTTACTTAAATCGAGATGTATCGGTTTAAAGTAGAGCCGACTTGCGTCTGCATGTCCACATTGCGTCAAAAGAGGAAAAAAAAAAAAAAAAAGAAATAATCAAGCGATGATCTATTAAAGAATAGCATATACAGTCTATATAATAGCGAAATAGAGCCTTTATTTCTTATGCTTTATTGATTGGATTAAATCTCCTCCCAACAAGTTAATTTGATTAAAAATGGCCTCTTTGTTAATAATGCATTCTTCTTTGTCTATTGGCTTAACGTTAAGCCCTAAACCAACTCTGAACTTCTTTTTACTGTTAGTCGTGGGAACGAACAATCCAGCAATTACATTCAGTGCACCGTCCGACAGCAACCCTGTAAATTTCTTCGTAGAAAATATAATGATGTTACCAAATTTCTTAGTTAACTCCTTATAAAATTCTTGAACTAAGTCATAAGAGCTACAAATGTCGTCTGGGAAGCTCGATTCTACTCCGACTAAATTTTTGAATTTGTTAGCTGGTAATATACCTGACAGAGAGACTAATGGATTGGTTTTAACCTTGATAGTGAAATCATAGTCTTTTAATGCTGGGGTGAAAATCAATGAAATCGTTGATTCATTGATCTCCAACTGCTGCTGTTGCTGCAGTTTTATTAAGGTGATTGACAATCTTGCTAAGGCAGTCAATCTACTTGCAATGGGTAAAGTTAATTCATTACTCCACAAAATACCTGATGGGTCATCTTTCAGACCGATGAATAATTGAGTCTTTATACCATTTGGATCAATTTTACGAATCTTCTGAAAGTTTTGCTCAATTATTCTGTAAGCTGGGATAGTTAATTTATCTGTTAACTTATTTGCTTGTTTCAATTCTTCCTCTGGAGTCAATTCTTCGAATGTAAACAGATTCTTTACAAGATCCAAGATTACTGGATCCTCTTTCCAATTCCAATTGGACAAAAAGTTTAAAATCGATAAGAATCCAGTTTCAGTCAGATGAGGAATTGAGTATGGTGCTGGATCCACGAACGGCTTTAAAGCAATGAGCTCAATCAACTCATCGTTCATGTGCTTGAGCAATAAATGACTGTCAAGCCAATGTTTGAAAACTCTAACAGTGGAACTATAGTAGTGGAAATGATGTGATAATGACGTAATCGTTCTAGTGTGCTTAATACTACCAATATACTTTTGGTTGAATCTTAAGTAAGTATCTTGTACGATAGCTTTTTCGTTAGGAGTGGCATTTTCAATAGCCCTTAAATACAAAACTTCATCTCTTTCGGTCAAAATTCTCATTTTGAAACCAAATCCTTCAGGAGTTAAAATGTTCAAGCAACAAACATTAAAGTTAAATGGTATGGAATCGTCCTTGGTAATGAAAACTTTGTAAGCAGAATCTTCAAGCAATTCGCAAATCTTTAAAAGCATAGCACTCTTAGTCTTCTCCAACGAATTTATTTCATCGGGCCACTTTGTAGATGACTCAAATTGTAAGACTATTTCATTCCAAAAATCTGGCGATGAAGTTGCAAACGGAACCGGTTGTAATAATGAAGTATAACGTAACGCTGGTGAAGCACCTGGAGAGAGTGACTTAATTTGAAGTGGAACACCATCCAAGTTGGACAACACACGAGAGAAACCTTCTAACGAGTTTCTTAAGGAGTTATATCCGTTACTACCACCACTTAATGGTGTAGGTAACAACCCATCGAACAAACTGCTCTCGCTATACAAGTGATCAGAAATCCCGTCCAACAACTTGGAGTCCAATACATACTTCATTATGCTCAAAACTACTGATTCTCCCTTCTTACTCGATTGTTGCCACACTACACAATGTTGAATGGTACCATCTTTGAATCTTCTCAAAGAAGCTCTGTTTCCCCAAAAGCTTCTAAATTTTAAACCTGCCTCAGTATCCGTTTGGTTTGGACCCTTTGTGACCAATTTTTCACATTCTTCAGGGTTCAAAGTTAAACCGATGATGAATTTGTTATTATTGGAGGAGCTTGGCTTTCTTTTGTTAATACCAAAACCCAAGGTCTCCTTTTCTACCTTGATATTGATTCCATGCACTCTATCACCCAATGCAGTCTTCAATATTAAGTAAATTTTATGTTTAAGCCATCTTTCCAAGGTGATAAACATAATCTTTTCAATAGCACCAAAGGATTGGGCAATTTCTTCAGGGAAAGTCAAGCTTGCAACCAAGTCAAACTTCAACTGATCTACATTGGACTTTGCTAGCAAAATTGGATCAAACCTGTCCATAACTACATCGTTCAACAAGACAAGAGTCTCTATAGCCTTTTGTCTCAAATATTGGTACAGGGAAGGTGTCATTCTCCACAAGATATTCAATTTGACATTCTTGTCGAAAATTGTAGGAGTATTGAAACCCTCTGGGATGTATTTACTGCTCAAGTTTTCACCAATTAGAGAGGAGAAACTCAAATAGCCACTGTTTAAGTCCTGGGTGGCCAAGTACTTTATAGTACCTTTGAAAAGTTGATACGAAGAGAATCCATGCAATAGGATCTTGTTTCCATTAACTCCGCCACCTTGTAACAAGGCTGACATAAGAATCCCAAATTCAAAATGTCCAAATCCACCGTTGTTAAAGGATGAAGACAAGTCCCTTTGCAGAAGCCAGAGGCGGCCAAGTATACAGGCGTCTTTGAATGCTTCTGCGGATTTCTTCAGTGTATACAAGTATTTCAAATAGTAGTCATAGGAAGTGGATGAAATGAGAGACGAGTTGTAAATCGGAGTAGCGGGGAGTTCACTCAGGTCTGTTGTATCAATTCTAATACAATTCTTGTCAGGTAACACCTTCTTACCATCGAAAATTCCAAAGGGGAACCCAACAATCAAATTGATGGTAAATCTCGTCTTATGAAAGTGTAAATCTTCTTCGTTATCCGTGTGTATGCTCTCTAGCTTTAAGACTGGGCACAAGACATCGCCATTTAAGAAATGGTACAGTATTTTCACTGGTAAATGGTTGCGCTTCAGCAACGGGATCAAATGTTCCACAAGCCACGCTAAATAGAACGAACGCTTGTACAATGCTCTATAATTAAGGTAATCCTTAGGCTGAAACAATTCCAGGGGCATTGTCAAAGCTATATCAATGCTATTTGTGCTGTGGTTGCCTGTGCTTGGGTTTATTCCTGTCTTCAAGCCAAAAGATCCCACCAACAGGACATCTTGTGGGGGTAAGTAGGCAAACTTGTAGTTGGTCTTGACGGGTTTTGGCTCGGGCCATGGAATTGCAACCTTCTTCTTACTCGTGGCAAACTTAGCTTCTGCTTGCTCTAAGGTTAAGGGTTCATCAGTGGCAGGTACCTGAGATATCAAGTCATGAAGCCTGTGCAACACCTTCTCGATTTTGGTAACGTGACTGTCTTTCAATTTCACTTCCTTTATCAACTCGTCGATCTGGAGCTTGAAGATATTGGATTTAAAGAGTTCGGCTGTCTCTCTGGCTACTTGGATCTCCTGGGCAGAGAGCTGTTTTCTTTGCTTCTTGCTGGGTTTCCCATGAGGGAAGGCAGCTGTGTTCTTAGGTGCGGAATCTTCTTCCTCGTCGTCGCTTTCCTCTTCTTCATCATTGTCATCATCGTGCTCATCTGTTGGTGGTTGCACTGATGAGTCTGCGGTATCGGCTCCACTGTCAGCCAGTTCGGGTTCGTAAGAGTCTACATTACTGAACTCAACCTTCTTGACCTTCTTACCTACAGCATGACCATTTTCAAGTTGTCTTTTAGCCATTTTCTGGAGGGCAAAAGGAGACTAAAAAAAAAAAAAAATTAAAGACGAACTTTTGCAAATGGATTGGCGAATTTTTCTACTAAGCGAGCGGTTGTGCAATCGTAGTTAGAAGCCAAAATCAACGTTCAAGGACGGAGAATATATAGTCACAGTGATAAGGACAATACCTGGGGGGTACTACTAAATCGATATCTATGTATATATGTACGATTATACGTCCTAAGGTCCTTCTGAAGTGGAACTAGCAAACTGTATTGCCTCTGGCGTAACTCATCTAGCCAATTTTTTTTTTCTAGAGGATGAAGAGAAAACGACTTTGTGTCACTTTTGTGATGGGATGGGATGGGCACGACAGTTGGTGGTGGAGGGCACGTGTTAGAACACGTGATATTTTGAATAAGATGTAATGTGCCTGAGGAATTGCTTGAATCAGAGCAGTGAGAGACTTGGTAGAGGTATGTGGTTGAGGGTGATTGTTTGTAATGCTTGAATGGCTGGTAGAAAGAGCAAGGCATCAATTTTTTTTTGTCTCGTTTGCACTCCTCTGTCTCATGTTGTGCGCTATGCACTCTCCTGATGCAAAGGAACCAATGTAGGCTGCAGACGCCAGAACAATCTTCTCTACGGAAGTGTCCTATTGAGATAGTGGTTCTGCTAGCGGTCTGCTTGCGGTCGCATCAGGAACGATCCCTCCATACCCACACCACGAAAATAGCCTGCTACAGCTGCACCCACTAGCGGGTTACTACTACTACACTGTTAGCCCCGCTCTCTATGCAGCACCCCATTGTCGTTTAGGCCTGCATATAGCCAAGCATATACGGCGGGTTTCTAACAGCTATCCAGCATTTTTCACCTCTCCACCTCTTCTTTTCCGACCCTGGGGAGACCTTTTTCGACTTCAAGATGTACTATTCAGAGGAATTGAACCTTCCGAAGACAGATCCAACCCGCTGGTTGTTAAAAACCGATAAATTGGGCAGGGAAACTTGGCACTATGAAGATAGCCCAGAAACTCCGCACAAGCAAACAAATTTCGTCAAGTGGTTGTTAAATGTGGACAGTTTTCCCACGCCACGATACGAACACGATATTCCTCATAACGACCCCCAATACGCAGCTGAATCAGCTAAGAGGGGAGCTGACTTCTTCTCCTTATTACAAGATGAAAACTCAGGGATATTCCCCTGCCAATACAAGGGCCCTATGTTCATGATAATAGGGTATGTAACCTCGTGCTTGTATACAGGAATCGAGATTTCAGCACCCTTCAAAACCGAAATAATCCGGTATATAGTCAATGCATCCCACCCAGTGGACGGTGGCTGGGGGTTACATGCTTCAGATAAGCTGACATGTTTTGGGACGACCATGAACTACGTTTGTCTCAGATTGCTTGGTTTGGAAGCAGATCACCCAGTTTGTGTAAAGGCTAGAAAAACCTTGCATAAGCTTGGAGGTGCGTTGGGAAATCCTCACTGGGGAAAGGCGTGGCTCTCAATTTTGAATATTTATGATTGGGAGGGAGTCAACCCAGCACCACCTGAATTGTGGCTCATGCCATATGATTCTTTCCCAATCCACCCGGGTAAATGGTGGGTTCACACCAGGGCCATTTACTTACCCTTGAGTTACATTTCATCCCAAAAGTTGAAATGTGAGTCGACACCCCTCTTATCCGAAATCAGGACCGAAATCTATATACAGGACTACGACCTGATCACCTTTGCTAACCATAGAAACACGGTTTGCGGTGTAGATTTGTACTATCCTCATACTAAGTTGCTCGATTTTATGAACTGGTCACTTGTCAAGTACGGTGAATGGGTGCGTCCCAACTGGTTACTCGAAAAATCCAATAAAAAAGTGTACGAATTGATCGAGATGGAATGCAAAAATACCGACTATCTTTGTATTGCACCCATTAATTTTGCATTCAATATGATTGCTACGTATCACAGAGAGGGAGGCGAATCGCATGCCTTTGGTAGGTTCAAAGATAGAATGAATGACGTAGTTTTCCATGGCCCCCAGGGAATGTGCGTCATGGGCACCAATGGGGTACAAGTCTGGGACGTAGCGTTCATGGTTCAATATTTCTTTATGGCAGGTTTATCCGAAGATCCAAAATACTTTGACACCATTGTCAGAGGGTTTAAGTTCTTAATTAGGTCACAGTTTGACACTGAGTGTGTGCCTGGCTCAATGAGAGATAAGAGGATTGGAGGCTGGCCATTTTCCACTAAAGATCAAGGGTATACCGTTAGTGATTGTACAGCAGAGGCCATGAAGGCAATAATAATGGTAGGGAACAGTCCTACATTTGCTCATCTCAAGGAATATGTTAAGCCAGAAAACTTGTATGAGGCAGTAGACGTGATATTGAACATCCAAAACAAGTCCAGCTTCGAATTTGGATCGTTCTCTTCATATGAACATACCAGAGCCTCGCCACTTTTAGAGAAATTGAACCCCGCGGAAGTGTTCAACAACATTATGATTGAATACCCATACGTAGAGTGTACCGATTCATCAGTTTTAGGGTTGACGTACTTTGCCAAGTACTATCCAGACCATAGAAAGAACGAGATACAGGACTCTATCAGAAATGCTATAAAGTATATCACTGAATCACAAGATCCTCACGATGGTTCGTGGTACGGATGCTGGGGGGTTTGTTTCACGTATGCTTCAATGTT
The DNA here is from genome assembly GCA_030563865.1 of Dujonia oleophila. NCBI lineage: Eukaryota > Fungi > Ascomycota > Pichiomycetes > Serinales > Debaryomycetaceae > Dujonia > Dujonia oleophila. The sequence goes on along the minus strand of JAJMKG010000009.1, from coordinate 154,201 downwards.
TGCTTTGGAAGCGTACCACTCAGTTGGGCAAAACTACTCAAATAGTGAGCCTGTTCGCAAAGGATGTGATTTCCTAGTTTCCAAGCAGAGAGAGGACGGCGGGTGGTCTGAGTCAATGAAGAGTTGCGAAACCCATACTTATGTCCCACTGGAGAAGTCGTTAGTCGTTCAAACTGCGTGGGCACTAATTGGGTTGATTTTATCTGATTACCCACACAAGGAACCCATCGAAAGGGGCATTAAGCTATTGATTAGTAGACAGCTTCCAAGCGGGGAGTGGAAGTTTGAAGATATCGAGGGAGTGTTTAACCATAGCTGTGCCATTGAGTACCCCAACTATCGGTTTTTGTTCCCTATCAAGGCCCTCGGGTTGTACAGCAAGAAATACGGCACAGGAAAGTAGTGAATAGAAGTCTGTAGCTGGAAAAGAAAAAAAACAAACTGTATATATATATGAACTAATTCTTTCAAATAAAATTACCAATCTACGCAAACCGCAAGAAAATATAGAAAATGAAGTGAAAATGACTCCTACCATGTATAAAAAGTAAAACCAACTCTGCAACCTTCGACCACCATCAATCAAAAGCGCATGAGATGCCTTCGGCTTTCATCGTAAGAATTGGGTTTCTTTTTTTTTTTTGCAGCCGTTCCATGCAGCGGCAGTGCATATCAAACCCCGAATTGCGGGTACTCTTCTCATGCACAAAATTTGCAGCCAAAGTTCATCACCGGTGGGTAGCACCTTCTTCTTCTCATCATGGTGCTACTCAAGCCAGAAAGGGAGAGGTAGTCGTTGATCTGTCAAAATACTTCATATTAGTGTAATCGGCGCTCTTTGTTTGCTAAAAGGAGAAACGCACAAGGCAAAAAAAAAAAGGAGAAATGCACTCACTAAGAATCTCACACTGTGCGCACTTAGCGGGTGCAACTAGTCGATGCTGGAGTGCTAGCACCTGCTGCTGGTTCTGCTGAGGAGGGTTTATTTCTTCCATTTTTGTAATCATCTGCCTTATTTGCTTAGATCTGTTATTTGACTAGCTCTGTTGTCAAATATGGACTTGTTTCCCTTCTTGTTTAGAAAGTTGGTGGGTACTTTTCCCAGCCATTCGAGTCGCTGAAGCTGAAGCTAGGGAGGTCCAACTGAAAACAGCTGTTAAAGGCTGCTATTGTCGGCATATTGAGACCTTTAAGCTATCCATTTTTGTTGTTTACAATGTTCGGCACTCTGGCAACAAAGAAAGATAGCTTTTTACCACACTAACACTGTGCCTCCAGTATGAAATAGAGCACAACAGCGTCTTCTTTTCTACCCGTTCTAGAAGTGCCCTAGCAATACCCAATATCTCCAAACCTACACATGTATCAAAAGTCCTACGCTTACTACATTATCACTAGCTACTGCTACACTCACCACTTTCCTCTTCCACTTCCTCTACATTTTTCTATTTTATCATATATATATATATAAAAGACCCTAGTACTTGATACTAACTAAACTAACTAAACTAAACTAAACTAAACTAAACTAAACTAAACTAACTGAAACTAAAATTAATAGCCATTGGCCATGCTCTAACTAAGGCTGCTCAAGAATCTGCCTTAATTCTGTTTTTGATCTTGCTCCTTCCTTTCGGAGACAGGCTCAACGTGTTCTTCAGTTTCTTTGTCGCCCTTTGGACCCTTTGATCCCTTTCCCTTAGGAGGCTTTGGACCTCTTCCCTTGGAATGCTTTGGACCTTTACCTTTTCTTTGTGGAGGTGGGGCAACGTTGCTATCGTCGGATTGTTCACCTGTAGAATCAACTGCGGTCAAGTCGTCATCATGAGGTGGTTCATGTTCACCCTTGTGTTCTTCGTGCTCCTTGTGACCCTCCTTATGCTCCTTGTGGCCCTCCTTGTGTTCCTTTTGTTCTTCCTTGTGGTCGAAAGGAGGGAAGTCAAACTCCATTTCTTCTGGGTGGTGTGGCTTCTTGTGCTCAGGTCTGAACCCGTGGTGACGACCTCCCTGCATGGATACTTCTTCGTGAGGAGGATGGTGTGGGCGATGGTGGAAGTTTCTCAATTCTTTGCTTTCGTAAATTCTGCCGAAGCTAAATAAAACGAACGCTGAGAGAGCTACAAAGGCAAGCAACACCAATTTCCTCAAGGTGAATCTTCTCTTGCGCTTGGTAGCAAATGGGTGGAAGTATGGGTCATTCGAAGGAGCTGAATACATTCTGCTTGCACCTGGAGGTGGAGGAGGGGGAGGAGGAGGAGGTGGTGGGAAACCAAAACCGTAAGGGCTTCCGTGGTGATGGTGGTGTCCACGGGCACCGAAAGCATGGTGGTCGTGGTAGTGGTGGTGGTGTCCAGGTGGTGGAGGAGGGGCGGGGAACTGGGGGTAGTAACCATATCCCCCTTGGTCAAAAAACTTGAAGTGCTTACCTCCTCTTCTAAAATGGGAAGGGTGTCCTCTTCTACCTTCCCTCTTTCCGTGCATGGGGTATGGCATGTCTTCTTCAGAGTCAGCTTCGGTCTCCAAGTCGGAGGCCGAGGCCTTTTCTTGAACGTTTACTCCGCTCTCTAAGTCCTCGGTATTGTACGAGGGTGGTTCTTGCTTGTTTTCCAATGACATCTGTATTGAAATTATTTATATTTCTTCCAGGCTTTAGTAGTAAAATAAATATCCAGAAAAGTCTTCGAATAAATGGGGATTGCTTCTCTATTTAAATCTTTTTGGCTGGGGATGTGTCAAGTTTCAAATGCCGAATTTTTTTGAGGGATTACGCACAAATCCCTGAAAAAAAGAAAAAAAAATGCGCGAAATAATTAATTACCAGATGGGGGGCTTGGAATTCTGCATATTACAGAAAACAGGGCTTTGGTTGGGAGCCGGAAAGTCGGATGGTTATTCCATGAGAAAGTGTCCAGTCTAGGGCATGAACTGGGCTAAGAGTTGAAGTATGGATATCTGAAGCTTTGGCTTTGTTGGCACTCCAAATACCATAGGTGAAATGTTTAAGCAAAACCCGAAGTACGGCGCAGAGGCAACACGAGGGCCCCAAAAAAACACTTCAAAAAAAAAAAGAGGAAAAAAAAATAAAGTCATGCATGGCGCGCAGTTGAAATTCAAATGCCGGGAATACCTGAGATTGGCTAGAATGGATATAATTCTAAAATAAGAAAGAAAGCCTGCCAAACCCAGCATACGTCATTCACTATCTGAGCCTGCATTATCGGTACCACGGAAAGGTAGAGGTAGTGCGGAAGGGTAAAATATGCAAAGTTCAAATCCCGTAAGCTAGGCGTACTTTTGGGCCAAGACTAGCCTCACTACCTCTCCCTGCATAACCTCTCTCTCTTTTTTCCTTCTTTCTTTTTTCTTCTTCTTTTTTTTTTCTACCTCGCTCTTAGTTCTGATTGGTGTTTATTCGGAGCATCTTCGGCAGCATTTTGTACTATCATAATTGGTGCATTCTTTTTTCACACTATTCACAAATTTATAATTCCCGTTAGCTTCACTCGCAAGGCTTTTTGCTTTCTGCACGCACCCACTTTTTGGCGCACGATATGCAACGCCAAGTTGCCGAATCCGAAGGAAGCAACAAAAGAAAAAAAAAAAAAAAAAAAAAAAAAAAAAAAAAAAAAAAAGAAAAAAAACATTCGGTGTTTTACCCAACTTTGTTTGCTCTACGTCATTGAAACAACTTACACTTTAGGCAATAGTCCAGACCTGACGGTAAACAAGTATTGTACGATCTAAATGCATGTATTCTTTTACTATAATTTCTTTTTTACCGGTATTCTAATTCTTACTCTTAATCACTGTTGGAAATTAACATTGCACTGAATTGGCGGAAGAATTTTTCAATCACCGCTTCACCGTCTAATTCGTTCCTCGGCTCTCCGAACTCGGGCCTATAGCAAATCACTATGTTGAGCCCCGATTGTTTTGTACTGGTGACATTAAAAACAAAATTGTAAGCCAAGCCTGTATTGCCTCCAAACCACACATCCTTGAAGCCCCAGTTGGTTTGCCTTCCACTCTCACTAACTAAGCCGAGATTTGAAATTTGCATTGTGAATCTATCGTGAGAGCCTATCTTGTTTTTGTACATACTCCATATATTCAAATAGGGGTAGAGCCCAATTCTCTTGAAACATTGCTTGGAATCTACTGATTCATGGAGATTCTGGTGAAAGCTTTGCATAAGCGGGGTTAAATCTTCTCCGGGTTCGATTTGTGGGTGTGTAGAAATGTGTCCCGTAACAAGACACCCATACTGGAAAAAACTGGCATCCCGGCCCATTTCTTTAGGTAAGTGTTTGCGCCCATTCACAGCAGTCAATAGACTAGTGCTCCACTTAAGGTGTTTTTCTTTCTCATGTGTACTTCTTTCCTCCTTGATTTCTTTGTAGAAGGTATTTGTTAACGCAGCATTGCCAGTAATAGCTAAATACGATGTCAAGGCAATCTTGTTAGCCTTGCAGAACGCCAAAATTTCTTTCAACTTGGGTGCACTGATGTTAATTAGTTTGTAGTTGGTGCTCAAGTCTGTCGTAGTAGGCTTATATTGAAAGTTCTTGGTGCTTTCCTCCCTACTAGTCCATTTTGCGTACAACGATTTAATCGTACGGGGGATATAGTACGAATCGGCTACAGTATTGAGTATGTCATATATACTTGGCTCAAACAAATCAGATAAGTCTTCTGCGGCAATTGGCACCTCCTTCGCACGGCCACTACTGAAAATGACGGGATTTGCATCTTCCGCAAGCAGCACGTGATCATTTGCTTGTTCTGCTATGTCCAATTCATCAAGTAAATCCTTGTGAAACTGAACTCCTGACTGCCCATCAAAGACGGCATGTTCGAAATATACACAAATGTATTGGTTGCACCCTCCTTCTTCTCTTTCCTCCTCAAACACAATCATCCTCCAGGTAGGCAATTCAACGTTGGTAGGACACATTAGCTTATTCACGTGACCAAACATATCGCTATCGAACCTTTCAATCTTTACAAATGTAACAACATCGTCAAATTTGAACAGTTCGACATGTCTTACCGTGAAGTTTCTGCCCTGCCATATCTCATCGTCTTCTCTTGTTGAACCTTCATTTCTGAAAAAATTTAGCGAAGTTACTGGGGTTTTGTTTACCAATGCAGTAAGTGCTTTCGCAAGTAAGCTTCTCGTGAAATTCTTGTTATACTTCGCTATAACATTAAAATTAGTGTAGAACTTTTCTTGGTTTCTACATATGAAGTGCCTCTCATAGTAACCTGGGACTCTGCTTGTGGTCATTGTAGAAGAATCTTGGGTATGGTAATTATTAGTTGAAGTCTAATTTATCTTAGGAAAAGATAAGTTTTATAAAAGCACACTGATACCTAGGACTTATCAATTGGTGGCAGTTTATCTTAGCGCGGTTTTCAAGACAGGCAATTCTAACCGATAAGTTTTGGATGCAGCCAATTTAGCTAAAACATATATGACGATGACTATAGGTAAGTCAAGGTTGAAAGTGAGTTCTGGAGAAGTTGGATATCTCTAATCTCTATATTTGATAGAAATGCAGTATTTTCATAGAAAGTGCATTATTTGTAAAAATCGAGGTAAAACAGTGTAAAGTCAGCAAACCCTCATACTCTATTTTGCTGGTAAAATTTACAGATTATGACAATTTCTTTTTTTTTTCCTTTTTATAGTCGGTCACCATACTCACTGCTTAAGACATAACAACAGTGTTCTCTGGCTTCTTATAGCTGCCTGTTTCCTATATTACCAGTGTTCTTCATTCCTCATGCTGGGCTCGATTTTCAAACTCCACTTTTTTTCTCCTAGGCGCATAAATGCTATGCGGTTAAAAATCTAAGAAGTGAGTGAAATTGAAAATTTATACTTTCGATAGTGATTCATAGAGCATATGTTAACAAAATGACTTCAAGCTTCTTTCTTAGCTAGATCTAGAGCTAAGCGCCAAATCGTATAGAAAAAATGAGTATAGACTTAAAGAATGTCGACTACTCGATATACTTAGTAACGGATAGCACTATGATTCCTGAAAGTTCAACTTTTCTCAAGCAAGTTGAGGATAGTATCAAAGGAGGTGCAACCATCGTCCAATTGCGTGAAAAGACGTTACCGACCTTAGAATTCATTAAAAGAGCTCAAAAAGTTCACGAATTGACCAAAAGGGCAGGAATACCACTTCTCATCAATGACAGAATCGACGTTGCTTTGGCTATTGACTGTGAAGGGGTTCACATTGGCCAGGATGATATGCCCCCAAGCATTGCCAGAAAGCTTTTAGGAAATGAGAAGATCATCGGCATTACTTGCTCAAATCCTGAAGAAGTCAATACTGTTTGCCAAGAAGGAATCGCAGATTACGTTGGTCTTGGGACCGTATACAAGACCAACACCAAGAAAGACTCGAAAAACCCGAATGGGGTTGGACCAATTGGAGTCAGACAGATGCTCTCCAATTTGGGACGTCATAACTCCACGGGAGAAGGAAGTAACAAAAAAATCAAATCTGTTGCTATTGGTGGCATCAATCATTCTAATTCTGCCAAGGTTTTATTCCAGTGTAGATACAAAAATGAAAAACTTGACGGTCTTGCTATTGTTTCTTGCATAATGGCTGCAAATGATGCGAAAATTGCTACAGAAACTTTTATCGAAAGTGCCAAGTCAGATTTCGTCAACGATGATGAACCTTGTGAGTCAGGAGCTGACAGAGATCTCGTTTTAAAAGTTCATCCCTTGGTGCATCACATTACCAACAACGTGGTTAAAAACTTTAGTGCAAACGTAACTTTGGCCATTGGTGCGTCTCCTATAATGTCGGAATTGGCTGAAGAATTCGAGGAGTTTGTAACCAAGTTTGATAATATCGCCTTGGTCTTGAACTTAGGTACACCTATTCCAAGCCAAGTAGAGCTATTCAAGCATGCAATTGTGACCTATAACAAAGCGAAGAAACCAGTAGTCTTTGACCCAGTTGCTGCCGGTGCCTCGGCTGCCAGACTAGCAGTTTGTAAAGATCTCCTAAACGCTGGACATATGACAGTGATAAAGGGGAATCTAGGTGAAATCCTGGCGATCTATAAGCTAACAACTGAGTATACCAATAATAGCGACCAAGTGGCAGATGTCGCCATGCGTGGAGTTGATTCTACTGGGACATTGAAGGAACCGGAGATGGAGAGAATAGCTAGAGCGATTGTTGATGATTTTGCATGCATCGTGGTAATCACCGGCTCAACAAATTATTTATATGCTGTCGATAATCAGGGTCAATTTATATCTGAGCAGGTGCCCGGAGGCTCTCCTATGATGGGTCTAATTACTGGAACGGGGTGCTCCTTAGGGAGTGTCATTGCAGCTTTTCTTGGCTCAACCCCAACAAATCAATTTGCGGCTGCAAAAACTGCTGTAAGTTATTACAACCAAGCAGGAGGTAATGTAGCGCAGTCTTATGTGACGTTGAGAGAAACTCCCAAACCAGCTACTTTTCAGTCGGATTTTATTGATGAACTCTACACTTTGACGAGACACTAGATATACAGAGTAATAAGTGCCGAATATACATAAAACAACATTTTTAGGGTAGACATTAGCAGCTTAAGTATTAAGTGGCATTGTAGTTGTTGCAAAACCAACAAATCAATTTGCGGCTGCAAAAACTGCAGTAAGATATTACAACCAGGCAGGAGGTAAAGTAGCGCAGTCTTATGTGACGTTGGGAGAAACTTCCAAACCAGCTACTTTTCAGTCGGATTTTATTGATGAACTCTACACTTTGACGAGACACTAGATATACAGAGTAATAAGTGCCGAATAGACGTAAAACAACATTTTTAGGGTAGACATTAGCAGCTTAAGTGTTAAGTGGCATTGTAGTTGTTGCAAAACCAACAAATCAATTTGCGGCTGCAGAAACTGCAGTAAGTTATTACAACCAGGCAGGAGGTAAAGTAGCGCAGTCTTATGTGGAGAAACTCCCAAACCAGCTACTTTTCAATCGGATTTTATTGATGAACTCTACACTTTGACGAGACACTAGATATACAGAGTAATAAGTGCCGAATATACATAAAACAACATTTTTAGGGTAGACATTAGCAGCTTAAGTATTAAGTGGCATTGTAGTTGTTGCAAAACCAACAAATCAATTTCCGGCTGCAGAATCTGCAGTAAGTTATTACAACCAAGCAGGAGGTAATGTAGCGCAGTCTTAAATGACGTTGGGAGAGAAACTCCCAAACCAGCTACTTTTCAGTCGGATTTTATTGATGAACTCTACACTTTGACGAGACACTAGATTTATAGAGAAATAAGTGCCGAATAGTCGTAAAACAACATTTTTAGGGTAGACATTAGCAGCTTAACTGTTAAGTGGCATTGTAGCTGTTGCAAAACGCATGTCTCGACCTGCATATTGACTGAACCTTAAAAGCTGTTTTGCGACCCCCTGGCTGCCAAAAATGACCGTAAAACGCCTTCTATACAACATTCATTATCTCCGGATACATGTGATGATATGGTTCACGAAGCAAAAAGCTCCAGAAATGGCAGCAGAGGCAGGGGTGCGGCCCTGCAGCGGCAGCCGAAAGTAAATAGACCCTCTCCGATATCAAGTATTGGTAAAATCGGCTCATTGAACCGGTTTCCTGATAAGGAATATGCAAATGATTTGTTACATCAGATTGCCAAGCTAACAGCCCCTTTAATTCACGAGCGAGGCTTCAAGGTTGGAACATTGTGTGAGATGTATCCCAAGAGTGGCAACTTGTTGGGGTTGAACGTCAACCGAGGACAAAAGGTGTTGCTTCGCTTGAGGTACCATTCAAATAGTAGGCTGTTTCTCCCGATGGGGGATCTAATTGGCACTTTTTTGCACGAACTAACACATAACATTTACGGTGCACACGACGCCAAATTCTATAAGTACTTGGATGAGTTGAAAGAACGATATGAATACTTGCAGCTACGTGGAGCTGGTGCAGCCATGAACGGGTATGTCTGTGAAGAGGAGAAATTGGGAGGTAGATCAGGCGGTTTCTTTGTCTCAGAGCGTGAGAAGCGTCTACGTGCCGTTTCCAAGGTGAAGTACATCGGCGAGAGTAAGAAACTAGGCGGTGGAGTCGTTAAACCTAGGCATGGACCTAACAGCAAGGTTTCTGTGAGGGAGTTAATGCTTGAGGCCGCGGAAAGAAGGGCCAGAGATTCCAAATGGTGTCCATCCGAGAAAGCAACTGAAGTTGAAGGAAAGGAAAATGGAGTTGAGCCTAATGATGATGAGTTGGACTTGGTGACTGTGCAAGAGGCTGAGCCCGATGAAAGTAAACCTTTACGTAAAGAATTCGTGGATATAGTTGATTTGACGAGTGAACTAGACGAAGGAGAACCACAGGAAATCATTGTTATTGACGCCTCGGAAGAAGGAACTTCTAGAGAATCGAATGAGGTAAAACCGATTTTAAAGAGGCAGAATCTGGGAAATAAATCCGGTGAGAACAGGCAAGTTTCTTTCGGACTTCTTCCTTCGTTAGAGGAGGGAACTTTCAAAGCAGAGAACCAAAGTGGGCTCGATCGTACGGATCAAATCTACTACGTGACTTCTACTTCTCCTAGAACCTTCATCCTGGAAGGTGAAAAGTATCCTAGAAGGAAACTTGTTGCTGATTTGGACTTCAATCAGATAATGCGATATAGTCCGAAAAGTGAAACCTTCAAGCTAGCACCTGTGAAAAGCAGTTCGGAAGTAGATAATGCGGAGATAATGAAAGAGACTGAGACAGGCAAGCCTTCACCGACTAACGTAAAAGATTCCACTCTCAAATCGGAAAAAGGTAAAGAAAAGATATCAAACGATGAGGAGCTGGCCTCTAAGTCAAAGGAATCGAATCGGTCAGATTCGAATGTTAAGCAAAGGAAAACAAAGGCGAAATCTCCTAACAAACCTCTTAACAAACCTCCTCCCAAAAGGAAGCCTACCAAGCGAAAACCAGCAAAGACAGAAAATCGGCCTAGAAAAGTGGTTCGATCTGTAGAATTCAGCGAATTACTTGACTAGGCACGCTTTGTAATATAAGAACATGTAATCATTAAGAAATAGGCTATCAAATTATAGTACGGCTTCGGTTTGAACTGAGACAAGAGAATTGGCTTCGATGAACCTGCTATATGAAGTGATAACACTAAGTAAATTTAAAGAGACAACGTTGTATAGTGTATATATTGAAGAATAATAAGAAAGAAACAACATAACAGTATGCTCATTTTCAAGCGTAGTCTTTCATCGTGGATGGTATATCTACAATAAAGAAAGAAGACTACACATCTCTGTAGGGCACCTTATGTTCCCCACTTTCTCTATGTACAGTATGCAACACCACCAAAAACCGCTCAATTGATACGAACTCCGTACTGGTACTCCATTCGGCACTGGTTAATGAGCTCTTTCTCTGCTGAAATATGTAGACCTGTTACAGTAAACAGTTGTAGTGCTTTTCTACATGATTAACTTTTTTTTATTCAAGAATAACTACAGGTAATCATTAAATGGTCAAATTCTATGGGTTGCATAAACCTGCCAAAAATAGACGCCCATTTTTTTGCACTCGTTTAGCAATACTTGATATCCGAAATACTATAACCTTCATTTTTCGTCCAGTTTTCTATAAATGAAGAGACAAATGTCACCACCGAATTAAGGTGAACATTTTACTCGCTGCTCAAATCAATTTAGATTGTTGGGTAACTGCTAGGGCCAAAGCAAGTTACCAGACCTGGCCATCGTAGCTGAATCTGGAACCCAAAACACATCACGTGCACTTTTTGCACATGCCCCAAATAGTTCGACATGGTATTTACCATTTTCTTTTCGTGAGGCTACTGTTTGTTAAAGATCACCTCTTTTCTTTCAGTAATTCCACATTTACATCGATGTCAGCGGCAGATTTAAGAAAGAAGGCAATTTCCGGGTCAGTTTCCGAAAGTGGTCGCCCTACCTCGCCATCTTTCAACGTAGATAGGGAAGGGCCCGGCTCCTCCCTTAACTCAGGTGCTACCACTCCTACGAGAATGTTGAAAACAGACTCCGTCATCAATTTGACCAAGCCGTCATTGTATGGAATATACAATGACAATTCGTTTCTCAACTTAAGCAAAGATGACTTGGAAGTAGATACTTTGTATGCCTCTCCACCAGTTCTGAGGCAGTCCGAAGGCGAACAAATACAACCAGCCAAAGCCAAAGACTTCCTTCTGGACTATCCTTCACTCAAACTTGTTGGTAAGTTATTAATTCTTACACTGGCTTGCTTCGCTTATAATGAAATCATCAAGAATTTACATAACTCACACCTTCAACTGGGATCTCCTATTACCAACCAACCACTTTTATTAGCTAATACTTTGTTAACCAAATTTGTCCATAAGCTTAGGCCAGTGTCAGCAGCATCAACTAATGTGACCTCAACAATAAGCTGGATAGACTCGGCTCTTGCCTTGATGATTCAAGGTGTAGCTATGGGGTCAATTCACCCCTTAGTTGATCAAATGTTGCCTAAGAGCTTATCCGTAAGATTAATGTCCCTGGCACCACGCGCTTCTCCTACGTCATCGTCATTCTCAAACTTTTCCACCTATGGAACAGACTTGATTAGATCGTTAATTACCTTTTTAGGACTCCTGTATGCCGTGAGGAAGGTACAGTGGACTTCTGCATTGCAAGTTTCGATTTTATGGTCACTTTTAAATCCTTGCTTATGGTTGTTGTTAGACGGTACCATCAGTGGATTTATAGCCAGTGCCCTTGGTGCGGCAGCAGCATCTTTCTGTGTCTACATTCAAAGTTATGAGTTAACAGCCGTTCAAGGACAAGACTATGAGGATTTCGCGGCTATTTGGTTACTAGTTGCATCATTTTTCTTTTGTGGGCTAATTATCTTTGGAAAATTAGGGAGAGCTTTATTTTAAACGGATGCTTAGAGTAAAAAAATATATACATAAACAAATATATACCAAACAGCAGACTGGTGTAGTACACCTTGGCAACCAAAGAATAAATATAATACAAACCAAACAGTCATTGCCTGACCCCTTTCTTTTTCTCCCCTTTTTACTTGCATTTTTGTCAGCATATTTTTCTATCTGTGGTTTGCTAACAAGGGCGAGCACTCAGCAGGATGAATTTACCACGGAGTCAAGATCTGAACTACAACAACCCCACTGCACTAAGCAGTAAGTGAGATAATTTGCAGTAAAAAAAAAAAAAAAGTAAAAAAAAAAAAGAGACCAGGGTGCTGCTAATTATTATACCACAAGACCAGAACGCTACAAAGCTAGTCCTCCTCAGGATAAACCTCATGGCCCGGCGTGCTCCACTCCTCTGACCCCCTCCATGACCCTTCTGCAAATGTCTGCAAAATGTCTGCAAATGTATATAATACTGCATACGCCGCTTTTCCTGTGCGCTGCAAACTCCTTTTGTGTCACCAATCTCAGCCAATTACCATTTTTTCTATTACCTCAAAAAAAAAAATAAAAGCCAAAGGAAGACCAAACAGTACAGTCGGTTCACATCTACTCACAGCAAATATATAGAAAATGTCTGGTGGACCAGTCCCAATTTGGAAGAAATACACAACCGGTTCCACAGGAATCTGGGAAAAATTCAGACAGCTTTTCGTCTTGGTGCCAAATAGATCAAGTGGTAACCCAATTGTGGCCTTGTACAGAAACCCCCCACCAGGAGCAAGAATAAGTGAAGCTAAGGCATTCAAAGAACAAGTGACCTTACCTGCAGGTGACATCAGAGGAAACTCATACTCAAAGAGAGATTACAGAAGAAATTATCCACAAGTGCACTCCTTTGACCAGACTAAGGTTTCAGGTTTGTTACAGTTAGGATCGGCCGATAAGCCAAGAATTTCCGTCGGTGACAAGGGTACAAAGGAATTGGCGGTATTCAACGAAAAGGGTGATGGTGTCAGTCTTTCCACAACTTTGACTCAAGTTTCTCCCAGTGTAGTAAAGGGAGAATTGTTGGGTTACTCTGGTGAGCCAATTGTTGCACCAGCCTTGAGGAAATTCAACTGGACCATCTTAAGAGAACCACAACATGGTATGTACAACGAAGAGTACCCATGTCGTATTTTCACCGACGTTAAGTCAGCCAATTAAGAAGTGTGGTTTTCAACTGGAAGGGGGTAAACAGCTGCATGGGCTGTGTAAGTCGTGTGTTATTGCATATTGTTATACATTAGATAAATTATAATTATAAAATAAAAGAATAAGGAAGAAAAGGAAGAAGAAGAAGAAAAGGAAGAAAAATGTTGTAGAATGCTGCAAAACGCTGCAAAACGCTGCAAAACGCTGCAAAACAGGTTGGAATATTTTCAGGTGAGTGAGACGAAAAAAGACCTCAAATTGGATTTTCTGCTACGTAAAGAAAGTGCCTAGAACATATATCCAGTAAGTAATACATTGGAAGCCCTCTGGGCTGCATCTTGTTCTTTTAACACGTTTGCTACTTATTATCTAACGGGCCGGAACATCGCTGCATGAAATACTCGCGATAGTCCATACAAGTTGAACCAAACCGTAAGATATCTTAGTGCGCGCGACTCCCCACCAGCGGGAAAATCATCCCAATCTGCTAGCGTCGCACTCGTTTCGCACGGGTGTATGAAAAAGCTCACCATGTTGGTCACAGGATTCGTTTCAAGAGAAACGGCGCCAACGGCATCCAACGAAATGACACCGGCGTACTTCCTGACCAAATAGTCAAGGTCTTGCACAGGAGCCAGTTCCTCGAGTCCTTCTGACACATTGAAGTAGAATACCGGCACCCCGTAAAATTTATCGTATCTGATAGTGAAGGTAACCAGAAGGGCATCCTGTATATACGCAGTAGCGTAGATGTGGAGCTCATCCCCTAAGGCAGGGTCTAAGTAGGTTCTACGGCACAGTCCTCTTACGAAGCCTGATAAGTTTTCCCTGAGCAAGATGAAGAATGCTGGTAAGTTCTCATTGAATTGAGCACTTGAGAGGGACATCAACGTTCGAGAACAATGACTTTACGCCAAGGGAGCAGCTTCCTTCCCCAGAAAAAGATTACAGTACACCTCGTTTTTCTTGGAGGGGCCACTAAAAGTCGCACTCATCTGCTCCCTAGAATGCGCTACTTTTTTATCCTATTGCTCGCAGAAAATCGTCGCGCTGCTCTGCGTGTGCTCCCTACCACTGAAACTGCGCAATCCGCTCCCTAAAATGCAGCGCCTGTTTTTCTAGCACCACTGAAAATCGTCGCACTCCTGCGCAATCCGCTCCCTAAAATGCTGCATGCTCCCCCAGAAAAACAACTTTTCCCGGATTGTCCTTTAGCGCTTGGCTTGTGCTTGGCTTGCGTTTAAGTTAATCTGCTACAAGGACAAATGTAAAGTGGTACACTGTCTTTTAAATGCATACATTCATTTACGCTATACGCTATATAGATATCTCCAATTACCTAAAGAACAATTCTCAGTGGATTTTCTCTATTGTTGTCTGATTTTCCTTCTTTTTTCTTTTTTTTTTGGTAATACAGACAAGTGGGGGCTCCATAAACATTCAGCCTTGCACAATCATTTTCAGAGCACCCCATCGGCCAAACCCAAAGCCGCTAGAACCTGGTGCTACATAGCTACATTGGAAACGTATCCCCCATCCGCCCCCTTATTCATCCCTCCTTTACTTTATTTGCCATCAGCTTTCTCTTGTTCTTCCTTTGTAGGAGTTGATTCGTTCAACAAATTCAGCTTCCCATTATACAATATTCCTGCATTGCTCCCGCTTATCGAGCTTCTGTTGTACATTTCTTTTACTTTTTCCGCGTTTGGGTGTCTCAATGGGATGCCCCCAGGAATATTCTGTTTATTACCATTTTGCTTCTGCATCGCATAATCCCCACTATCAAAATACTTTTTATCTTGAAATTTAGAGGTCAAAATCTGTTGAGTGGTTGGTAACTTACCATACATTTTATATATACGTAATTCTTGGGGCGACAATTTAGATAAATCTAAGTTTTGCGTATTCTTTGGTGGACCCAATGGGTCTTCGTCATCCATAGACATAATTTGGCGAATTGACTCCAACAAATAAGGCTGTGTTTGAAATGAGGAAAGAAGAGTGACTGAGTGCAATTTGGTGGGAGCGGCAACTAAATTTATGGCTGAATTTTCAAAATTAGCCTCTGGACTTTGTGTAAGACAGTCACGTGTACGGCTATCTTGGGTACTATGCGACTCCCTCCACCGTGAGAGGGTGGCCAATAGTCAACGGTTTATGGAAGGTCAGCATGTCAGCTCTCTAGCGGGGTACATGGCTCAGAGCTTGACCAAATTCGGAGACCGATTCGTGGTATGCCCTCATGGTGTAAGGACGAGATTGGGGTTGTGAGTGCGCACAATGAGTGCGCAATGCGAGTGCGCAATAATGCCTGCAGCGAAAGGCTGCAAATCTGAATTAGTGGGATGACTCGTAGAGAGATTACAAGCGTTGTTTCCATTCTGGTAGCTAAAGCTTATGTATTTTATATAGTGGCTTGAGATATCGGCAGACTAGCGCGGTAGTTCTTCTATCTTGGAAGTGGTTGTAACAGTAATGAGCGGGGAAACTCTTACTGGTGTAGCGAAACTCTTGCTAGTGCGAGAAATTCTTGCTAGTGCATGAAATTCTTGTTAGTGTAGTGAAAGTCCACTAGTGTAGTGCCAAAATGTGCCCCTAGCCACCAGAAAGAATGCCTCAGGCACTGAATATGAAACCAGTACCTCTTGATCGTTTAGTCTTGCATTTCTGTCTACTTCCCCCAAACCTTGACTCCTACAAAAATTTCTTATATTTGAAGTACAACAGCAACTATAAACGTTGAAATCAGTAATCTCTTGATCGTATAGTCTTTGCGTCTTGACTCCTACACAAATTTCTTATATTTGATGAACGTTGAAATCAGTAATCTTTCGATCGTTGTATCTTTGCTGCATCTCTGTCTTGACTCCTACACAAATTTTCTTATATTTGGTAAAAGTACCGAAACAATTATGATCAATAAATCAACCAAGTACACAATCAAGTCTACTAAATCATACGGGGAGTTGTTGATATGCAAATTGAAGCTGAATGATTCGAGTTTGTCATTCTTGTTGTAGTTGTGGGCCTCTGACTTATAATCGATAACCAAATATAAGTCCATTTCTTCTACACTTTCGTCGTGAACGAATTGGTACGACAAGCCAACGTCAAAGGGCTCGGTGGCTGGCCAACATAGTTTGACGTAGAGAGTGTCATCCGAGCTGAAGGCAGTATCGTTGTAGTTATTTAATTTCACCAATAGTGTTTGTTTCAGTGCATTGGAATCCTCGTACAATCCTCTTACGGACGATCTTGAAACGCTCACCTGCTTGAACTTATCTCCTATGGGGTAGTCTTCCAAAAGCGAATGTGTTTCATTTAGCCTGACAGGGTGTACCGGCGACCCCAAGCCGTGTCCATATCCTGCTGGATGTGCAGGAATGTTGTAGTAGTGTGGTATTGGTATAAGGAGTGTTTCAGTGTTGGCACTCACCACCGCAGCAAGGCACATAAGCGAGAGTACTCGCACTAAGAGGAGCATATCTTTTTTTTTTCCCGTGCTCAGGAGGAAGAAGAGAGTGTAATGAAGTTTTAGTTTCTCAAGAACCTCATCGCGATATATGTCAACACTCAATTTTGATACGCGCATAGACAAGGATGGGTTATTTAGTTAAAATAAATATTTATTATACTTACATGGATTATTATTTTTTTTTTTGAAATTGGCCCATCTATATTAATGTAATAATTCTAGGCTGAACCTTTCAATGTTCTTCTTCCCCAATCTAACTAGCATTTCCTTTTTACTTGAATTTGAATCTCTCAGTGTATCCCATATCCCCAATTTCAATTTTTGTAGACTGAATTCTTGTTGCAAAATTTTGGAAAAGCTCCAATACGAATCCAAATTCATCTGGAAGCCAAAGAGCTCCAAGTTTTTAAGTACAGGAAACGATTGCGAGTTAAACTTCTTAAGCTGCTTGGTCAGAAGAAATTTCCTCCAGGAGACATCCGATCGCGGATCGAAAGAGAGTACGAACGTTTCCAAAGTGTTTAGAGAGTGGCAAGTTTCTATCGTTTCTATATTTTCTTGGTTATCGGGTTCAATCTCTCGATCTCGAAGAACTGAGTTCCCTCTCGGGTCTTCAAGAAGCTTCCCAAACCTTTCCAGAAGGACAAACGGGTGATTCGCCGAGTACCTGAGTTGTAAAGTTTTCAACTTCTTGCTGAAGTTGAACTGTGCTAGCGTAAAGGGATACTCCCATGTGCAATTCAAGAGATTCAATTCTGATAGCGAGCAGCTAACGTTCGCACTATCGCTCCAATTGAAGTGGTATGAATCCAACAGTAGCTTAGTTAGTAGCTTAAAGTCATGCAAGTGGGCCAAGTCAAATATGCGCGGGCTGCTAGAGCCGGTTCTGCTCAATTTGAGGATGTTTTTAGGGTTGGGTTCGTGCTGAAGGTCTTGGGTTTCATTGTGGCCCTTTTCATAGTATAGGAAAAGCTCTTTAATATAACTAGAATTTCGGTACTTGAGCCAGTTCGAAGAGTTGGCACTGTTAATCAGAAAGTGAGTTAGGCGCGGGAATCTCTGATGAACAATAGAGAAGATGTCTATCTGCCATTCCCCATACGAATAAAAGTCTACAAGCCGTATATATTCAGTCGAAGAAAATAAGTCATCAACAAGATAACCGTGTTCTTCCTTTTTCAGGATAAGCTCGTACCAATTCGTCTTGACCCTGTTGAAAACAGTGGTGGACAATTCCGACCGATAGTGCTTGTTCATGCAGCTGAAATTTATGACATCGGCTCTCGATACGAGCGAGAGAATCTTAAAGATGATATCATTAGGCAAATCCAAAAAATTTCCCCTGGGCCTTTTTCTGGCTCCGTCCAGCTCTTCACTACCACTGCTATGTAGATAATCTCTCTTCATCGGTGGATGCAACCGTTATCGAAAGTGTACTGGAGAAGCGTTGATTTTCCTATCTAGATTTTGACGTGCCAGAATGCGCATCTCGGCGCTTAGTACCTCTACAGTAATGCAACCGCCATTTTGGCTGGTGTATCCCAGTACTTTGAAATCGCATCAGGACGTTGCGGCCCTCTCGTGTCATTCTATGCGTTCAATTTTTCCGCTGTGCTGCTCTCCCATAAGACGCAAACTGTAAACTATAGTAAGATGGCATCTCCGCACCTGTTCTGTTGGCAGCGGCTGGCTTTGGTAGACCCAACCAAAATTGCGCTCCACCTCGCACCTGGCCTAAAATTGCGCACGATGAAAAACTGAACCCGAAGTTCATTCACCAACGGGTCTAGTTGTACCAAAAGGAGCAGTTATTATCAGGAAAGTGGCCAATTTCGATGTTGCAGAGTATCAAGTTTTACTTCAAGTCGTTGGTGTACGGGTCTCTCATCACAGGATGTGCCCTCTACGGTGTGGTTGCTTCTATCTTCTTGCGCATTATCGGAAAGAAGAAATATGCGCAATACACGGTAGCTAGAGCTTTCTACCACTCCTTTTCTACCGCCACTGGCATCAAAATCAAACTTCTCCACGAGGAAAGATTGACCCAGTTGCCCGCAGTGATCATTTCCAACCACCAGTCGGCACTTGACATCTTGATTTTGGGTAGAATCTTCCAGCCTGGCTACACTGTTACGGCTAAGAAGGTGCTCCAGTATTTCCCGTTCCTTGGTTGGTTTATGTTGGCCTCAGGAACGTTTTTCCTTGACCGTGCCAAGGGTGAAAAGGCTAGAAAGGTGTTAGAGAGGGCCTTGGAGGGCTTGAGAAAGGAAAAGAGAGGTCTCTTTATGTTCCCTGAGGGCACTAGGTCGGGTGCCACCACCTTGGAGCTCTTGCCATTTAAGAAGGGTGCGTTCCACCTCGCTAAACAGGCCGGTATCCCAATCATCCCAGTGGTGGTGAGCAACACCTCTACCATTTTCAACGCCAAGGAGAGGAAATTCGAGTCGGGTGTCATCACTATCGAGGTCTTGGAGCCCATTCCAACCACCGGCTTAGAGACCAACGAAGATGTGACCAAATTCACTACCGAAGTCTACGAAAAAATGAGCGATGCCTACAAGAAGTTGGGATTCTCTACCACCAGCGACGAAGCTGGCGCAATATCTGCAGAAGAAGAACCGGCTGTTTCTGAGAATGCTGACGAGATCACCACCGATATCAACACCGACAGTGAAGTCGAGGTGGACGTTGTGTCTGAGATTACGCCCTTGAAGTCAAGACCTGTGGCTACGTAATGATGTTTATATAAATAAAGTGCTTGATTTTTCCTTTCTGTCTACTCTACTGTATCAACCACCGCATAGTGATGGTATAGATAAAAAATTGACACTTCTGTTGTTCATTCTTCTAATCTACTATAACTGCCTTCTTCTTCTTCTTTTTGGACGTTTTCTTCACGGCAATCACATCAGACTCCGGCGTACCAGACTTTTCTGTCTCTTGCTGGTCACTTGGAGTGCCTGTAGTCGATGCGTCTGCTACTGGGACCACTACTGGTGCAACTTCCAGGTCTTCTTTCACCTTCTTGACCTTGGTCTTCTTTCCATCTTCATCCTTTGGCTTCTTCAGTTTCTTCTTGGCCTTGATCGAGCTCTTCTCCAACCTGCTTCTCAATTCGTTCAAGTCTACGTCGTACTCAAAGTTTGAGCCCGCACCTTCCTGTAAATTCTCAGCCATGGGGGAGTTCAAGTCGAAGTTGTCCAAGTTGGACGAGTCTATGGTGAGAGCGTTCTTCTTCTTCTTGGGCTTCTGGGGGATCTCTTGGCTCCGAGGTAAGCTCCCAGAACCATTCACATCCACCCCTCCTCCGGCAACCTTTTCCTCCGACAATATCACCACTCTCTCTTTCTTCAATTTAGAAGACCTGGACTTAAGTTTCCTCTTACTGGAAGACTTGGTCGTACTGCCATCGTCGGGTCCCGCTGCAGAGCTAATCGATAGAATATCGCTTGGAGATGCTGCGGTGGTTGGAGTAGCGTTGCCGGAACTAACTCTGGGCTTCGAGACCTTACCCTTCTTGCTGCCTCCCGTGATGTAGTAAGGGTCATACTTCTGTCTTTCCAATCTCTCCTTCCTCTTCAAGTCATCGTCGGAAGATGAGGCTAGATTGATCAACGGTTCTCCGTCCTCGTCTTCACCGTACGCGCCGGCTTCGTCCTCAAATATGGAAGCATCCGTGTCTGAGTCTTCGAAGTCACTCAACTGGTCAAATATAGGTGGGTTTATGCGCTGGTGGAGATCAAGGTCGGCAGGCACGGGGATGTTCCTCTGGGAATCTGAAGAAATGGGGTTAAGTTCATAAACCTTGAAGAAGGAGGGTAGGATCTGAGTAAGGAGCATGGGCAACTTTTCTGTTTCTTGGAAGGGGTTAGGCTCATCGAAACCGTCGATTTTGAGAGTATGTGAATCTTCTTCTGCCTCCTCTTCCCGTACCTGGTTGTCCTCTTTATCACTTTCGTCACTTTCTTCCTCACTTTCCTCCTCACTTTCCTCTTCACTGTCTTCGTCGCTGTCATCATCATCTTCGTCGTCTTCTTCTTCTACGCTTTCTCCGTCACTTCCGGGCCCTATAGCCCCCTTGGCCATCTTCTCTTCATACTTTTTCAACTCATCATCTTCCAATCGCAATACCTCCCTCAAATCGTCTCCGATCATAGCCTCAAGACAGATTTTAAGGAATTCCAACCAGGACAACGCTCTTTCCTGAACTTCGTAGTGCAGGTGGGTCTCCCATCTGCCCAAAAACATGATCAACTTATGCAAATAAAACGACAAGTAGACAAACTCATCATGGTTGATAGTTCCTCCATGCGAGTAGTTCTCGGTGTAGTACGAGAAAATCCCACTGTATACTTTGACCAATGCTTGGATTAACACAATGATAACGTCCGGCTGCTCTAGCAGGACCAACTTTGATGAGATTGGGAACAAGAGGGTCGACTTGTTGTTCAACTTGATGTCTACGTAGTTGTTGACAAGCGTGTCGAACATCTTCACCTTCATTTCCAATCCCCCGACGTCATTTTCTGCCTCGTCATCTTCGTCATCGTCGTCATCACCTTCTTGCGTATCTACAGTTCTCACCTCATCGATGTACTCTCCCATAATCCAGTAGAAGTCTTTCAAGATCTCTGGACAGTTGTCTACAATGCGCTCGTCTTGGATCATCTCGTACACCACCGTCGTGAGAATTCGGGTCCTTATCGATGGAACCCTGGCGGCAAGTGTCTTGAACTCCTGTCCTATAGCCTTTGATATTATGCTGGCGGTGCCCTTAGAGATGTCGGGGTTCGAAGCGCTTGGAAGAGGAATCAAAGTCAAATTGATCACATCTTTTAACACGGCAACGTACCATCTGAAACTGGGGATGTTCTGGTAGTCATCCTGCGCTGCAATGAACAAGATCTTCATGGTGATATCCAATTTTAAAGACTCGGGAATCACCACCGAAGGACCAGTCGCTGGTGGTAGCAATTGCTCCAACAACACCCGGATCACCTCGGTGAAGTTGTCCTCGTTAACCAAATAGTGGAACACCTCAAGCGCCTTGGACTTGATGATGATATCCCTATCAGTAATGCAGTTTTTGATCATCTGGGATGCACCCTTCACCTTATGGATGAGCCCCGGGAAGATCTTGACGATGTTTACCATTGCAATCAAGCCCACGAAGATCAAGTTGGAGTCTGGTTTCTCCAAGTAGAAGTTCATGATGTGCTGCATACACAACGTGGCGGTCTCCTTGTCCTTTCTGGAATCCGAGGACAACATGTTGCCGCTGACAATACAATTGATACACTCGTAGATCAAAGACGACGCCTTGGTGGAGTTCATCAACTCAATGATTGTGGGCAAGATCTTCCTCTTCATTCGAGGCTCCACTTTAGACAAACTCTGGAACAACTTCAAGATTCGAATAATGAGCCAGTTATTCTTGGTCTCCTCCAAGATGGTGAAGAACTTCGGCACATAGTTGATGAAAATCGACGGAGACTTCTTGGAGATCTCACAGATGACGTTAATGGTAGCGCTGACGACTGACACATCGGTGTCGTCCAACTTGTCCAAAATCCGGTTGAAGTTGACCCGAAGTGACTCGGGATACTGCAAGAAGATCTTGTACATCGCCAACACCGCCTTTTTACGAACATAAGGCTTCGAGTGTGTTAGCTTCAAACAAACATCGTCGACGATATCCTTCGAGAGGTTTAGCGTGACGATGGTGGCTATCCCGCTCAAGGCGAGGCCAACCTCAAAGTGGTTATGCAGATTTAAGTCCTTTTTGAACTGGTTGGTCGCCAAAATCAACAAGTCCTGCTCGTTTTTGAAAGACTGGATCGCTGCCAAGTATCCAATACGCTTCTGCTGGAACTTGGACGACGACATCACCTCCAAGATCTGGAAGTTGCACCACGTCATGTCAAACCCGTACATTTCTAGGTACGTGAGCTTCAACACCGCCATGGCCTTGGTCTCCATATCTGTGGTGCTCAACTCCGTTCTACATTCCTGGATGGCCAGGTCCAAAAAAGTTGACAAGCTGTCTGGGGAGATCTTCAGGTGCGACCGAATGCCTTTGATGAGATCGCCCAACGACTTCTCGAACAGGATGCCAAACGGCTTGAGTCGAGCCAAAACCTCGGAGTTCTGGATCCTGAAAGACATGCTCGGCGACTAATGTATTGATATTGTCCACAATTGAGAGAGTAATACAAAAACCTGCTGGGTGGCGCTCTGGTGGAGTAAACTTTGAAGCCAGTGTCGGAACACCCAAGACGGATTTTCTCACTGTGCATGCTGCATGTCGCACTGGTTTTGCGTCACATATGCATCTTACCAAGCAGGTGGGAAGCAGTGGAAAAATGCTGCAGATTTCTAGCTGCAGCTCTTTTTCCGGAAATCCAGTCAACATGAGTGCCCCAGAAGCTGTTCTGCCCAACGGTGGTACCTCTGACACTCCAATTGGGGACTCTTCGGTCCAGCAAGACCTATCTTCTACCCTGCAACCAGAAAATTCCGATCACTCTTCTCTAGCCAGTTCGTCCTCAAATGAGTACTACTTGAGCGACGACGACGAGATGGGCGCAGGATTATCCGACGGCCACGAGCGTCTTATCGGCTACTCTGCGTCCATAGGAGACCATTCTTCTTACCTCTCGCAAACACTCTCGGGCGCGTTGGACTCTGTGCAGCTCGACAAGTCCTTGGTGACCCAGGCTCAACTCAGCGGGCAGTTGAACAACTACAGCCAGAAGCTCATCGATAAGCGGAAGCAGGTTTTGGATAAACTACAGCACCTACAGCTTTTGTACAAGAGCCATTTCAGCTCTGAGGATAGGAAGGTGTCCAAACTCGAGCAATTGCAGACGGAAATCCATATTATTGAAACCAAAATAGCAAAGTTGAAGAACGGTTCCCAGGCGCTGGACGATGGGTTCATGTCGCTCTTCAAGAGCCAAAAGTCGGGAGTTGCGCAGAAGTTTCCAATAGAGTACAACCAGGCAAGAGATAAGGTGATAGAGAGGCAGATTGATGAGTAAAGGAAAGATCAACGCTGTGTACGTACTCGTACAAGATGGTTCACACGCTGATGGTTTAACTGTAGAATATCAGCATGATACCGAAGCGTTGTAGAAGAGGTACGACAACATCTAGAAGTAAAAGTACTGAGTGTGAGGTAGCAAGGTACAGTGATCCTACAATCAGTGTCAGACTGGCTACTCGCTATCGCATTAGCAGCTGCCAATTTTCCTGGTTACTCAAAGCCCGACAGCTCGTATGACAATCACAAATTTTATTCACTTATTTCTATTTGAATTTCTAAAGGAATCATAAAAGTAGAAGAGCAAGATTCATTGGAGTTCTTAAACTTCATTGGAGTAGAATATCCCAAGCCCATCCATCCAG
Source organism: Dujonia oleophila (assembly GCA_030563865.1). Lineage (NCBI taxonomy): Eukaryota > Fungi > Ascomycota > Pichiomycetes > Serinales > Debaryomycetaceae > Dujonia > Dujonia oleophila. The sequence continues at coordinate 130,151 of JAJMKG010000009.1, read as the reverse complement.
GCCCCAGTGTATCCATACATACCTACTACAGTGAAGTTGGAGGGAGCTTTCAAAGTGCTGATACCTCCACCACCACCTCCATACATTGGAGACTTGGTGCCCTTGTTGGTTTCAAATTGGATAGCATCGATCCACCAGCCACAACGAACGTTGAATTTGGTGATGTGCTCACCAGCTGGAACTATGAAATCGGCATAATTGTTTGTTTCATGGCCAATTGAGCTTGTTTGCTCAGAACCGTCACTCTGCGTGCGTTCAGCATTTAAGCTGAGTGATTTGAACATCTTTCGAACATAGTTTCTTTCAGGAAGCGGTGGCTTTGCCGTGGAAGACTGATCTTGGGAACCGCTAGAATTAGAATAATAGAACTTGAGTCCGAACAACGAATTCTCGGAGTAAACTCTGATCTTATGTAAGTTGTAAATACTAAAACCAGCAATTTGAATTGGCTCATTATTTTCATTTCTTCCCAAGAGCGTACTCTTGAATGCAGTTATCTGACCTCTGTTTAGTCCAAAATCACTTTTAAATTTGGAATCATCCGACTTCGAATTGCAGAACTCCTTAAAATTACCTGTCTCCCAATCTCCGGACAATGACAACACTTTCAACTTGAAGTCAGCCTTAGCATCTCGGTACCCGGACTTGAATCGTTGATAGTATGACTCGTAGTCCATGAAAAGCTCCTTTTGTAAGCCCTCTCCACCTACGCACTTGGGTAAGTACTCAATCGAGTACCTAGCTAAGTCATCAATGATAAACTCAATCAAGTAAATGCCACTGTCAGACTCCATAATCACTCCTTCGCCAGTCCGAAGTGGGACTGGTGATGAACTGACCCCATCATAAGATGAGTCTGGAAGTCTGGTAGTATTCTGAATCTTTTGAAATGACCCATCTTCTTTATCGTTGGGCAATGCAAAGGAGTCATGATACAAAAATCTCATTATATCTAATCTATTCCAATGACATACCTGCCCAGCTGGCCACTGTCCACTTCTGCCATCAATGAGCATTCCTCTAGAGTGGGTTCTCAAGCATTCCAATTCTCTTGTCATAAAAGACCTATTGAACCAAATGTAGTCACGCAACATAACACCATTCACTTGATGTGGACAGCCTAACAAGTGCCCAATTTCGTGCATGAATGCTCCCATGGTAATGTTCATACATTCCCAACTGGTTCCACATTCATTACAATCGTTAGCAACCTCCCTATCAGATAAATGGGTTTGATCTAAAAAGTTAGGGGACATTTGCGCAAAAGTAGAGGGCCAAGAATGTAATCCATGCGAGCCGAAGATAGCTAATTTGATATCCCCAGTGCCACCACCAAGTGCCGCATGAGTTAAAATCAACTTGTGGGCAACGTCATAAGTTGAGTCCAAGTACAAAACAGCACATTGAATCGCAGTCTTCAGGTGCTTAAAATGATCAGAAAAGACATCCGGGGAGTTTGAAATTAAATCAAGTGCATGAGAAAAGAGCCCACCGTTGTCGGTAGCGTTCGGATTCTGCTGAGCCAAATTGGGGTCTCTTAACTCTGCAACCGTTTTTGGAGACCTCAACACATGTATCTTTACCTCATTGTGAGCTGCTGGTGAATTGACGTTATACCCAAAGATGCCCTGTTTATGAACAGCCTCTTCCTCAAACTGCCAGGTTCTATTGCCAAGCCTGTTCAGTCTCATGTCATCCTGAGTGAATGCCTGCATCATTCTACCGGCAACTTTCAATTTTTGTATAGCAGTGTCCAAATTTGCAACTTCTCCTCTTTGTAATTTGTATCTGGGCATATCGTAGGACCCATTGGAGTCCCTACCGAGGATTACACATAAATGTACCAACTTGTTTTCAGGCAAGGGAAACTGGCGCAACGTCAATGTACCGGAGTCTACACAGTTGTTAGCATTTTCGGGAAACCCGAATGGATTCAAGTATGCGTTAGCAAATACATTCACCTTTAAGTGGTTTGGTTCTCCGGGTGACAAGTGAACCAAAGCCTTGAAGTGTCCATTACTGTTCACCTCAAAATTCTGCGGAGGGAACACCTTGTTCTCATTATTTATGAACTGCACAACACCTCTATCAACCCCGGTTGAAGTTCTACCAGAAATGATCACAGTAGGTGAAGATGCTATCTCGCCATCTTGGTAATTGAATGTCAACATAGTTAACCCACAAAATGTACTTCTTTCTTTCTATAGAAAACTCAATCCAAAAGAGACTCCACTTTGTAATGATGTATTTTACGAAAGCCGCAGCACGGTTCCAAGAGTTTCTGCTGCATAAATTGCACCTGAGCGGAACATTAATTTTTTTTGATTACAGCTTTTTTGTGAGGTGCATATTTGGCACATGCAGTTTATCGAGGTTGCATGAAGGGCGCATAAGATTATTCATGGAAAGCGATGACCTATAGCGGCGGAGCTCTTCATTCGTTACCAATCACCACCTAGACATACTGGCGGAATTAAGAAAAGCGAATAACTTTCACAGATCAATGCAAAAATCAGAGGCATCCCGGGCTGCAGCGAGCCATTGGGGTAAGGAGAAGTCAACTGAGCAAAATCTGGGGGATTCTGGTTCTGGTGCTGCTGAGCCAGACACCAGCAATACCATCGGCTATAATGGCTCTGAGGTAATTGAGATAATATCTAGCGATGAAGAGATTGTGGAAGAGGACCCGCCGGTGCAGAATGGTAAAGCAGAGACACCAGAGGAGCCACTCGAAGCTAGCGGACCACCGCCCTTTCAATTGATGGAAACGCTCAGCATGGATATTCCGAAAGATGGAGTATCTTTGGAAGAGTTGATATCAGACAAGACTCTCTCTACCACTTTCCAGTTTAACTTTTCAATCCAAGTCCCCTTTTTCTTGCACCATATTTCCAAAGAGGCCAATCCCGATATTACGTTCATCAGCGGCGTCGACAACTTGCTAGAAGATCCCAAGCTAGCGGAGAATAGAGACTTTATCACCAAGTTCAAGGTAACAAGTTTGACAGCACATGTGCATGACATGTTTGGAACACACCACACCAAATTGATGGTGAATTTCTTCGAAAACGACACCTTAGTTGAGATTGTCATTTCTTCTGCAAACTTGACCATTCTAGACTATGGTGCTTTGACTCAGATGTGCTGGAGATCGGGAAAGTTAAGTATTGGTAAGACAAAGGATTCATCACAGGGAGAGATCTTCCAAAGAGACTTAATTCGATACTTGAGAAAGTATAGACTTGGCCAAGTGAACGAAATGGCAAAGAAATTGAGCCTGTTCGATTTCTCCCTGGTAGAAGTTGAGCTATTTGCATCTGCCCCTGGAACCTACGATATATCCTTCGTGACAGATACCTCAGAGGTATATGGATATGGGAAATTGTATCAGTTATTGAAGCGGAATCAAATAACTATGCCCAAACCAGAATCCTCGAACGTTCGGTACAACATCTTGGCTCAAATCTCTTCAATAGCGTCCCCTTACAAGACAGCCAAGGGAGATACAGCATCTATTTTCACTCACATAATATGCCCCTTGTTGTTCCAAGGGAGTGCCAAATCTTTCGTACCTCTCATCCCAGGAACTCAGAGCTCGAGGACGAACCAACTCTTCTATAAGTATAGGCCAAGTATAGTGTACCCTACGGCTAAGGATCTATCCAAAAGTAAAATTGGTTGGAGTGCTGGTCAGGCTACTCATTTCAACTATACTGGCAGTGCGCCAACTAAAGCACAGTACAAACAGAACATAAGGCCCTATCTCTGTAGCTGGGACTCCAGCATCAGACTGGGTGCTCCTGCTCATGTCAAATTGTACCTATGTGACAACGCCGATGATTGGAAAACTCTAAAGTGGGCTATGATGTGTAGCCACAATCTATCCAAACAGGCTTGGGGCTACCCGGTTCCCAACACCGACAAGACTAGAAAAGGAGTATACAGAGTTGCCAGTTATGAGCTAGGAGTGTTTGTTTGCAGTAAGGAGGGGAAAACCTTGAAGCCAGTGGGATCAATGGCGAGTGCAAAGACGGACAGAGACATCCTAGTGCCGTTCACGCTTCCTCCCACTCGGTACCAACATGATGACTTGCCTTGGAGTTATCGGGAGACTTTCAGAAACTTGAAGGATAAATACGGTAGAGAATATATAGGAGTGGAGTAGTGTAGTAGTATTTTATGATCATATGACTTGAGAAGCGCCTACAGTGTATTGAATAGTAAATAATGGTAGTAGAATAATAGTGGGAGAGAAGTTGCAGCATGTTTTATGGCGGCATAAGGTTGCTTAAGACACAATGGTGTATTTTTGAAGCATGATGGCTCGAATAGACTGTTCCAAAACTAACAGAGTAATGCTGAACTAGTGCAAGAAAGAATTTTAGGGCAAAACTGAATACTTCGGCCGTATGAACGGTATATAATAGTAGGGAGAAGAAGATACACACAAAAATGCCAGCGCCGCTGCCGCAAAAACGGCGCTAACAAGGTACGTATTCTCACATACTCCAATACCAATTCTGACTCTCTAAGCAGGCAGCACCATCGGAAGCAAAACCACACGCACGCATACGCGCGCACGCATACAAGCTGCTTCTCCCCCGGCCTCCACCAGCTAGTCGTGGCAGCACCCTCTCCGCAGCAGCAGCCAGTGGCGGTAGATCATCCTGTGTGCAGTACCATCAACACTTGCAACAAAATTTAACGCGTCGCGTAACACCAACTTTTTTTTGGAGACTACTTTTGCAGCAACAGTCTGTCCACTAGCCAACTCGATATATCGCCAATATGTACATCAAACGAATTATCATCCAGGGGTTCAAGACGTACAAGAACACCACGGTTATAGATTTGATCTCCCCGAACCATAATGTCGTCGTTGGGAGGAATGGTTCAGGTAAATCCAACTTCTTTGCAGCCATTCGGTTTGTATTGTCCGATGCATACACACATATGACCAGGGAAGAAAGACAGGGTCTCATTCACGAAGGTTCTGGTACAACAGTGATGTCAGCCTATGTAGAGATCATTTTTGACAACACGGAGAGAAGGCTCCCCATTGCCAAAGACGAGGTTGCCATCAGAAGAACCATCGGGTTGAAGAAGGACGATTACAGTTTGGACAGCAAGTCTGCCAGCAGGTCAGATGTCATGAATTTGTTGGAAAGCGCCGGTTTTTCAAGATCTAACCCGTACTACATTGTGCCTCAGGGCCGTATTACGGCGTTAACCAACTCCAAGGACTCCGAGAGGCTCTCCCTTTTGAAGGAAGTGAGTGGGACCAAGGTGTTTGAGACCAAGTTAAAAGAATCTCTCAAGGAAATGAACAACTCAACTATGAAAAGGGAAAGAATCGATGAAACTTTGAGGTCCATTGAGGAGAGATTGAGTGATTTACAAATCGAGTCTAGCGACCTTAAAGACTTCCAGAACTACGAAAAGTCGAAGAAAGTGTATGAGTTCAACTTGTTCGACAGAGAACTTAACGAATTGAACAGCAATTTGGAGGAAATCAATGCCACTTATGAACAGCTATCTCTCGACTCGAATAACGACTTGGAAGAGTTGAACAAGAGAGAAAAGCTTGCAAAACAATTACTGGACTCTATCAATGAGATGGAGCGGTCCTTGAAACTAGCACTCTTGGATAGAGAACAAAGTGAAGCCGACTATAAGCAGATACTTTCAGAGACAACAGACCTTGAAATCAAATTGAACGAACAAAAGTCCAAGTTGGTTCAGTATAGGGAACAGAGTACCAAGTTCGATGCCAACTTGCAGCACTATCAGGAATTAATATCGAAAAAAGAGGAAGAAATAGCCAAATACAAGCCAGAATTGGAAAGCAAGCAATTACAGGAAATTCAAATCAAGCTGAAACTACAAGAATTACAAATAAAGCAAAGAGCCTTGTACTCGAAGCAAAGTCGATTCTCCAAATTCAAATCTAAGAAGGAAAGAGATTCGTGGTTAAAGTCCCAAATCAAAGACAAGACAAAGGAACTTAAACAAAAGCAATCTATAAGTCTGAGTATTGCAGCTCAACTAAACGAAAGGAAAGAAGAATTGGAAGAGAAAGATAGGCGAATCTCTGAGATCAACAGTGTGATCAATGGTGATGATTTCCAAAACTCTGTGGAGGAATTGCAGTCTTCTATTAATGACTTGAGATCAGAGATAAGCGATCTTACTGATCATAGAAAGAAGTTATGGCGTGATGAAATCCGTCTCCGCAGTATTCAGGACTCCATAACAAACGACTTGAACAATGCTAAGCATTTAGTTAACCAGACAATGGACAGATTGCAAGCATCTGGCCTTGAAGCTGTTAAGAAGATCTCCGAAAGACTCGGTTTACAAGACTCGGTGTATGGACCTCTTGCAGAGCTATTTACTGTCAACGACAAATATAAAACTGCAGTGGAAGTCGTAGCAGGGAACTCTTTATTCAATATAGTAGTTAATAATGATAAAACTGCTTCGATTATAATGGATGAGTTAGCCAGAACGCAGATGGGAAGAGTCACTTTAATTCCTTTGAATAGAGTGAATCCTCCTCCAACGATAGATATCAGTGAAGATGAAGGTGGATGCTTCCCATTGATTAAGAAGTTGAAGTATAAGGATGAGAAAATTGCCCCTGCATTAAGACTAGTTTTCAGGAAAACTTTGTTGGTTATTGATTTGGAGAGGGGAACGGAACTCGCCAAGAAATATGGCGCTAATTGTATAACTTTAGATGGTGATAGAGCTGATAATAGAGGTGTATTGACAGGTGGTTATAGAGACTACAAGAAATCTAGTTCAAGAATCGATGCTTTGAAAACTTTAGCCAAAAAGAAGTCGGAATTTAATGATAATGAAGAGTTATTAAACAAATGTGTTCAAGAAATAGAAGAGATAAATCCGAAATTGACTTCCCTTAATAACGACCTTCAACTGAAAATCAATGAGCAGGATAATAAATTTTCATCTTTGGAACCAATGAAGGCTGAGATATCGAAGACATCAGACTTGAAATTCAATCTCATGCAAGAAATTGATACATTGAGTAAAAGCTTATCCTCTATTCAGAGCCAGGAAGAAGCCATTAAAATTAATTTGCAACAGCACGAACAAGAAATGGAGAGCGATTTTGTACAGTCCTTAAGTGAAGCAGAACTAGAAGAACTTTCAAATTTAACTAGCGAAATTCTTAATGTTGAAACTGATCTAAATGAAGTTGTGACTGAGTTGACGGAATTAGAAACTAAAGTATCGAATTTCCAATCGGAATTGGTCAACAATTACTATCCATATGTGGCTAAATTAAAGAGGGATCATGAGAATGAAGATTCTGGAGTTATTATAAAGTTACAAAATGAAATCCAAACTTTGGAGTTTAATCTTACAAGCACTAAAGAGGAACTTAAAACCGCAGAATCAAATAACAAAACATCGATGGAGGCTCATAAAAATTTGGCTAAGGAGGTTGAATCAAACGAGGAATCATTGAAAAAGGCAAAGAAGCAAGAGCAGCAATTGGTGAAGAAGTTGGAAAAGTTCCAAGAATCCAGTGAAAGGGAACTTTCTAAGAAGTCATTATTACTTGGCCGTAGAGAGGAAGTGCAAAGAAAAATCCGAGACCTCGGGGTCTTACCAGAAGAGGCATTCCAACAAGAGAAGTATGACAAATTCACTGCAGAAGAGCTTTTGAAGAAGCTCAACAAGGTAAACGAGAAATTGGTGAAATACTCTCATATCAACAGGAAGGCAATGGAACAATATAATACATTTACCAAACAGAGAGATGATTTAGTGGAAAGGTTAGACGACTTGGAGAAATCGAGAGAATCCATTGAACATTTGATTGTTGACTTGGAATCTCAAAAGGATGAAGCAATCACGAAAAGTTTTAAAGAAATTGGAGAAAGTTTCACCAAGATATTCGAAAAGTTAGTGCCAGCAGGAACTGGGAGATTAATAATGCAGAAAACCCCAACCAACGGAGGTGAACCAGATGCTTCAACACAGACTCCAAAACCACAAGAAATAGAAAATTATACTGGTGTGTCTATCTCAGTGTCTTTCAACTCTAAAAGCGATGAGCAGCAAAAGATTGAACAACTTTCAGGTGGTCAAAAATCGTTATGTGCCATTGCGCTTATTCTTGCAATCCAGAGCTGTGACCCTGCTCCTTTCTACTTGTTTGACGAAATTGATGCAAACTTGGATACACAGTATAGGATTGCTGTGGCGTCGTTAATTCACTCGTTATCTTCCAAGGCTCAATTCATCTGTACTACGTTTAGACCTGAAATGTTACAAGTGGCAGACAAATTCTACGGGGTTATTTTCAATAATAAGGTGAGTAGTGTGTCAGAAATCAACCAAGATGAGGCTATGTCGTTTATTGAAGGCCAAAGAGTAAGTTAGGCAATATTTGAAACTGAAGCGCGAATACCAAGACATGAGGTGTGACATGTAGTAATGGTGGGTGGCTCTCTTGAAAGTATACCATAGTAGTTATGAATTTAAGAATAGAGATAGTAATTATGAATAGACCTCTTTAACCTCTTCAAGAGTAGAATATAATGCATATGCATGGGTCTTTTTAAGAATAGAGATAGTATTATGAATGGATATCTTTTTGAAAATAGAATATGTTGCATATGCATGGATCTTTTCAAAAGTAAAATGCTAAATAGACGAATGGATTTAAAAAATATAAGGCAATCTGACCAACGAGTTCTCGCTAAGATGTAATAGACAGTTCGTGCCTGCAAGTCCCCTCTAATCCATAAGTCAGCATTCATGAATGGATCTATTCAAACTAAAATGCAGTATCTTCTAATGGATATTCAAAGCTACAGTACAACCTCTACTGGTGCAACCTCGGTGGGCCCTAACTTTTCGCAGCCACTCGTCGGGCCGAGGACCAGAAGATGACGTATGGTGTAGCCACCAAGAAAAATATCAAAAATGCATAACCTCACCTATACTACGTATGCTCTCTCGGGGCAATAAAATCAAAATTTTCAACCTCAAGTCATACGATCAACACATTGCCCGCTCTCACTGCGAACACCATACATTCTCGTTTAAGTGTCTCGTTCTGTCGTTTATTATTAATGCAGCAGCTCTAGTGGTTCAATCTTAACGCACGCACGCAGTACGCCCCTGCATACAACAGACACATGCGTCTATTTTCCCGTACCGTAGAAGCCAGCTCAGATCAACCCTACTCTTCTTGTCGTAGATTCACCGTAGCCATCGCAATGAGCAAGCTATTGTCTAGAGACAATGTCATAGAATTGATATCCAAGGGCAGAGCTGTCGTTATATATAAGAATTTAGTGCTTGATTTGACGTCATGGCTCCATAAACACCCAGGTGGAGACACTGCGGTACACCACATGATTGGTCGTGACGCGACGGATGAGATGAATGCCTACCACTCGCTTGAGTCCATTTCTTCATTCAAAAACTGGAAAGTGGGATACATAGATTACTTGTGGGAGAACTTACCTCCTCCAATCCAAGGAGGGAAATACGAGAAGGATTTTGGAGTGAAGTCTATTGAGGATATTCCGAAGCTAGTCGAAGGCGTTGAGGCAGTGCCCACCAAGGGAATAGGGTACCCTGTAGGACAGAACGTCGAGCCCGTAGTCCCTGCTAACGTCATACTTACCATGGAGAACAAGGATGAGTATCTCCCTGTCAAGGGTGTGGGCAAATCAAGTAGCATTGTGGACCCTCAGCTCTTGATGAACGAATACGACAATGCTCTCAGTCAAGCGGATCTTGCTGCTATCCCGCTGCTTAGCTACGAGAGTCAGCAAGTCCTCAGAGATGAGTACGTGAAGCTTCATCAAACCATCATCGATGCCGGCCTCTACCAATTCAGCCCTTGGGATTATGGGCGGGAGCTCGTGAAGATCGGCTCGCTCTTCCTCTATTCGTTCTCCTTCTTTAAGCTCAACTACATCTTTGTTAGTGCTGTGTTCATGGGGATGGCCTGGCAACAGATGACTTTCATTGCACACGACTCTGGGCACGTTTCGTTGACTCACAACTACCAGTTGGATAACATCTTTGGAATGATCATTGCTGATTGGTTTGGCGGTTTGAGTTTGGGCTGGTGGAAGCGTAACCACAATGTGCACCATCTCATCACCAATGACCCGGTGCATGACCCAGACATCCAACATTTGCCATTTTTCGCTGTGAGCGTCAGACTCTTTGAAAATGTTTATTCCACGTACTATAAAGTTAGACTCCCATTTGATAAAGTAGCCGAATTGGTGATCCCTTTTCAAAACTACTTGTACTATCCAATTTTGTGTTTTGGTAGGTTCAACTTGTACGTTTTGTCATGGGGTCACTTGTTGAGAGGATTGGGACCTCGACATGGGAAGGCTGCGTGGTTCAGGTACTTCGAGTTGGCCGGATTGTCGTTCTTTTTCTGGTGGTTCTTTTACATGATGATGTATAAGTCCATTCATAACAACTGGGATAGATTCGTCTATATTATGGTGAGTCATGTGGCTACTATGATTGTCCATGTCCAAATCACATTGAGTCACTTTGCGATGTCTACTGCGGACTTGGGGTTGAGTGAAAGTTTCCCTCTGAGACAAATTAGAACTACTATGGATGTAGATTGCCCTGAATGGCTCGACTTCTTACATGGAGGGTTACAGTTCCAAGCAATTCACCACTTGTTCCCCAGATTACCTAGACATAACTTGAGAAGGGCTCAGCCTTATGTTATAGAATTTTGCGAGAAGGTTGGCTTAAAGTATTCCATTTATGGATTTGGAAAGGGAAATGAAATTATTCTTGGGAAGCTTGAAGAAATTGGCAAGCAATGTAGAATAATGTTAGATGCTACAAAGAAACTTAAGGATCACTGATAGAGAATGTACGTGTAGTGCATGGAAGTTTGCAAGTAATATTAGATTATTAGATATGGTCTAGAGAATAGAATAGTCAATATAAAGCAAGCATTAAGTAATAGAGGTGTGATTGAACACAAATCGTGGACTCAAAGTAGCAATATTCTAGACATGCAGTGTCAAAGGTGGTGACAAGGTATGGTGGGAAGAGACAGTTGCAAATCACTTATGTAATCACGCTACACCTAGTCTAATCAATGCTCACGTAGTCATGGCACCGTCTTAAACGATTATTTGCTCAACACAACCAGGATGATAAGCTGCTTCTATAGTATCAGCAATGCTTTAACAGGGTATAGCCCAAAAAATAAAACAATTTTAATGTAAGCGGGAACTAGTAATATATTCATGGCATAACCAATATAATCAATCACCCTTGTAGAGTCAAGAAGGAGTAAATATGGTATATTCATATTCAGATTATCACGGTATCTCCACAGTAATAAACTACCCATGCAATAGTAGCTTACTTTAAAATCGTGTAACCAATATAATCAACCAGCCACGCTCCGTCAGCAGGGACTAAACATGGTGTGTTCATATAAAGGTGCGTCAGCAGGGCTAAACATGGTGTATTCATATAAACCTACCATTCAGATCATCAAGAAATCATCACAGCAATAAACTACCCAAGCAATATCAACGTACTTTAATATTGTATAGCCAATATAATCAACCAGCCACGTACTGTCAGCGGGGGATAAACATGGTTTATCCATAATACTCAGGTAGCCACGGCATCACCACTATAGTGAACTAATCATGCAATTGTGCTCCAACACACCCGCTCCGCCTACTGTCCAAAGCTCACGTTATGGTCTATCAACTTCTTCTTGTCTAAGTACTCCAAAAACTGTAGTATCAGCTCATTATTGCTTTGGTAGTGTTCCTTCTGCACCAACATCTTGAAAAATGTCCCCGAATTCGGATCCTTGTTATAAAACTCACTCTTGAATCTCTGAGGTATGTTCACCTGTATGCCGTTTATGGTTTTAACTATGGATGAGCTTGAAGGTGGTAACACCGAGCCAGAATTTATCCTACCCTTCCCAGCTCCTTCTCCAGTAGTTAACGAAACAGCAGAACCCCCCTTCTCATGGATATTCTTACACTTGGTGCCGAACCTACATTTTTTATTTTGCTGGAAGAAGTGACAGATCCTCTTGGGCCTCTTGTTGTCCAGACCATCGCCGTTGTTTTCTCTCGACCGCTTGCCTGAGTTGTCTCCGGAGCCTGGCTTTTGTTGATTGACAGCTGTTTCCTTCTGTGCCTTCTCTTTTTCCTCGATATTCTTCCGTGTGGGCCACTTCCTCTTTCGTTCTTCAATCCACTTCTGTATGTCCTCCTCGGTATCTAGAGAGATCGAAGTTCCTGGAACGTATATCTTCTCCTTCGGTTTTTCTGTTTCTTCAGGGACATCAACAGTTATAGGTGCTTGTACTTCATCTGCTACTGTCCCAATGCTATTTATATCGCTATTTTTGTCTTGTCCACTGCTCACACCGTTGGTCTCGGGTTCAGGTAAGGCTGCAGTCTTTTCGGGTTGCAGCTCTACTGGGCCAGAGACGGCTGGTGAGGTATTGGGCAAGTGGGTAGGCAAATCTGCAAGTGAAAGGACACCTCTGAAAGCAGAAGAGGGACCGCCTGAGGTTCCTTTGTTAATATTCATTCGATGACACTTGCTACTGGGCACAAGGAACAGGTATGTGGCGACGCTTCCAGAGGGCTGCATCTATACAAGCATGCGATGAGAATCACGTGATCTCTGGAGAGGTTCCGGTGCAGTTGGTGGAAGCGCTCTATGCAAAAGACAGAGCCCAAAGTGCTAGGTCAATGCGGTTGCGAGACAGTGACCAGCAATCCAATGTGGCCCTTGCACGCACATGCGAACTTCCTGCGCACTTCATGTACTAGGCTTACATCACCACAATTATTTTGGGCTCGGATATTTTTTTGAACTAGTTTAAATGTGAAACGCTCTAGAATTGTGGGGATTGCGGATACGAAGATGAAAAGGGAAACCCAACCCAATACATGCAACTGTCATATGCAAGCTTAATTTTTTTTTTTTCTAATGAAGCAGCATAGAAAATAAAAGTAACTCTAGAGAAGTCGATATGCGAAGGACGGTTGAATTTCCGCTTCTTCAATGTTCGATCCACGTACCAGAACGTTTCGAGGCACTTCTATATGCTCCGGTGGAATTTATATCCGTATGCAACATATTGGATCGTAGGCAAAATGATTCATGTGCATGATCGCCTCATGCTCAACTGTATTTCTGCTTTTCTTATCTCGAAATATAAATACAAAGACGCACGATTCATGTGGCGTAGGATGGGAGCCCCTGGAAATAAGTCAACAACACCGTAGTATAGATAAAAAGATCCATTTACAAGCAGGAACGATTGGGGATCTCGGTTCAACTTCTTGCGCTTTATCTTTTCCTTCTATCTTTGATCTTTTTCTACTTCTTTTTTCTAAAAAACAATCCTTAAACTATAGCCGGAAGCTGCCTAACTCCCAATCATGCACAGCGCTTAGACTAAATGATTCTATTAATTGGTAAATACCCGTAGTTGCATATTTCACCGTAGTAAATTGTTGCAAAAAATTTAAACTATGGGAGCCCAACCTCGAAAAAGATATTGCCCTACATTAGAGGTACCAAGAGAAGTAATTTGAACATGAAACATAATTTTTGGGTCGAGCCATATCGAATTTGCTTTCTTTTTCTTATCAAAAACCTTATAACCTCATAACCTCAGGCTCCATCTTGAATAGAACAAAAATTAAAGTATACGCTACTGCAATTAACTTCCTTTAATATAAAAAAACGGAGAAATATGTATTACGCTCTGGTGAATGCAGCATCTTGCATAACTGACCTGCATCTACCGGGGCGAACTGCTTCCAAGACATTAAGTTAGAAAATAAAGCTGTACTCTGCTGCACTATGGATTTTGGCACATAAAAGAAATAAGACAATAGATTTGCTTTGCGCTTTGTTGGATAACAAGAGCCTATTGTGCCTTTAGTGTTAGTAGTGTGTCAGTCTCTGCGGCAGCGGAAGGACCTTTTCTTCCGTCGGTAGTAAAATTTCATGATCTATTGAACTTAAAACTGTATTCTCCGCACCTTTTGAGGCGATTTACTTTCTATTTAAAAAATAATAAAGTAAAAAAAAAAAAAAAAAAAAAAAATAAATAAATGGACGTCTGTACAACGTAGTAAAATAAAGAGTTTATTTCCCAACACCTTTAAGTTTTACCTTCCATCAATAGTTTTAGATTCAAATTTGACGAGTGCATTACTTGATGCATTTTTTTTTTTTTTTTCTTTTTTTTGGTGAAGCAAGCATCTGAATGACTATTTCAATGGCGGCCCATACCGAAAGTGCCAACAAAAGTGCTCTACATATAAATTTTTCGACAAAGTACTGATTCTGTATAGCATGAAGAGGAAATGTGTGCTACTGATATCCGACATTGTATCTGTTGCAAAAGACGATCCAGAAGAAGAACAAAAGGACTTTTCTAGACAATTTCCAAATCCGGTGAACGTTCAAAACCCGGAGGGCCGGTTACCTTCACCAGCACAGTTGCAATCTCTGTCTAATGAATTGACTTCCGATCCACCCACTCAACAATACCGTAAAAGTCTTTCTCGCATAACAGAGGCTTCTACGCTTAATTTAAACCCGGATGCAAATTTAAAGTACAATTCTTCTAATTTGCAGCCTTTTGGGTTGCAACTGGTGAAAAGGTCAGCAGGTTTGCCCTTTACCCTCCAACCTTCGAGCCATTCAAACTCACAAGAGGGGATGAAACACTCATATACAAATATTCTTCCAATCTATGCTTCTAACTTAATCCAAAAGGGGCAACTCCAAGCGTCGATTCCAGACAACCAAGCTACCCTTCATGGATTACTGCAACAGCCTCAACCACTGCCTAGGGTGCTGCAGCACCTTCAATTGCAACAGGATCATGTTAGTAGTCCCCTTAAGAATATCCTACACCGGCCCCAACAACAATACCAGCTTCAGCAACAACAGTTGCAACACCAACACCAACACCAACACCAACCTCAGCTCCAGTCCCAAATAGTGCAAGAACACCCACATCATCATCTGCAGCTACAAGTACTGCAACGACATCATCATCAAAATCAGCAGTTTCAGGTGTTTCAGCAACAACCCTACGATCATCAGCACCAGCATATGGAGTTGCAAGTGCTACAACGACATCATCAACACCAACACTTACAATTGCAACAACATCAACACCAGCAGTCGCAACCGCAGCAGCAACACCTGCATCTGCACCTGTCACAAGAAGTGCAACAGCAACAGCAGTCTCAGCACCAGTCACAAAAAGTGCAACAGCAACAGTTGCATCAATTCCAACAACACCAGCCTCAACAGTTACATCAACAATACCAGCCTCAGCACCAATCACAAGTACTGCAACAGCAAATACATCCACATCCGTTCCAGCCACAAGCAATCCAAGATGTAAATCAAACACGGGATCAGTTGAAACAATATCAGTATCAACCGTTTCGGCAGCAACAGCTCCTTTTCCATCACTTTCCAGGCCATACATCAGAAGGAGCCAAACCTACAGCATCTTACCCTATTAGTCTGCGAAAACTTTCAGAGGAAAAGCTGCCTAGGATTCCACCAGTTGCTACGACACATTCGGATGTGAATAACGGAACTAGCCAAAGGGTTAAACCCCACCCGGCGCTTGCAGAGGGACCCATGATACGCAGAAACAGTTGCATGCGATGTAGAAAGTTGAAGAAAAAGTGTGACAAGGAGAATCAGTGTGCAAATTGTAGGAAATTTGCACTATCTTGTGTGTATCTTCCAAGGAAACAAAGGAGGAAGGGAGAAAAGAGAAGAAGGAGACAGAAAAAGAGTCCACAACTAGAAATGGGCTTTGTTCCAAGTTATTAATGAGTCTAATTTGCAGCCACCATTGGATATGGGGGAAGAAGAAAAGCAAGAAAAACAAAGCACTTAACTCTATAGGCGCCATGTTTGACCGGGAGGATAGACTTAGAAACACGAGCGCTTCTAATCAGGCTGCGTGACCGATGAATCGATATTGTGTTTGCAGAGCACGTAAGTCAATAAACAACAAAAAGTAACAAAACACTATGCATGAGATGGTAGAGCCGCATCGTCACTTCGAATAGACGGGCAGAAGGGGCAGGCAAAAAGCTGAGAACTGTAATAAGGTTTTATATATAGAGAGCATTAGAAAATATGACACCTCTCCGGCCAAATAATTTATGTCGTTCTAAAGAAAGTTGCACCAGTAGCCCCTTGTTTTCTTAGCCAGAGAGTGCTAAATTGGACTTCAGACAGTGGTATGCATTGCTGCAAAATGCAATGTTCTAGACTTACTCCCCAAATGCAACGCGACGACTTACGATTAAAGTTGTACCCTCTCATGCAAAAATAGCGATGCCAACCATCGTGCTCGAAGAGATTTGAATCTGAAACAAGAAAAAGTGCAATAAAGTTTGTGTTATGCTGCAAATTTACATTCCCCCATCGAAGCATTTTTTGGCTTTGGTAAGGCTTTTCCTGTTCCGGCATTGCCTACACTTTTTGAGGGGGCGCTCGCTAAAATTAAACGCTCGCAGACGATAAAAGGCGATGCTGCTGCGGTTTATTATGACGCCGGCCCTATAAAATATTTCCAAAATTGTTACAAGTTTTCTGCAAGCTGGGCAACTGTAGTCATCTCTTTCTAAATATATCATTGGTCGACCACTGGAGACGGCGTCCGCTGCGGTTGTACGATGGGCACAAAATCGTACGGGAGTTGAGCTTCACTATACCTTAAAATTTTTTTACTCAACTGGTTTATCACGTGTTGATTAAGTCAAAGGCATTTTCTAATTTCGTTTAACCTTAATGAGCTATTTGTTTTTTTAATCAATTTTTTTTTTTTTATTATTTCATTCTTTTCTTGCTTTTAATTAAAGTATCTGAATAATATGGTAAGTAGTAGTTCATTATTGCAGGGAAACTATCAGGCTAATGAGAAACCATTTTAATTGAAGGCTCCCTTGCCCTATAGCTAGATCATTGGTTGAAAGTTATATATAGATGGCATACGTGTACACTAACTGCTGGTTACTAACGTCAATTTAGTCTTACTACCAACAAGGTCCCCCACCTCCTCAAGGAGGATACTATCAACAAGGTCCTCCACCTCCCCAAGGTGGATACTACCAACAGCAACAACCAATGTACGTCCAACAACAACCTCAACGTGGTGGAGGAGGAGGATGTTGCTCTTCATTCTGCGGTTGTTGTGCGGCTATAATCTGTTGTTGTTGCGCCGAAGAATGCTTAGAAGGTTGTTTCTAAGAAAGACTGCCATTGTACAATAAACCAATATTTTAGAATGAGTGTTCTTACAGCTTGAGCTAGATTGAGAAAGTAATATATGTCTATTTTACTGTAAAATGCCCGATGTAGAAGATTAACCTTTAGGGGTATGTCAAAGTTGTAGTGAGGCATTACTTTGACAGGCCCATCTGCATGCTTACAGCAGCAAGAAAAAGAAAGAAAAAAATTTTTAAGAGGGGTCCTACCCGATCGTAATACTAATCGGTTGGTTTCGAAGCTACAATGAAACGCATATGCTCGCGCATAGAACAGTTCATGTCATTGCGACCTGTGCCCTTTCACCGTATGATTTTCATATCTACTAATTTCTTTTCCTTTTTTCGGTTCCTATTGCGCCCCCAAGTTAGGCATTATTTTGATTACATGCAGATAATTGCATAATGATTTTTTCGGTGCTTAAGACTGCTGCAAAAGAAAATTGGCTACAGTGACAAGGAGAAGTACGTGTAAACTATCACATTCAGTTATTTGATCACGGGCTTTTCTTTTCATTTACTTTCATTTAATTTCGTTTTTATCTCGCTTTCTTTATAAAATTGGTTTTTTTTTCCCTTTTTTTTTTTCATTTTCGGACTGTGGTTTAACGAGCAGTGAAACCTCCAGAAGCAAAAATAGTTTGTCCAGTAATCCAGCCACCTTCAGTTGCTAAAAATCTGACAATTGGGACAATGTCTTCAACCTTGGTCAATCTGTCGTGTAAGGCAACAGTCTTGTAGTAAGCAACGTCACCGTCTTCTTCTTGTGGGTACAAGAATGGAGTGTCCATTGGTCCAGGAGCAACAGAGTTGACGGAAATACCCTTGTCCTTCAATTCCTTAGAAGCGGCCTTAGTATAGAATTCAACACCAGCCTTACTTCCTTGGTAGATACTGTAGAATGGAGTGTATGCTGCCAATAATGAGGTAACAATGGAGATAATCTTACCATTTTGGTTTACATTCTTTCCGGCTTCCTTAATGAAGTAGAAGGCGGTTTTGTTGTTGATTTGGTCCATAGACTCAAATTCAGCTTCAGTGATTTCAACAATTGGCTTCTTGATCACCTTACCAATGTTGTTGATTGCAATGTCAACTCCACCAAAGGCCTTCTTGGCAGCTGCAAATAAGTCTTCCAATTCCTTATTGGTGTTCAATGGGCCTTGGTAAAGCTCAACTTTTACACCGAAATCCTTGGACAATTTGGAAGCAAATTCCTCTGATTTGGCCTTGTCACCGGCAGAATGGTAATGAAGAAATAAATTGGCTCCATATCTGGCAAGTTCGCTTGCAGTATGACCACCTAAGTTCTTGGTACCACCAGTGATCAAGGCAACCTTGCCCTTAATTTCGGCGTCTTTAGAGAAAAGTGAGTAAGACATTTTATTTTAACTTTTTTTTTTCAATCAAATTCGATTGCTTGGATAGTACAGAAAAAAGTAGGAAAAGCCCTTAATTATTTTCATTCATTCATTGACCCTTTTATAGTTTAGTCGCACCCAATGGATCTTAGGCTAGCTTCTGGAACCCCTGTTCCACATCCGGCCCACAGTTTCGTGCATGGCTTACATAATCATAGAGCTGCTCTCCGCCCAGATTTTCTGTTTCCGCCCGAGTTAACTCCTTTGCGGAACTCAGGAAAGTTCCGGGGGACAGCGCTCACGTCTAACGCCGTAGATCTCCGTCATGGTGAGGTACGATCCAACAGTACGGCTGATACTCGGGCATCCAAGACAGCCGAGCTGCAGAAAATGCGGAGTTCTCCTGAGAAGATTAATTTGGTCCGACAGCAAGAGAGCGGCTTCTGGAACTTTGTTCTTCAACAGTTAAGCTTCAGTATTACCGAGGGTGCGCACCGGAATTTCTGGTCTTGTAATGTCAGTCTCTTCAGTGCACCATTTCTTACTCTGATAATGTAATATTTGCACCCAGAGATGCTGAAGGGCTACTCTTCTCGTGTACTTTGAAGTTGACTTCTTTCTTTTCACTCTCTTGTTTGCTCAATTTTGCAAGTTATTCGACAGTTTGCTTCTCCATTTCTCGTAGCACTGTAAATTTCTGACAATTGCAACCTACTGCTATCTCGTGGTGGCTCTCAGAATTCGATTTTCCACAGTTTCCTTTCAGCAAGAGATAAGCGGAATCCGGAACAATCTGTGAACCTAAAAAGGCTCTGATATTTTGTGAATGCGGCATCGACGGGGCTCTTGTTTCTTCTCTTTCACTCACAGGCTCCCTCCTTCAGTCCACTGCGCATAGCATTGCATTTCTCCTTGAAATTGCAACCTTTCACGGTGATGGTCGGATCTCGGTATTTTTCCACAGCTTCCATCTCGGCAAGAGATAAGCGGAAATCCGAAAGAATCTGGGAAGCTAAAAGCGCTCTGAGCTTTCCTTTATGAATTGCTGCACCAATTACGCAGTGAATAACATTTACACTTAAGTGGTTCTCCCTGCCCTCAATCTACAACACCTATATCAGCGTTAATTGTTTTGGACCGGAATGGTACACGCTCCCTCCAGCCTACAATTCAGTACCACCTGTATCTATATTAATTGTTTGTAGTACACTATACACACCTATTTCTTGTTCTTCTTGTTGGAAGTGGAGTTCTTTGGCAATTCCTTAACAAATGGGATGAACTCAGGTTCACCTGGAATGTACTTTCTTAACACTTCAGGTACCTTTAATCCGTCTTCAGTTTGGTAGTTTTCCAAGATACAACATAAGGCTCTCTGAGTAGCTGACAATGTAGAGTTCAAACAGTGTACGTACTTCTTCTCTTGTTGGTTTTGTTGCTTGATACCGCATCTGATTTCCAAGTTTCTAGATTGGTAGTCGGTACAGTTGGAACATGAAACCAATTCCTTGTATTCCTTTTGGAATGGGAACCAAGCTTCTAAATCGTACTTCTTTGCTGCTGCGTTGTTCAATTCTCCTGAAACAATACCAACAACTCTGTATGGTAATCCTAAAGACTTGTAGAACTCTTCAGATAAACCGATCATTCTGTCAAATTCTTCCCAGGACTTTTCAGGTTCGGTCAAGCAAAATTGTTCAATCTTTTCAAAAGCGTGCACTCTGAAGATACCCCAAGCATCCTTACCGTGGGAACCGGCTTCTCTTCTGAAACATGAAGAGTAACCAGCGTATCTTACTGGCAACTGTTCAGTTGGTGATTCGAACCATTCTCCAGCATGGTATGCGGAAATTGGTTGTTCGGAGGTGGCGATCAAGTACTTTTCGTCTTCTCCGTCAATAACCTTGTACAATTCTTCGTCAAATTGAGACAATTGCGCAGTCTTGGCCATAACGTCCTTGTTCATCATAACAGGTGCTTGCAATGGAGTGTATCCATTCTTGGCCAAGAAACTCAACCCGTAGTTGATAAGAGCCTGGTTCAAGAAGACACCGTAGTTTCTTAAGAAGTATCCACGGTGACCCACAATTCTGACACCTCTCTCTGGGTCGTAACCATCCAATCTTAACAAGATTTCGTGGTGGGATAAGTTGGCAGGGGCATTGGTAGCTGCGGCAACCTGTTCGACGGCTGCGTATTCCTCAGGCTTCCAAGTTCTAACAATCTCGTTGTTGTCTTCGTTGTCTGACACGACGACTGACTCATGAACGATGTTTCCAACTTGGTTGACCTTGAATCTCAAGTCGTTGTCAGCCTTCTGTTCCTTTTCGGTCAATTCCTTCTTTTGCTTGGCAAGTTCATCCTTCTTGGCCAATAATTCCGATGCATCTTCCTTGAGTTTGAATTTCTGGCCAATCTCTTTTTGCGTCGCATTTTGTTGTTTGTTCAAGCTGTCCAATTCAAATCTAATCTTGGTCCATGACTTGTAGTCGTCGATAATTTCATCAACTAACTCAACAGAGTCCCCTCTTTTTTTCTGGGACTCCTTAATCTTCTCTGGTTCTCCACCCTTTTCGACAAGAAATGCGTTAATGTCCAACATATTGTGTGCTAGCTCTACAGTAATCACAAGAGAAGCCTCTAAGTTGTCGCAAACTTTTTTCCGCTTTTTTTTTTTCGCACCAGCGAAAAATTCACGAAAATTTATGACTACACGGGGTTATATGCCGGAATATACACAGATGGCCTGGAGGGGGAAAGGGAAACCCCCCACGGACGCACCCAAGGGGTCGCACCAAGCTGGTGAGACTCATGCAGTCGTTGCTTTTAGATCGACTCGCGCGGAAAATCACGCCATTGGAATTTTCCACCACTATCGCAGAGTCGTTCTATACAAACCTCCAGCAAGCACACGGCAGTAATGTGTTCCCTCCAAACTGTCACCACAATGCAGCAGTCAACTCAATTTCGGTCGAGAGTGAAAATCGGTACGTTCTAAGCGGGGGTGCTGACTCCTCCATTAAACTATGGGACACCTACGAAAACGAACCGACAGGCTTCGACGCCGCGGAAAATGACGGCGACGACATCGAAGACTACGAGAACCCGAGTTCCGTGGTGAGCAACATTGCAACCATCCCAAGAAAGTCTGCACACACGTACGGCGTGTCTTGTGTACAATGGTGGCCGTTTGACTCTGGGATGTTTGTATCCTCGTCGTTTGACCACACGGTGAAAGTGTGGGCTACCAACGAGTTGGAGGTGGTTCACTCCTTTGACATGGAGAGCAGAGTGTACTCGATCGATATCTGTGGCAGCAGAGTCAATGCTCATACGTCCAGTGCCTTGGTGGCTGTCGCCAGCGACCAGCCGTTTATACGGCTTCTCGACTTACGCACATCAGCATCAGCGCACTCGCTCTCTGGGCACAAGAATAAGACATTGGCGGTGAAATGGCATGGCCAGAATCCGAATTTGCTCGCGTCTGGCGGTTTTGACGGAGAAGTCAAGGTTTGGGATATACGACGCAGTCAGAGTTGCTTATGTAGATTAGATATGTTACGCACGAACACCAGCGCCGAATCCGGCAAGGCGAGCTCACAATTCAATGACAACCTCAAGAAAGCTTCCGTCAAAGCGCACCTGGGGCCCGTAAACGGGTTGGCATGGGACCCACAGGGCCACACGTTATTCACTGCGGGCAATGACGACAAGATAAGGGTGTGGGATTTCATTTCCTCTTCTGCCCCGCCCATCAACAAATTGGTTAATTTTGGTCCACTTACCAGAAACAAGTACCCGCAAACTATACCCATGTTGCTCTCACCGTCTGAGGAAACGGAGCTCCAGTACTTGCTTTTCCCTTCCGATAACGATGATATTTTCGTTTTTAGAACCATAGACGGGAAGTTGGTTTCTAGGTTGATTCGTAGGGGACAGAAGAGAAATGGCAGAACGTCAGCCATGGCGTTTTTGGGAGAGCATCTGGGGACATTCCTCTGCGGTACGATGGACGGAGAAATAATCAAATGGGCGCCCCAACTCCTGGTTTGAGTAGCAAGATCTGGTCTTTCGCAGTAGAGGCTGTGATCTGAGCCGTATGAATTGGATGGTATACCTGATATATTTAATATTAATATTTTTGGATCTGAACTCAGAACTGTACGGTTATCGATTTTTTGTTTCGAACCTATCGGAGTACAGAAAGCTAGGGTCTGAACTCAGAACTGCTCGATTATTGATTTTTTGGATCGAAACTATCCGAGTAAAGAAAGCTGTGGTCTGAAAGCAGACCTGTACGATTATCGATTTTATTGTGACAATACTATCCGAGTATCTGAGCTTTCGGATCTACACCATCTGCACTGATTGAACTTCAGGAACCATCTGCTAAACGATCTGATAACCGATCTGTGCATGAAACTGTCTGAATTGTCTACTTCTGGTATCTGATACATCGCAGTGTAATCTATCTCCCACTTCTCTCGTCTGCTGTCGCATTTATTTAGTCGCATTTTTCGCAGCCAATGCATGAGGGCCGCTGGCCCACCATCTAAACGTACCACGTAGCATCCGCTTTCTTAAATCGACCGTCTTGGCGGCACCCTTCCACTCCATTGCGCTTCTCTACCACCGTCCTGCTGCACGTCAATGAACGTGAACCCTCACGAAGACTCTCCACCCCATGGCTACCATCTACCATTCTGCAACCAATCCATCGCACGTGAGACGCTTGACATATTTTTTTTTTTTTTTTTTTTTTCTTCAATTTTTCACAACGGCCTGCTTCTTTTTGCACTAAGCGACCACAATCAGTAGGAACGACTGGCCCCCAACTTGCCACATCGCAGCATATTATGTTGAAGCTTCAGGTTGTGTTCATCTCACAGCGCCAGCAGTGGCAGCACCAGCAAAAATTGGCTGCTTTTCTGCTGCTGCTGAACAATAATAGCACTCTCCCGTCGCGCGTGCCCACGCTCGTTGCTGCGAGGAAGTTTCTTCACTTGACCGCTCCATCGAAAACGCTCATGGAGGTGTGCGAGGATGTGATACGGCGCTATACCAAATTATATGCTGAAGATGAAGAACTAGAGATCCTAAAGCTCCAGGACCACGACCTGTGTGATCTAGACCCAGACTACATCGTGGGAGACGTCTTCCTGTCGGGGCAGCTTATGCAAGTCATCGTAAGTAACGATCTCGAGGAGACGCTGAACAGCTTGATCTTAGAACCTCAACTGGCCACCGTTTCCACGATATTAAAGCATGGTCAATTTGGCCACCAGATAAACGGGAGTACCCCTTCAGCCTCGAGGCTTCAAGACCAATCCCAGAGCACTCCTCTCGCACCTCCAGCACCAGTGTTGACGAGGAAGCGCCCGTCCACAACAGCGGATTTCTTCGATACTTTCGACCACGACATCTCGCGGAAGTTAAGAAGGACCATCTGGGCACCAGCGATTGTGTCTGCCAACGCATCTGTGAGCAATGTAGAAGGTAACCCCGATGGATCTGCTGTTGGTGCAGCCAGCGCCTCCACATCGCTCCCCCTACTTGAAATCAAGCGGAAACGACCCTCTGTCGCTCAAAAGAAACAGGCCCAGCCACATCCTAAAGTCCCTTCCAACACATCATTGAGTAACGCAACCCAATTGTCGCCACTACATGACAATTTTGATGACTCTAACATCTCCTTGCCGCCGCCAGAGGATTCTCTGTTCTTACAAGCAAAGGACATCATTCCCAAAAAGAAAGTCCTCCAGCCATCGGTTTCGCTCCTAGAGAACCCAGTCTCTGCTGAGTCCCAGAGAGTGACCTCAGGCATGCTAGCCGTCCCAATACAGACCCAGATGGAAATCGACCATATTAGGAAGGAACTTCCACACCAATCGACTCCCTCCGTTGTAAGACGTGTAGACCTTAGTGACTCCTCCATCTCTGAAGATGAAGATGAGGACGTGGACATGGCAATTTCAGAGGAACAGGACGAGAATATGGATCCTAAATTGCACCAAGAGGTTATCAACTCGTCTCCAAGAAAGCAGACCCTCCAGCCAGTTACCCAAGAAGATCTGGACCAAAAGCTGTCCGAGCTACACCAAGTTGAAACGCTAACTAAAGAGGAAATCATGGGATTATTCAAAAATGGAATGAGAGTTCCTGCTCAGATAAGGAAGAAGCTAGGTAAGAAGGAAGCTGGAGCTCGCTTGAAGTCTCTTGAGATTGATATGAACGACCAGGGGAAAATACAAAGTCATAAGGGCAAACCGAATCTGCCTGCTGAAGCTGAAACTGGAAGAAGCAAGAGAATTGCTGCCCAAAAAGCTGTCCAGAAAATTGGAGAAGTTACTAGCAAGCCCGTCAGAAAGCGTGGCTCTTCTCCTGCAGTTACAAAGGAACTTGCAAATGGCAATGATAAGCCAGAGTCATCCAAAGATAGTGATTCTAGCGCTGCCGAATCTAAGCACACCGTGCCTGCAACTACTTCGGAATCTCCAGCCGTACCCGGGGGCCAACCTGTAGAAGGTTCAATCGAATCTAACAACTCCAAGAAGTCCAAGTTGAATAAAATCTTCGACAAAATGAAGAGCTTTGACAGCAGACTTAATGCCCAAAACGAATCTACTCTAACTCAAATAGAGTCTACTCCGACAACAGCTTCATACGATAAGTCAGAGCAGGAAAATGTGGCATTAGACTTGAAGAAAGCTAATGGAGACAAATCAACAAAAGAAGGCAAATTGCTCGACGTTTTGGACAAGGCAAGAATGGAACTAAAGAAGAAGCAAGCAAACTCCAACTCCAAGGATACTAGCTCAATTCTGGCTTTAGAGGAGCAAACAGCAGAAATGGCTATATCAACCAATTCAAAGAGAAAGTTGTCATCATCTGCTTTGGATACCAATGGTTCTTCCAAGGCTCGGACTCTGACTCAGGCTCAAAGTCAAACTCAGGCTGGCCAAAACTCGAATATCCCTCTTAGCCAGCTCCCTAGGTCTGTTTCCCTTAATAAGTCGATGGCTACTGCCCCAGAGGCAGAGTCTGGTCTGATTCCCAAGAATGGCAGCAAAGTGATGAGTGCACTCGAGAGAGCAAGGTGGGAATTAAAAAAGAAGCAAATGAATTC
Organism: Dujonia oleophila; assembly: GCA_030563865.1. Lineage (NCBI taxonomy): Eukaryota > Fungi > Ascomycota > Pichiomycetes > Serinales > Debaryomycetaceae > Dujonia > Dujonia oleophila. The sequence continues at coordinate 104,319 of JAJMKG010000009.1, read as the reverse complement.
AAGAAATGCCAACGCGTCTAGTCCCCCTTCTACTTTAAGTTCTCAGTTGAGTTCCCAACCTACTTTGAGTTCCCAGCCCAGCTTGAGCTCCCAGGTACCAACATTGAACTCTCAGGAGCTTGGTGGCTCGGCAACTGGAGGTGGCCAACTTGAAAGTAACATACACGCTGAAAATCAAAGAGTGGAAAACGAAAGAATGAAGAAAAGAGCTGAGCAACTTCGCTTGGCGAAGTCCAATTTAGAGAAAGCAAGGCGTGCTAGCGCAAGTGCAAGTGCAGGTAGTTTGACTAAACCTTTAGGGAGTGGTATAGAGAAACCATCTACGGTAGCGAAAACTCCAAATTCTAGTACATTGACTTCCACAAATAAGCAAGTAAATGAGGGCTTGAAAGGTCAACCCACATCTCAACTGACTACACTAGCTATCAACCAAAAAGTTGAGGAAACAGTCTCTAAACCGTTCACTCCAGCTGAGTCAATTTCATTACGCTCCAAACATGGCCAAATGAGTCCCGTGGTAGTCAATACAGCAATTGTACTGGCAGACTCTAAAGTAGCTTCTGCAAAACAAAACAATCCGACATCTTCAACTACAACGAAAACTACACAAGACGCTGCTCATGACCAAAAGTCAAAGCCTGTCCCTATCGCATCTAAAAAGTCAATTGAAGATTTTTCATCAGCGGACGATTCAAGCTCAGAGGAAGATTCGGACTCTGAAGACGACTCCGAAAGCGATAACTCAGATATTGAAGATAAAAAGAAAAAGCAGCCAAGAGTTGTTGCAGTCCCCAACGCAGCACCCAGAAAATCACCTGCTCCATCAAGATTGCCTTCAAGTAGCCAAAAAGTGAACTCATCCGTAGAAAATAAGCAACCTTTGAGTAAAGCCCCTACAGCAGCTACAGCCAGTCCTGTGAAGAAAACGCTTGTACTTGATCTGAATGAAAAGGATGAGCGACCAACAAAAGTGATCAAATTGCCTACCTTGACTTCGTTGAGTGATCTAGCATTACGAGGTCTTCCCGATGTAAAGGACTCCTCCTCTGGTACTAGCAACGGTACAGATCGTGCAAGCAAGCCTACAGCAATCCCCTCCAATTTAAAGAAAGATGACTCTGACTCGGATTCTGATTCCAGTTCGAGCAGCTCCTCGGCCGAATCATCATCTGATTCTGATTCTGATTCCGACTCTGACTCATCTGATTCCGATTCTGATTCAAAGGGTAAATCCAAATTCATCAACGTCAAGAAGCTCAAGAAGGATAAGCCAAAAAAGAGGGGAGGATTCTTCGACATGATGAAAGATGTTAGAAAAACCTAGTCATAATAAAGCCAACACTGTACTTTTTAAATATAGCATGCATTAATATAGATATTCAAATATAATAAAAGATATTAAACAAAAAAAAAAGTAAAAAAAAAGTCAATTATGGTTTAAGTCTAGTCCAAGTCTAATCCAATTCTAATTAAACGGTAGAAAGTTCCTCTAGTCTTTGTAGAGTGTGGATTTACCTCCAAATGTTTCTACCAATGACATCTACCGACCAAGCCCTATAATTGTAGGACTGGTTGGAGCTCTTTCTCTTCTTCTTACATACGACTGTGTGAACATCTGAGATCAGAAGTAACACATTCTCATATATCTGCAGAATGAATGCATGTGCAACCTCTGGCTGCTCAAGAAACAAAGCACCGATATACTGCTCAAAGTAATCAGCCAAAAATTCCTGCTCATATCTCTTGCAATCGTCGTCTTCAAACTCTGGGTCCTCCCACCGGTTCATATTTGGGACATATGACGTAGTTAAAAGTTCGAATACCTTGGGGTCAACCAACCCTTCATGCAAGTTGTAAGCAACAGTCAACTTTGAGAGCAATGTATTGGTAGAAAGAATGATACGAAGCTGGTTATAAGTTCTCGTTCCAAAGGAGTCATCATTCTTATTAGGAGGGACACCTCCAAATTTATATAATAGGTTGGAAGATTCCCTAGCAAGGTAAAGGTCACCAAGCCCGTCCAAAAAGGAAAGTTCGTACTTGAGAGTTCCCTTGGTTGAAGGGCTACTCAAGTCAATGTTAAGTGCGAGTAAATTCTTTGCAAAATCATGTTCAGGGTCGATCAACGCTCTGTACAATTCCTTGTGAATGAGAGCCTTGACCAAATTCTCTCGGTTGTGAAGCCTGGGTAACGGTGGTAACTCTATGTGATAATCCTTCGTTTCATGAAGGGTGATGTACCTTGTACCTTCAGTTCTATAAAGCTTCTCGGAATCTATTGGTACTTGCAGGTAGTATTCCTTTGCACAGTTCAATATAGACACCACATCAGATTCCTGCTTCGATACTCCGCTCGAGAGGTACGGTGCGTTTCTGGACTTGATGTAGATGTCTATTATTTGGTCAGTCATCTTCTCTGTACTGGTTTTTGGCTGCGACAACACCATGTAGCCAAGGCTGATGTAGAGCCACCTGAAGTCCGGAATGTTGTACTTGGTGAATATGGTTTCCTCTACGCCCTCTACATTAGAACCAAAATAGGTCAAGTCTCGCAACTGATCTGCAATTGACTCACTGCTCTTGGTGCGTCCGTTGATAGATGTCTTACTTAAAGACCTAGCACTCCCCAATTCTCTCTTAAGGAAGGAGCTCAAGTCGAAGACGATGTTCTTGATAAGGGGCCCGCCCCCAACGTCAATCAAATGCGACAATTTTTGATAAAGCTTAAGACGAATGAGATCTGATCCGATCATGTAAAGGTGATGGCGGATCCATGCAGTACTCAAGAGATCATCTAAAGGGGTTAACGACGGTATTATTATATCTGTGGTGTCTGGTCTGTGCTCTCCCGATGTTCTAGGAAGCTCACGTAACTTAATCTTTCCTGTGGAAATGTTTCTCATTGCAGATCTTAGTAACATTTTTTGAATTGAGCAACTCTGCTGCTGATCTACAAAGGAAGTTTATATATAATAAAGATTTGTAAACACAACAACTACACACACACACACACACACACACACACACAGTAAATTAGAAACGTGACTAATTTCCCAGTGACTCAATATATTACCCCAAACTTGTGCTGCAATGTTTTTATTGCTGTCTGATCTATATGGCGTGCGTCATATCTAAGAGCGTGCAGGAAGAATATGGGGCACGTTTCTTATCGCGGCTTGCTTATCAGCAAGTGCTGCTACACCCTAGGAGACATGAGACGCACGACATGCTATTGCAGATGTCAGCGTGGAAGGTTCTTAGTCACAGACCGACTGTAGAGCCAGAACTTGGTTTACCTGGTCATACTTTTGGTCGTAGATCTGCGTGGTTTATTCTCGCAAGCTGTGAGCCTCTCCATTTCCGAAAGGGGATGTAGCAGCACCGAAAATTGCAGACATGCGGAAGGAGCCAAGATTACTCACAGTGGCGTTCAGCTTGGGGCAGGACAGGGGAATGGCACTGACGAACGTTTATTTTTAGAACTCTACTCTGTCCTGTGACAGTAAATAGCTTCCGTAGGCGTTTGCGGTTCTGCCTGAACGTGCACGCCGATTGTCTTACGTCTAAACAAACCTTTACAACTATTCACCTTTCGTCTTCGTTGGCCAGCTAGTACTAAACTGTGCAGATTTAACTTTCGCAGTTACTGTTCCCCGCGTCAGGAAGTTTACTGTAGCAGCAGGAAGCTTATTGTTGCATGCCACTTCACTCTGCGTTATTATTGACAGTGGGCCCACCCATTTGCAGCATTGCAGCACTTCTGCCCCAGTTTTCGGGACTGCACTTGCACAGCGCCCTCATAAACAGGATTTAAAAGTGTCCTGCAGATAACAGATCGCTACGTTCTGCACATAATCCCGCCTGCTAGTAAAATTTTTCTCTGCTCCTGCATACCAACGAGTATTTATAAATAGCTTACGGTTGATCCAAACAAGGTGTTAAAATAAATACTCATAAAAATACACATTCTAGCTTTTTTTGGGAGTTACTCTTGACTGTAAAGTTATCAACTATAGGTAGAATTTGTAGACAGAATATGGGAGAAAAAAATTACAGTCGTATAAGAAGCGATAGTGCTTTAAGCGTGGAGACCAATGAGCACAGAGGCTTAGATGGTACCAAAAAAACAAGTTACTGGACTCATGGTATAAGAATAATAATAGCATTATGTATACCCTTAGTGATATACAGCAGTATGCATGGCTGCTCGCACTTAAAGTCACCCGCCACGAATATCGAAAATGACTACTACAATATCGACGCTACTGCAAGCTCGCCCTTACCCATGGAAATTAGTCGTGTTATGGGGGGTGCATATAAGACGCATGCCAATGATATAGTGGAAGCTGAAGGATACATAATCCTCCCAACCAAGACTGCGGAATACGAAGGTGGCTTAGGCATAAGAGCTGATAAAAAGACGACAGATAAGCCCAAATCTTCAGAAACGACAGACGCTCCAAAGCCAACTAAGTTTTATAACCAAGCCGGTGTAAGGTTTGTCTTTGTATTGGCTGCGTTTGTTATTCTTAATATGGTTGCAATTGTAATCCACCATATTTACCAAAAATTAAGTGGTTCCCAGAGACGCTACAGAAATGTTGATCAAAACATTTCACCGTTCTAAATCTGTTATATAGGTAGGTAAAGCTGTGAATATACTGAGTGAAGAAGGAGAATACATGTAAACGAAAAATAAACGAAGAAAAAGAAACCACATATTTTTTGGTGTGATGCACCCTTGCAGGAGGCACTTTTTGGTTGCAAAATGGGAACTAGGTTTGCGTTGTGCAGCTTCAATGCGTGTGCATCATTGCATTATACAGCTTGCCAACACTGTCGCGAAACGGTTCCTTCTCCATTATTTTCACAGAAGAAAATCGAAAAGTGGCTATCGCATGGTCTTACGAGCAATACTTGCTTTTTGCAACAGCAATCGCACAAAAGCTTAAGTTTCCCCGTATTTTCTTTATTTTCGATAAGCTCCAGCTGAGCGGTTACTATTATCTCGGCTCCACTTTTAGCTATTCCAGCCAAGTCCTGGATGTACCTCTATGCAGCAGCAAAGCTGTCACTGTAGTAGTCTCTCATCTCTCTCAATGAAGTTGCATTGCGTATGCACCAAGTGCATACCTTTGCCCGCATTCAAGTGTCGCATTTCCCCGATATCCCTACAAGTGCAGAAAAA
>JAJMKG010000009.1:65532-99031 GCA_030563865.1 Dujonia oleophila | reverse complement strand
TCGTTGGCTAGACGAGCAGTACAAATCTCGTGCGCGATTGCGTGGTGTTTGGTCGCTGCTGGGCCAGTGTTTGGGTTTGCCGCACTTAAGCCAATTCTTATCAAGGAAGGTGTGTACGCCGAAAAGTGTAACGCTCACACCGGCAATGACTTGGTAGTGACGCTTGGCAACTCTACTGTGGTAAATTCATTGTTATCCCTCACCAATATCGAAAAGAATCTGTCTCCATGTGCAGAGCAAGATCTCCTGTTGAACTTCATGTTCACCTTAGCAGCAGTGGTGACGAATATGGCTGCATTGCCCGTCGGATCCATTTTAGACGAATATGGGCCACGAGTCAGTGGGATAATTGGCTCTGTGCTTATCTTAATTGCCACATTACTCCTCAAGTTCGGCAAGTCGCTCACTGCGTACATTGACCCTTACAGTATCGGGTATGCTACATTGGCACTTGGAGGTCCGTTTGTTTTCATTTCTTCGTTCCAGTTGGCCAATAGTTTCCCCAAGAACTCGGGCTTGATATTGGCACTCTTGACTGGGGCATTCGATAGCTCGTCTGCTCTTTTCCTTGTGTACCGGTTGATCTATACCAACATCCACAAGGTGACTCTTGACCATTTTTTCACTTACTACCTTGTAGTTCCAATCTTCATATTCTTGTGCCAGGTTTTCGTTATGCCTAGAGACTCCTACAAGACTGTGGGAACACTTGCTAAAATTGGTGAAATGGCAATTGATGAGTCCGGAAGACCTTTGAATCCAGATAACCTCTACCCGGAAGATAGAGACCCAAACTCATCTGCAGCAGGATCGGGAACCGTAACTCCTAGCGAGTCTACTGCCTTGCTCATGAGGAGAGCCTCCTTGTCCGCTAGAAGGGCTTCCACTATCTCTAGGGCTTCCTACACTTCGAGAACTTCGGTCAAGTCAGTCTATGAGCAGGATGCGGAAGATGAATTAGTGAAAAACTCCGGTGGGGTGTTCGGTATCATGCACGGCTACACCATTATTGAGCAATTGAAGTCTCCTTGGTTCGTTCTTATGACTTTTTTCACCACCATCCAAATGCTTCGTATCAATTTCTTTGTTGCTACCATAAAGGCACAAGAATTGTACTTGTACGGCGGAGATGAGAAGTTGGCGGTTAAAATCAACCAATTCTTTGACTTAGCGTTACCCTTGGGAGGGTTAGTGTCTATCCCATTCATTGGGGTGTTGTTGGACAACTTCACAACCTTGACTGTATTGATTATCTTGCTTGTGGTGTCTCTTTTCATTGGTGTGATGGGTTTACTCTCCTTCTTGCCAGCCACTTACGCAGGTATCTTATTGTTGGTTATGTACAGACCTTTCTACTACACAGCAGTGTCTGACTTCTGCGCTAAGGTGTTTGGATTTGACACCTTTGGTACTGTCTACGGAGCTATTATCTGTTTCTCTGGTGTTTGCAATGTTTTGCAGCAGTACATGGACAGAGCCACTCACGAGCTCTTTCACATGAACCCGACTCCAATTAATGCTACTTTGACTGCATTAACTGGTGTATTCGGGTTTGTCTTGATTGGGTACGTCAGGTCTCAGGAGTTGGAAATTAAGAGAAAGAACTTGGAGTTGGAGGCTCAGGAGGCTTCGATCAGGAATGTTCCACAGTAAAAGAAAGAAGGACTTAATAGAGGTGTAAGGACATGACAAGGCTAACAGAGCCAAGAGAATAGATAAAACTTCCAACCTTTTCAATTCATCAGAGTAACATAGCTTGTACAATACATGTTTAATAGAGAGCAGTGAGTAGAGTGTAAAATAAGAGAAGACTGTGACCAGGAGAACAGGTCAGGAGCTAACACCAGATGATCAGAGTACAGATGTCGGGAGACCTGAACCTGGAGATCTGAACCTCATACCAGAGCCAGACGAGGACAATATGGTCAGAAGATAACCTGACGATGGCCGGAGAGTCTGAACCAGAAGGCCAGAAGATGCAAACATCTGAAGACCAGAAGATCAACATCAAAATAGAGAACACCGAAGTTTACCAAAGCTGACCAAAGCTGGCCAAAGCTGACCAAAGCTGACCAAAGTCGACCAAAGCTGACCAAAGCTGACCAAAGCTGGCCAAAGCTGACGGAAAGACCCGCAAAATACGCCCTAGTTCAAATGCAATGTTTATTCCTAGATAAGTGCTATGCTACAATCTCCTTCTCTTCTCTCTCTTTGGCACCTCTCGTTCCAAAGCAGACATCGCAGGAGTAACGTCTTCTATATAGACTTCTTTTATATCTTTGCTCTGAATCAAATTCGTTTCAAGTCTACTCAGTAGTAACTGTCTTTCCTTCAGATTGAGCGAGTCGATGTCCAACACCTTTTCGCATTTACGCTGGTCCATGCCAGCACTAGAGTCCTCTTCCTCAGGGAACGATAAGAGTTCGGTTAACGTAATCATGCTCTCTACTTCTTTGCAGCCATTTTCTTCTTGGCTTCCTTTTCCTTTCTTTCGGTTTCTCTTCTGGATCCCTTGATAAGTTCTAAGTGACCAACTCTACTGGCAATAAGCTTTTCGGTGGACGACACTAACTGGCCCGATTGGATCTTGGTTAATTTTTCAGCGTGCTTGGCTTGGACAGTCTTTGCCTTGTAAACTCTAGGGGCGGCGGCCTTAGCGGTTTGCTTTTGCTTCTTGGTGACTCTTGCAGGAGCTTTGCTTTTGAGTTTCAACTTCCCTTGAGCCATAGTTGTGTAGAAGTGCTCCGGAGAAGAAGAGCTACCTGGTTGTAAGTGCTTCCCTCTTAGGCGCTTTGGGGAGGGTGCTCATCTCGCCAGGACACGACCTGCATAGGCTGGCCGGGGAGGGATGCCCAGAGGGATACCCAGAGGGCCACGTTCAGGGGGGTTTTCTGAGGAAAGATTGAGAAGAGAGTAGTAGTATAGTTTCCGATTACCTTCTCGCGGATCCCTATCCTTTTGGCTTTTCTTTTCTTGTCTTCTTTTAGCAGGTGGAGTCTTGGTCTCAGTACTTGCTTGCCTAAACAGGTGCGTAATTTTTAGCGCACTGGGCGGCTGCAAATTTAGTGCGAGGCCCCCCAGCAGCGCAGTGCACAGCGCAGTACACAGCGCAATAACCAACTACCAAAGTTCCCTCACTACAGCTGTATATCACTCTGAAAAGTCTTACTTTCATGCATTCTCTGGATCCGGAATGTGGTCCCAGTCCGCGAGTCTACGGCTCCGTTATTGCCTGGTCATGATGACTCTTTCACTTTCGCAGCTCCCGCTCACTTTTCCCCTGCCGCACTGAACCTGCGCTAGCTAATTATTCAAACTGCGCTAGTTTCTCCCAATCGATTATAGCCAGAGCAGCACACCAGCTGCATTACACTGTACTTCGCCAGAGCTCCACGACACCCCATCCCCATCCTGCCGTCGCCACCCTGCCCCCAACCACTCACCCCTCCAACCACCGCACTCTCCAACCACTCTCCAACCACTCACCCACCGCGCTCCCCAACCGCTCTCCGCCCGCCGCACTGACCACTCACGATCTCATCGCATCTCTGGCGGATTGACTCGGCCTTAATTTTGAGTGAGTACATAAATGCACGAAAAATTGCCAGAAAATTGGCAGCCGCGGACTCGAACAGGTTTCTTCTTCTCTTCTTTTTGCTCTTCTTCTCTTCTTCTTGTTCTTGCTCTTTGTATTCTATCTTTACCCGCCCCCCGCACAGTCTACACTAGCGCTGACTAAATGTCTTCATCTTCCTCATTTCTTGTCTTACCTGGACCTAAAGCGTTGTCACCCTTTAGAGTTTCCAACTTCGTGCAAGAAATAGAGAAAAAATTGAACAAGCCTGGATCGATCCTCGATGTCAGATCTTGTTACACCCACTACATATCCACCAAGGGTGCATCCTCCGACTTAACTGAAGGTCAATTGAAATTGGTCAAGATCTTACTTGAGTATGAAACACCAGTCGATCACTCTGATGCCCTTACCCAGATCATCACTTCCGATGAGGCTGCTGCCTTGGCTCCAGGTATCCATGTGGTAAGAATTCTCCCAAGACCGGGCACCATCTCTCCCTGGTCGTCCAAGGCCACCGACATTTCGCTGATTTGCGGTCTTGGTGATCACATTGAAAGAATTGAAAGAGGTTTGACTTTGCTTGTCAAGGTTGATCCATCCAACGATGCGCTCTTCAAGGCAGAGTTGCCCAAGGGTGAAATCTTGTCAAGTGTATACGATAGAATGACTCAAACCTTATACACCGACTCGAAGTTGCCTGTCTATGACGACCTCTTTGCCCACCACTCTCCTAAACCTTTGGTTTCCGTGGATATTATCTCCTCTTCGGACAACCTCCTCAAGGCCAACAAGGAGTTGGGTTTGGCCTTGGACCAGGGCGAAATTGACTACCTTATCAACGCATTCACCCAGGTCATCGGTAGAAACCCCACTGATGTCGAGCTTTTTATGTTTGCTCAAGTCAACTCGGAGCACTGTAGACACAAGATCTTCAACGCCGACTGGACCATCGACAGCACCAAGAAGGACCTTTCTCTCTTCAAGATGATCAGAAACACCCACAACATTACTCCACAGTACACTGTAAGTGCCTACAGTGATAACGCTGCCGTTTTGGAGGGCCCTTCGGCCTACCTTTTCACTCCAGACTACTTAACCAAGGAGTGGAAGTCCATCAAGGAAAACGTCCACACTTTGATTAAAGTTGAAACCCATAACCATCCTACTGCCGTGTCTCCATTTGCCGGAGCTGCTACTGGTTCAGGTGGTGAAATCAGAGATGAGGGTGCCGTTGGCCGTGGTTCGAAGTCTAAGGCTGGTTTATCCGGGTTCAGTGTTTCCGACTTACACATCCCTAAGTTACCTCAACCTTGGGAATTGGACGTGGGTAAGCCTGGCCACATTGCCTCTTCTTTGGATATCATGTTAGAAGCCCCAATTGGATCTGCTGCCTTCAACAATGAGTTCGGTAGACCTGCCATTAACGGTTACTTTAGAACTTTGACTACCAAGGTCCAAAACCACGCTGGCAAAGAGGAAATTAGAGGTTTCCACAAGCCTATCATGTTGGCTGGAGGTCTTGGTGCCATCAGACCTGAATTGGCGCTTAAAACCGTCACTAAGATCACACCTGGTGCTAAAATCATCGTTCTCGGTGGCCAGTGTATGCTTATTGGTTTAGGTGGAGGTGCTGCTTCCTCCATTCTGTCTGGTGAAGGTTCTGCTGCCTTGGACTTCGCCTCCGTGCAAAGAGGAAATCCTGAAATCCAAAGAAGAGCTCAACAAGTTATCGATGTGTGTGTTTCCTTGGGTGCTGACAAGAATCCTATCCAATCCATCCATGACGTCGGTGCTGGTGGGTTATCTAATGCCTTGCCAGAATTGGTTCATGACAACGACTTGGGTGCCAAATTCGAATTGAGATCCATCTTGTCCTTGGAACCTGGTATGTCTCCTATGGAAATCTGGTGTAACGAATCTCAAGAACGTTACGTCTTAGGTGTCTCCCCAGAGAACTTGGAAATGTTCAGCAAGATTTGTGAAAGAGAAAGAGCTCCTTTCGCCGTTGTTGGTGAAGCTACTAGCGAACAAAAATTGATCTTAACCGATTCTTTGTTGAAGTCGACTCCAATTGACTTGGATATGTCTGTTCTCTTTGGTAAACCTCCAAAGATGTCCAGAGAAGCTGTCACTGCTCCTTTGCAATTATCACCATTTTCAACTTCTGGTCTTGACTTGCAAGAATCTATTTCTAGAGTTCTTCAATTGCCATCTGTTGGTTCCAAGAACTTCCTTATTACCATTGGTGATAGATTCATCACTGGTCTTGTTGACCGTGATCAAATGGTAGGACCATGGCAAGTTCCTGTTGCTGACGTTGGTGTCACTGCAACTTCGATGGGTGAAACCGTCATTAAGACCGGTGAAGCCTTGGCCATGGGTGAAAAGCCAACTTTGGCTCTTATCTCTGCTTCTGCTTCTGCTAAGATGTGTGTTGCTGAGTCCTTATTGAATATTTTCGCAGCAGACATTCCTGCCTTGGACAGAGTCAAGTTGTCTGCCAACTGGATGTCAGCCGCTTCTCACCCTGGTGAAGGTGCCAAGTTGTATGAAGCTGTTCAAGCTATCGGTATGGACTTGTGTCCAGATTTGGGCATCAGTATTCCAGTTGGTAAGGACTCTATGTCTATGAAGATGAAGTGGGATGATAAAGAAGTCACTGCCCCATTGGCTTTGACCATTACCTCATTTTCTTCTGTAGATGATACTTCAAAGACTTGGACTCCATATTTACAAAGACCTACCGAAGAGACCGTCTTGGTTCTCGTTGACTTGGCTGCCGAAGCGGACCATCATTCTCTTGGTGGTTCAGCTTTAGCTCAAGTTTTCAACCAAGTTGGTGACTCTGCTCCAACTGTCCATTCTCACTCTATTTTCAAGCACTTCCTTGAAACCTTGATTGTATTGCACAAGAACTTTGATGTCTTGGCTTACCATGACAGATCTGAAGGTGGTTTGATCACCACTATCTTGGAAATGGCATTTGCTGGTAGAACTGGTGTCACCTTAAACTTGAGTGGTAGCGAAGATGTCTTCACCAGCTTATTCAATGAAGAATTGGGTGCAGTTTTCCAAATTAAGAAGTCCGACTACCAATCGTTTGTTGATGTATTCAAGACGAACGGTATTGATAGCAAGTACATTTCTATCGTTGGTCAACCAGACTTCAAACAATCTGAACACGCTATTAACATTGTTTACAATGACGTATCGGTATTCACTTCTACTCGTGCAGACTTGCAAAAATTATGGTCTAACACCTCATACCACATTCAAAGATTGAGAGACAATCCAAAGACCACTGACGAAGAATATGCCAGAATCAGTGATAACGCTGACACTGGTCTTTCTTACCAATTGACCTATGACCCAACCGTCAGTACTGAATACAAGTCGAGACCTAAGGTTGCTATCTTGAGAGAACAAGGTGTTAACTCACAACAAGAAATGGCATGGTCTTTCCAACAAGCTGGCTTTAACGTTGTTGATGTTCACATGTCAGATATTTTAAGTGGCAGAGTTACCTTAGACTCATTTGTAGGTTTAGGTGCCTGTGGTGGGTTCTCATATGGTGATGTCTTAGGTGCCGGTGCCGGATGGGCCAAGTCAGTTCTTTTCAATGAAAGGGCCAGAGAAGAGTTTAGAAGATTCTTCCAAGATAGAGATGATACATTTGCCTTTGGTGCATGCAATGGTTGTCAATTCTTCTCTAGAATTGCAGAATTGATCCCAGGTACTGAAAACTGGCCAACTTTCGAAAGAAATCTTTCTGAACAGTATGAAGCTAGATTGGTTATGGTGGAAGTTACTGACGAGCAGTCCAATAGTATCTTCTTGGATGGTATGAAGGGTTCCAAGTTACCAATTGTAGTTGCCCATGGAGAAGGTAGAGCCTACTTTAAGGATGACTCCGCTGCTGAACAAAAATTCGACGACAGTGGTTTAACTGCAGTTAGATATGTTGACTACACAGGAGAGGTTGCTAAGACCTATCCAGCCAATCCTAACGGTTCTCCTCGTGGTATTGCCGGTATTTCTACGCCAAACGGTAGAGTGTTGGCAATGATGCCTCACCCTGAAAGAGTCACCAGAAAAGAATCCAACTCATGGTACCCTGCTGATCAAGGTGCTCAATGGGGAGACCATGGCCCTTGGATCAAGTTGTTCAGGAATGCCAGAAAGTGGGTTGGTGAAAGAAACTAGAAAGCGAAGAAGGATGGAAGATTTTACGATCTGCGCTACTTAGCGCCGTTTACGAAGGAACTGTTTTAGACAAATAAAGCTGAAAAACGAAGTAAAAACAATTATATATTGCAATGGGGAGAAACTCCTAATAAAACTGTACTTAATACTGAGAGTGTTGTAGTGAGTCGAAAGTGTAAGCCAAAGGGAAAAACGCAAAAAAAATGGAGAGAAAAAAAAAAAAAAGAAAGCAAAGAAAACCCCATCGTCAAACACTTTGTATAGCTTATTAATTCCCAAACTAAGCTCGATACCAGCAGTATACCACAGCACTTAGAGCAGCCCTTCAGGAATGGCTGCAACTCTGGTTATGATTTTCCTGCACATACTAAATTTGCGACACTGATTACATAAGCGCTGAGATAATACAAGATTTTCAACCCTCATTCGAAACGGTCGTGCGCCGCCTCAACTACCATCCGAAAATTTTTCACTTTTGCAGGCGCCTAAAAAAATTTTTCAGCAAATTTTCTCAAAAGTTTGCAACAGCTTTTTTTTTTTCTTCTTCATCCCCAAACTTAGCAAAATGGTCAACGTTATCTTATCCAAGAAGAGAAAGTTAGTAGCTGATGGTGTTTTCTACGCCGAATTAAACGAATTCTTCACCAGAGAATTAGCCGAACAAGGGTACGCTGGTGTTGAAGTCAGAAAGACTCCATCCAAGTTGGAAATCATCATCAAGGCCTCTAACACTCAAGGTGTCTTAGGTGAACAAGGTAGAAGAATCCACGAATTACACTCTTTGATCTGTAAGAGATTCAAGATCAAGTCTGAAGGTATTGTCATCTATGCTGAAAGAGTTGAAGAAAGAGGTCTCTCTGCTGCTGTCCAAGCTGAAGGTTTAAAGTCCAAGTTATTGAACGGTTTACCATTAAGAAGAGCCGCTTACGGTGTCTTGAGATTCGCTATGGGTGCTGGTGCCAAGGGTGTTGAAGTTGTCATCTCCGGTAAGTTGAGAGCTGCCCGTGCTAAGTCCCAAAAGTACGCTGACGGTTTCATGATCCACTCTGGTCAACCAACCAAGGACTTCATTGACATTGCTGTTAGACACGTCTTGATGAGACAAGGTGTTTTGGGTATTAAGGTCAAGATTATGAGAGACCCAGCTCAAAACAAGAACGGTCCAACCGCTTTACCAGATGCTGTTTTCATTTCTGAAGCTAAGGACGAAGACGAAGTTGTCCCAGCTCCAACTGTTAAGTCTTACAAGCAAGCTCCAGTTGAAGAAACTGCTGAAGCTACTGCTTAAATGGGTTTATAGTGTTAATAATATCTGTATTCATTTAGAGAGATTGTAAGAGATTGTAGTATGTTGTCTGCTGGTGTATGCAGGAAGCGTTTTTGTTTAGTATTCGATTTCAGTGTATGTGCAGGTTGCATGCATGGATCTCATTTCTAGTCGCTCTGAACCTGTGTTAAAGTTAGCCAATTTGGCTTATATGCACTTGGTTTTGGATTTGGGTTGCTCATATCAAAAGTATTGTCATTCGAAATTCTAGCTCCAAAAAAGCGCTATTTAGGCACACATTCGTGCCAAGTTGATACATAGATCCCTTGTGTGTAGGATTATTCACTTTAGTGGTTTGTCTTATATGCAGGCGATTCTTCTTTCTATGTCGTTATTACCTGCAGTATGTTTAAATCCATCTCATTTGCTATGTGCAGCACTTGTCATGGGGTTAGGGCAGTACGGCCCCTTTACTGAAGCGCCCCCACTAGGAGAAACATCTCTCTGCAGTAAGCCCTAGGCAGGGCCTTTTAAAGCATAAACGATGGCAAACCATAAAAATGAATAAAACAAGAAAAATATAATGGTTTCATTTTCAGATCACGAGACGATTAATGTTCCTACATCCGTTCGGTGGATAGGAGATCACATAGAAAAGGGGGGATACACCGCCTTCTGGAGAAACTGCTAGCCCATTCCACCGATGACTCGCCTGCCAAAAAAATTTTTTTTTATGGTGGGTTTAACTAATCAAAAAAAATGACATCATTTGTATAGCTTAATAAGTGCGCTAGAATTAGTGATCGAAAAAAGAAAACAAAAAAAAAGCGGGCAACATGGCGCAATCTAGGAGTCACTGGAAATAAGATGGAATTAATCCGTTAGCAGCTCGGCAGAATCAAGTTAAAGTTGCTTGTGAAAGTATTCGAGGTGTACACTCTACGAATATTTGCAGTTGTATTCCATACCTACGAGGTATCTATACATAGCACTCTCTCTTTAGAAGTAATTGAGATGCGGTGCTCTACTGGGCCATAAAATTTTTAGCGACTGCTTTTTTTTCCTCACTAATATTCACCCCACATGCCTCGGCTTCGGAGTTTTAGATAGCGATGACGTGAAGCGCGGTGATGTATTTCCTTTGATTACAAAAAAAAAATTAGGGTAGCTTCCCCGGATATAATGGGTGTAGTAATTTTAAAAAAGTAAACCACAGTGGCTAACTTATTAGTATATAAAGAGGGACGAAATTCTCTGGAAAATGATAAAGTTGGGAATTTAGCAAAGAAAAATTATCTTTTTTTTAACTTAAACTAACTAAATATACAATGGCATACCAACAACAAATGAAATTCTTAGAATTGTCTAACGAAAGATCTGAGCCTTTCGTGATTCCAAACGTTTCCCCAGTTTCTTCTCCAAACCTCTTCGCTACCGGCTCGCCAGAACTTGCAACCATCAGTAAGGACTTGGACAAGATCGAGGTTTCTGAAAAGGAAAGAAAGATGTCTATTATTGAATTGAACTAAGCGTTTAGCCAGTAAAATAAAGTACAGAAAATAGAGTCTACTCTGGGGGTGATGGAATTGGAAAATTTACACTTTACCAAAATGAGGAGCTAAAAGAAAAAGAGGCTTGGAGCGATGGATCGGCTCTGTAAAGCCGAAAACGAATGTGCAAAAAGCACTTCTAGTTGTCACTGCTGCCCACAGTATATGTTTATATGTACATATTACGATTTACTTCTTTGACCTGTCTCAAGCAGCTATAGAGCAGCTTGTCATGGTGAAGCCGCACATGCGGATATACGGATATTGCAGTCGCATTTTCGGATTATTTAAGGCATTAGGATTAGGGCATTTATATTATGAATTTATGGTGGGATGAATAAAAATATTTAAGAGAACCAACTATGTAAGCTACAACTAATCAAAACCCTTCTTATGGACAAGTATATTAAAACAGCACTATCTATTTACAGCAATCTTAGAGTCAACCACATTCTTCGCTAAGTTTTTTTTTTTTTTTTTTTTTTTTTTTTTTAAGCTTCTTTCTTCTTAATGTCTATGGCTAAATCTTGTTTAACCGTAGAACTCGTTGTACTTCTTACCGTAGTATGCGGTGGATAAACCACCAAGAGCAACCAAGACAAACGGAATAGTCTTTTTCTGCGCCTTCACACTTCTTGAAATACCTGCAAGCATCAAGGTCGTGGATGCACCCAATGCTAATTCCAACCCCCAGTCTGCGTTCTGCTTCAATAAGTAACCGGCGGTACCGTAGATAATGGAGAAGGTGGTACCAGCTACTAAGGATGGTACAGATCCCTTACGGGCATAGCCCATGATGGCCCCGACGGCACATAAACCAGATAAAGTGAAGGCAGGATGTTCCATTGTATAAATTGAGTGTTTTGTTATAGTCACTGACGACCAGAAGACATGACTATGCTGGTGACTTTTCCAACGCTCCGTGAGGAAACGGAAGTTGTGTGTTGGTACTGCATGTAGCGCGTGGCTCCCTGGTGTCTTTTTCCCCTACTGGCGTAGAGTGGGCAGGCTGCAATTCCTTCGGCCCAGGGCGCATTGTACGTACACTGGGCGAGGGTACCCTTAAAATGGAGAGGACAAATCTTAATTTTTTGCGGTTAAAATGCCAGAATAGGGCGGCGGCGAGATAAGAACAGCTTAATCGTAAGAAGTGGGAACGATTAAAATAGTACGGGCAAAATACTGATAATGGGCAAAATACTGATAATGGGGAAAATAGTGATAATAGGGAAAATAGTCGTAATAGTAAGAGAAGAAATTATACATAGCACTATTTCAGTATTGTCTGCAAGTGAGGACTCCTTGCAGTGGCAAACTGAAATTTGGCCACCACATTGAGCCACCAGTATACGTAGAGCAATATGGAAACGAAATGGAAACAGAAAAAAAAAAAAAAAAAAAGAATAACGGGAACAAGTTCAAAGTAGACCCACTATCAACCACGAGCCTATACCAAAAGCCTATACCAAAAGCCATACCCAGTTTGCGCACTTGACACTATGGCTGCCATTTTTTACTTTGTTTTTACTTTTTTATTTCAACTTGCACTGTCCTTTCTCCATTTTCGTCTTTTTCTTAGCCAGTCCCATGTGCCTTCCCAGCTACTAACTCCATTGCCTCGCAGTTGCTCTAGCCTCGAGGAGCCTTGTTGCACCGAAATCAACTAAGCAAAAAAAATAAATAAAAAAAAAAAAAAATAAGAAAAACTGCGAAGCCAAAGATTAAATAAAAGGGGAACTGCATGAACACGTTCGAAAGGTAACGCCCAGCTAACGCTGGAGCAACAATAATCACATCGTAGTTGCCCACAAAGAACGCGTCTTTCTATGCTAAAACTAAAACCTCAAATATTCTCTTCGTAAGCACGCCTTCTACTCTACTGTTCTCTACCTAATACCCATCTTTTTCTTAGTGTCGTACTACGAGACGAAAATCTACTGAAAAATTTCCAAAAACTCCTAAAATTCGATTTTTCTAACCACAACTTTTTCCGACTATCATCATCCAATTAACTTCTCACCGGCAATAAAACTAAGAGGAACTCTCAACTACTACCCGCACACAAAACAAAAAACGTAATAAAAGGATTTTTTTTTCTGGGAGTAAAAAAAAAAAAAACAGGCACCACTCACCAGCTGGCTCCAAAATCACCTCAGCTACCACCGGACGACGAAACACCAACAAAGCATCTATTGACCGAGTAGGCACATATAATTTTTTTTTTTTAAATCATTTCCATTTTCACTGCTCTAAGTTCTTTGGTATGAATATCTCGTCTATGTTGGTGGATACCCCACCAGAGCAAGAAATATCCAAAAGAGAAGTCAAAGTGGAAGCACCTGTAGAACCCAAACAGAAAGATCGAGCACAAACGGACGACGTTGAAGTGACGCAATCTTCCAACTTCAAGCCGTTCAATATAGCCTGTGAGCCCACGGTATTTAGTGATGAGGACGACGAAGGTATTGACGTCAATGGGGAGACTCCAAAATCAGCTAAGATCCAGGCGGCTTACTTGGCGAAGTTCGAAAACCATATCGGCACTATCGCTCAACTTGACCAACACTACACTAAGGCAAACAACTACGATGTTTTGGACATTGAACTGAAGTTGCTTGACGATACGATCTCCAAGACTGAATTATTGGCCAATAACTACATTGAGAGAGTTGTGGCGGAACAACTTGCAAAGACTACTGGAGAGGCTAATGGTCAGGAGGTGGACCCCGCTGACGAAAGAAGTTATAAATGGGGAAGCACTCGTCTCAAGAGCAAAAGACTCCAAGAGGAGGAAGACTTGGCCAGGGAAGAGCAAGAGGAAGCTTCCAAATCTGCACCCGCAAAGAGAAATAGAGGAAATAGAAAGGCTCCTGGCACTGGAGCTTCTGGTAGCACATCTACTACTTCCAATGGAAGATCTAGAAGCAACCCTAAGAGAGCAGCATCTACCGCCACAGCGGCAACAGAAGAAGATACGTCTGCTCCTGCTAAGAGGAAAAGAAGAAGGCCTGGTGCAAGCTCGTCGAGCGCTGCTGCTTCTGCAGATTCTAAAGCATCCAACGCGAAGAAAGAAGATGAATCTAAACTGGTTTCTAGCACTACTGCAAACTCTGGTTCGTCCAATAGTGCGGACGCAAAGGGACAAAGAGTCATCCAAAGACAATATGACAATACATTTATTGCAATTTGGAAGGATCTTTCTCGTAAGGACGGACCCAAGGTCAGTCGTCTCTTGCAGCAATCCAACCAGGCAAAACTTATCAATCTCAAGAAGACTGCCATTCTTGCTGCGAGGGAGGCAAAGAGGTGGCAATTGAAAAATAACAAGAACCAGAAGGATTTGACTACCAAGGCTAGAAGAGCTATGAGAGAAATGTTCAACTTTTGGAAGCGTAATGAGAGGGTTGAGAGAGAATTGCGTAAGAAGCATGAGAAGGAATTAATAGATAAAGCTAAGAAGGAAGAAGAAGATAGAGAAGCGAAGAGGCAGGCACGTAAATTAAACTTCCTTATTACCCAAACAGAATTATACTCTCATTTCATTGGTAAGAAAATTAAAACTGATGAAATTGAAGGCACAGATTCCGATCCACAAATAGCAGCCAAGAGTGATAAGAACTCACACTACGATAAGTACGAAAAGGTCAAGGGAGAAAAGGTGACAGAATTCCATAGCATTGACTTCGATAATGAGGATGAGGAAGCGTTGAATCAAGCTGCAGCTGCAAATGCTCAAAATGCACTTCAAGCTGCTCAAGACAAGGCTAAATCATTTGATAAGCAGCATAATGGAGATGACGATACCAATGGAGATGAGATGAATTTCCAAAACCCTACACTTATGGGAGATGTCAATATCAAGCAACCTCAATTACTCAAGTGTACTTTGAAGGAATACCAAGTAAAGGGTTTAAATTGGCTTGCCAACCTTTACGAACAGGGTATTAACGGTATTTTAGCCGATGAAATGGGTTTGGGTAAGACCGTTCAAAGTATTTCTGTTTTGTCGTATTTGGCTGAGCATCATAACATTTGGGGACCATTTCTTGTTGTGACTCCTGCTTCTACTTTGCATAACTGGCAACAAGAAATAACAAAATTCGTACCTGACTTCAAAGTTTTACCTTATTGGGGAAATGGTAAGGACAGAAAGATCTTAAGAAAGTTTTGGGATAGGAAAAATGTCAGATATGGGAAGGATGCTCCTTTCCATGTCATGGTTACTTCATACCAATTAGTAGTTGCAGATGTTGCCTATTTCCAAAAGATGAAATGGCAGTATATGATCCTTGACGAAGCCCAAGCTATCAAGTCTTCTTCTTCCTCAAGATGGAAGTCCTTATTATCTTTCCAGTGTAGAAATCGTTTATTATTGACGGGTACTCCAATTCAGAATTCTATGCAAGAATTATGGGCGTTATTACATTTCATTATGCCCTCCTTATTTGATTCCCACGATGAATTTAGTGATTGGTTCTCCAAAGATATTGAAAGCCATGCACAATCGAATACTCAATTGAACGAACAACAGTTAAGAAGATTGCATATGATTTTGAAACCCTTCATGTTAAGAAGAATCAAGAAGAATGTTCAAAGTGAATTGGGTGATAAGGTTGAAATCGACTTGTTCTGTGATTTGACAAATAGACAAAAGAAATACTACCAAATGTTGAAGAGTCAAATAAGTGTTATGGACTTGTTAGAAGGCGAGTTTGCCGCAAATGGCAACAATGGTAATTCTAATAACAATGGTAGCGGCAATAATGCCGCTAGTGGAGGAAGTAACAACGGAACAGGGAACCCAATTAATGGAGATGGCTCCACCTCGACTGATACATCACTCATGAACCTTGTCATGCAATTCAGGAAAGTGTGTAACCACCCTGATTTATTCGAAAGAGCAGACGTTAAGTCACCACTCCTGTTAAGTCTGTTTGGTGAAACTTCATCTTTCTTGAGAGAATCGAATGACTTGGAATGCTACTACACCTCACAAAATATGATCAGATATGATTTGCCTAGACTTGTTTTCGATGAAGTTTTACTGCCGACGTACTCTAACGACTTTGGTTCCAGGAATCACTTACTTTATGAGAAATTTTCCATTTATAATCCCGAAAATGTACAAAAAGATGATGATGGATTTGGATGGCTCAAATTTGTGAATACCTCTGCTGGTGAATTGAAAAAACTTAGTAAGAAGGACATTATTCAGAGATCAATTCAATTTAAAGAGTATACTGATATTAACTACGAAGGAAGTAGTAGATTGCAATACTTGTACGATGATGACAGTTACTCACCTAATAACAAACTATTACTCATAAATGAAAGAACACAAGCTCTCCCATATATACCCGATCAGTTGAAATCGATTCAAACAAAGGTATATGAGGATATGTATGTGAATGTCCTTAAGCCAGCTGCCGAGCCTAAGGCAAGTGCACCACCAATTGATCTCTCCTGTTCTTCAAGAGCATTCAAAAACACTTGGGACGATACCTTATTCGATACTGAGATTCGTTCATCTTTATTACCGATGTCATTGGATGAGGAAATGGGACTCTTGAAACATAATGTTCCATTGCTGTCGTTCCCTAAATCCAATATGTTACCAGTTGAACTCAACAAACAAATTGATTACTCAAATATTCGTATGCCTTCGATGAACCGTTTCATTACAGAGTCAGGAAAGTTGGCTAAAATGGATTCTTTACTTAATGAATTGAAAGCCAATGATCACAGAGTATTAGTATACTTCCAAATGACTAAGATGATGGACCTTATGGAAGAATATTTAACCTATAGACAACATATGTATATTAGACTTGATGGTTCATCCAAGCTAGATGATAGAAGAGACTTGGTTCATGATTGGCAAAGTAAGCCAGAAATCTTTGTTTTCTTATTATCTACGAGAGCTGGTGGATTAGGTATTAATTTGACTGCTGCTGATACTGTCATCTTTTATGATTCTGATTGGAATCCAACTATAGATTCGCAAGCGATGGATAGAGCTCATAGATTGGGTCAAACAAGACAAGTGACAGTCTATAGATTACTTACAAGGGGTACAATTGAGGAGAGAATGAGAAACAGAGCAAAACAAAAGGAACAGGTTCAACAAGTTGTTATGGAGGGTAAAGCGGCTGCATTCCCTAAGGAAGATCCAGGAAGCAGGAAGAAGGATGTGGCATTCTTATTAATGGATGAAGAAGAAGACACCAGCAATGTAGTGGTCAAATCTAGCACCAAGGATGAGAAAAATAGTCTCACTGGTCTTGAAGAAATGTACCATGAAGGTGAAGGAAAGTTTTCCGGAACTGTTACGCCAATGCTGTAGTTTAAATATATATATCTATTGAAAAATTAATGTATAGTAAAAGTATAATTAGATGCAAATAGCATTGCTTAGTAACATATTTATGTGTGTGTGCTTTATATTAAGTATTAATTCTCTTCGTCGATTTCTTGGGCGTCGACGGTTGAATTGCTTCTCTGTTGCAATTTAGTTTCCAATTGTGCTAAAAGTCCCGACTTAAAAGCGTTATCAACTGGAATATTTTCACCAACAGTACAATCGACACTCTCATTTTGAGGTAACTGCTGTTTCAATTTAGAATTTTCATTTTCTAAGCTATATATGCGATTGAAGCTTTCTTCTAACTTCATTTTCAATTCCTCTTGGGAAAAGGAAGGGGAATTAAGTTCCTCCTGTTCGGAGGTCTGGTTTGTAGACACTAGCATATCAGATATTCCGCTCACATTTGAATTCATGGAGTTTAACGAATATCGACTACCCGAAGCTATTCGAGTGTTTATACTAGGCTGTTGCTTTCGAGATAAAGCCTCCAAAGCGGTATGGTTGTAGGTTTCACTGTAGTAAGAGGTGGGAGGTAGAATATTAATATAGTTATCATCAAGAGATATCGACCTAGCATCTCCGGGGCCATGCATACTTCTGGGAGAGATTATGGCTCTGTTTTGGGCACTACTGGTGACACTATTCTTGATCTTCTTGCCAGTATCATTTGGTTCTTCAAATACTGTCAACAAGCCAACGGGTAGTCCAGCAGATAATCTCTTATATTTCTTGTCTTCCCCTTCTTTACTTCTATGTCCTTCTGAAGATACTGAGCCATTTGATAAAATTGGACTGCTTTTGGGTGTAGAAATTGATCCTGTAGATCCAACTGCTTTAACAGGTAAGGAATATCTTTTCTTAATTGAAGAGGAAGTGTGGAAAGATTTTAAACTGAAACCGTTTTCAGTGGTTCCTCCTTCCTTGGAATTTCTCTTTGAAGAGGAAGGGGTAGAGTTTTGCGACCGGCGACTTACTCTAAAACTAATATCGTTAAGACATACTTGGTGCAATTCTTTAATAGAATCTAGATCCTGGCCCAACTGACTAAAAATGAAAACTTTTTCGTTTAATTCATCGATATCGGTCACATTTGAAGTAGATTGATTATATTTTTCAAAGAATTTAAGATTAGTAGTGATAGTTTGTAATTTATCTATCAATTGGGTTATACTTTTGGAGTTCACATCTGATTCATTGGAATATTCGTTGTCAAGTAGAGATGGCGCAAGTTGATTGTTATTAGTACTTGCAGCGCCAGCCAAGATATCTTGGTCCTCTTGCACCTCCAACTTGGTTTTTTCAAATATTGCTTCAATGGATTGAGTGAATTTGGATTGCTCTTCCATAACTGAATGTATGAGGGAGAGTTTCGAAAACTCAGAGAGGGTTTCATTCAGTTTAAGATCAAAGTTGGCCCCTTTCACTCCAAAATCATCCCAAAGCTTACAAAGGAAGAAGTTTTTCTCAGGTTGCTCATCGGAAGTCAAAAGTTGGCATAAGAAAACTTTCCGAACTTGGTTGAATCTCGCAAGTTTCCTGGTTAGCAATTGGACGGATAAATTCAACCCCTCATCGACCTCTTCTTTTTTATATCCCGACTCCACTACAAGGTTCCAATTGACGTTGTTTACGAGACAGTATTTTTCGAATGCAGGGCCGTTCATGTATGGCAAAAGTGATTTAATGGATTTCACGAAGTGGATAGTTAAAATACTGAGAGCATGATCCAATAAAAACGAATTTTCATTACTGGGACATCCGCTTTCTCCATTTGCCGAAGATTTGTTCATGAAATTGAAGATTTGTTCTTCTTTAATTCGAAGTAAAGTAACCATAAATGACTTGTTGACTTTATAGTTGTCTAGTAATAGTCTTTGAAGTTGTGTCGCAATTTTGGAAACTGTAAAGAAAGTCAAGATTCTCCTTCTTTGGAGTATTTTGGTTGATACTATAAGTAAAATTTTAAACATTTTCAAAGTGCCCTGGAAATTTGCGTGGCCATTTAGTTGAGATTTGAGCAAGTGTATTAACAAGTGTATGCATTGAAGAACACTGCTCGTAGTGCTTGCGGGAGGTAACTTCAAGTTGTAGTTTTTTTGGAAGATTCGAAGTCGCATGCCGTCGTCATTCAATATTTTAGCATATTGATGGGATCTATGTAGCATAAGATCGCCTTCCCTGTTGGTCATATCTTTAATTGCTTGTTCATTCTTTGATAGGATCATCGACTCATCTAAAAGGTTAGAGACGATCAAGTCATACTTGAATTTTTCCCAAAATTCTTTGACGCAGCCATTAAGGGAGAGATACTTTCTAATATACAACGAGATTTCTTCATTAGTGACCGTATGACAAAGATTACTGGAGCTGTCGTTGATGGTTGATCCATTGTGGAGATGTGAATTGTATGTAGGATTGAAATTTCCATATGCATTTGGGGTTGATGGATAACCAGTGTGTCCTGGATGCTTGTAGCTTATGGAGGTGCTCCTGGAAGAGTGCACTGGCGTTTCGTCTATGCCCCAGTCACTGATTTCTCCTGGTGGCTCGAAGGGGGCAGCTTCAGGCCCACCGCCTCCGGCTATAGAAGACGATATGTAATTTGTGAGGTACCCAAAATTCATGTGAAAAAGAACCAGAAGAAATCAAAATAATGCTACTTCTGTGGTTTACACAGTTTCTGGGCCCTTCAACGGATAATAATTAACCTTTTTTTCGCAAGATATAAACAGCCTACTTCTATATGGTCTAAAGCGATATTAAAAGTACAGCATAGAGAGATATCCACCAAGAGAGAAGAAGAAGAAGTACAACTAATCTTCCTTGGGACTGCATGATTGTTTACGATGCTAAAAGGACCTACTTTTCTTAATGGGGAAGTTGTTGTGTGCAGGACCGATGGTTCAAGCAGCTGCCGAGACAAACAATCGTCTTGATTAGGAAGGTTGAATATATAGCCGAGAACTATTGCAAGAGAGACATTTGCAGCAGAATAGGCTGCACGAGAAGCTATCAGAGGTGTTTATTATTGACTTTGGAAATGCTTACAATATCACTACCCCTACTAAAATGCTCTTTTGGGGTGGTCTCTGCGATTCTGTAAAGTGTATGTGGTGTTATTCCTGTATATAGACTTACCCCATATTTCGAGGGCCATCCTTTCTACTCTTTTGCACCCAAGCAGTGCAACATTGTCAAGCACAGTTGAACCCCTTCCTCTTGGCCTGTAGGTCCTGAAATAGAATTAATCTGGTCCTTAGTAATCTGCGAGTTAAATCCTGAATCTATTTATTGTTTATCTTCCTAATAGAGTCCTATAATAAAGTGTTGCTACCATTAAAGGTAGAGTGAAAAATTATGAAAAACCCGGACCAGCTCCCAAATTATGAAGCCAGCTCTCGATCGGTATGGCGGAGGATTGGGTCACTAAACTCATGTCAATGTTAGTGTAAGAATTGTCGCCACCATTTTGTACTTGTTGCATCGACTGCTGCTCTCCCAGCTGGGATGGCTGCTGCTGCTGCTGTAGTTGTTGCTGCTTTTGAGGTTGTTGTTGTTGTTGTTGCCGCTGCTGTTGCTGTTGTTGCTGTTGTTGTTGCTGCTGGAGTTGTTGCTGCTGCTGTTGCATCAGTGCTTGCTGCTGGAGCTGGAGCTGCGCTTGCTGTTGTTGTAGTTGTAGCTGCGCCTGTTGCTGTAGCTGAGGAGTGTACTGGCCCTGTTGTGTCTGCAGTTGCTTCTGCATGAGATCGAGTTGCTGCTGCTGTTGCTGTAATTGGAATTGGAGCTGAAGCTGCTTCTGTTGGTCGCTGTTCATATTATAGCCTCCATTCGACTGGCGGTGGGCCAGGGACTGTGCGTGTGCATGAGCTTGAGCTTGAGCTTGCGCTTGGGCCTGAGCTTGAGCTTGGGCTGGTGTTTGATTCTGGATCTGAGTCGGTGGTTGTCTCTGTTGCTGCTGTGGTGTTTGGATGACGACTGGCGAATGCTGGGCCTGAGAGCCCAGCGAACCGATCCTAGGAGACTGTTGCGCCAGCTGCTGGGACGTAAATAGTTGCTGCTGCAAAACCGCCTGCTGTTGAGCCACCTGTTGACTCTGCGAAACGGCTTCTGCTTTCTCTCTGTCAATATTGGCTGAACCTGGAGTTCCTGGACCCTGGTGCTGCTGTTTCATCATCAAGAACTGCTTCTTTTGCTGATTGTTTTGTTGCTCCATGGATAATAAATTAAGTTGGTAGTCGGTTAGTGCCTGGTTTTGAGGGTAGGTGGTAGGACCAGTCGAGCCGGCGGCACTACCGTTGGCTCCTCCTGCCTGCATCGCTGCGGGGGTAGAGGCGCCTGGTCCGCTCGGTGCAACGGTCTGTGAATTTGGATGCTGTCCCATCAAGGGAGAGTTAGCCTGCTGCTGTAGCGGCTGCTGCTGCTGTTGTTGTTTCTGCTGATGCCTTAACTGCTGCAACCTTAGCTGCTGCTGGTACTGTACCAAGTTTGTATTTGGATACTGCTTGGACATCGGCGGTGGCATGGCCTTTGCTGCCCCAACGTGTTTGGATACCGGCACAATGTCGTTTGGTGTGGAGCCAGGCCCCCTCTTGCCGTATACCAGATTCAATCCCGGATTGAAGTTGGAGTGCGTGCCCCATAGTATCTCCCACCAGTCTTCCAAAAAAGAGTCGGGCTTTTCTTTGCCAGAAAGCTTGGTTTCTATGAGCCTGTTCAAGGCGTTCTTTTCGTGAAGTTCTAGCGTGCTGGTGGTCTCTTCAAAGAGTGACTTGGCTGTGTCTCGTAACCCGTTGGCAATGAGATACACATAGAGGTCCGCGATCAAGAGCGTGTGCGGCGAACTCTGCTCTACAGAGGGCTGTTGTAGTGCCAGCATCTTGCCTGCCTGTCCTTGAATCTGTCCCTGCACCGATACCTGACTCTGTCCGCCCACGCTGCTCGTACGACGAGAGGTGGAATACGCTGAGCCCTGTTCCGCTTGCTGCAGGAGAAACTTCTGGCGTTGCTGCTGCTGTTGTTGTTGTTGCTGCTGCTGCTGCTGCTGTTGCTGTTGCTGTTGCTGCTGCTGTTGCTGCTGCTGGAACATCTGCTGCTGTATTTGCCTCTGCTGCTCCAGACCCAAGAACTTGTGCTGTAGCCCGCTCTCTAGTGCCATATCCGGTCCTGCATTGTACATGAAATTGTTATTGTCATCCTTGTTGAGACTGTCGATGCCACTGCCATTGCCGTTTTCCATCGGTATGGTTCCAAACTGCTCCATTGCTCTGCCTGTGCTAGTGGGTATCCTCAGCTAGCTGTTTCGGCAGAAAACTGACCTCTCGTACCTGTTTGGAGCTCAGGTTGCCGTCCTACAATGTCTCCGTTTACACACAAGAATAATTTTTCTTTACTGCTGTCTGCAGGTGGATAGCGTGAAGGGAAAATTTCCGAATCTTGAAAACTTTTTTTTTTTTTTTTGTTTTATTTTTTTACTTTTCATTTACGAGACCTTTTCCAGATTTATCAATTGGTGGGGAAAGAGAGAAATGTGGGGGTGGGGTGGGCAGAGCGTAGCGGAAGAGAAGGGGTGCTGGTAGTGAAGCGACAGGATAAGAGTGGCTGAGAGATAAGGATTCGACATTTGTGTTTCAAATGGGTAAGAAGTGGGCCCATAGGTGTAGTGTTCTTTTACGTGGTTGTAGTGGGAGGTGGTTTATTTTCTGGGTCTTTTTCTATTTCCGCTTTCTTTTTTTTCTGTCTGAAATATTTTTTGGCACCAATTCTGTAGTGATCATCTCTTTGCATGAAGAGATGGAAAATTACGGGCGCTTCTTGTGTCAAATCTAATACTGGCCAGAGGCTCCGTTGAGCATGACTGCGGTAAAAATCAAAATAGGAAAAAGGCGGGATTAGAAAGTGGGTTGCAGAGCGATTATTTTTTTTTTGCACTCCTACATTCTTCTGGTGCGACTAAGAAAGAATCTGGCTCCTAGATTCCAAATAACCTACCAGGAGGTATCTACTTAGGGATGCGACTGTGCTGGTGGCTGTGCTTGTATATATATATATTGTGTGTGTGTGTGTGTGTGTGTGTGCGTGTGTAAGTCTGTGTGTGTATGTATGCGTAGGTGTGTATATGTGCGTGGGTGTGCGTGTGTGCGTGTGCGTGTGTGTGTGTGTGTGTGAGTATATTTATTTGCATGCCTTGAGCTCGCGAGTCTTCGACAGCTTAATATCTGCAGAAGGAAATCTGCAACTATATGCTTCTCGCACTAAATTCTGATGGAGAACTTTTTTCTCTTCTGCAGAGTGGGGAACGCTGGTGGAGGGGAAGTTTCCCAATACCACTCCAAGCTTAAACTAAAGAACTGGCGATCAAGAGAGAAGAATGTAGAAGAATTCAGGCAAGAAGGGGCGCTGTAATAAGGAGAAAGAATCGGGAGGTCTGTGTGGTGCCTGCTCGTGGAACAAAACGAGCGGTAGAAGTTACTTTTTCTAGAGCTTTTGGTTTGTTCTTTTCTTTTTCTGTCAAGCTTAATGTGCTAACTACAGCCTCCTTTTTCTTTGTCTCTCCCCTCTTTTCACTGATTATACTTTTGCTCTATATATCATGCTCCCAAGAGCCTCTACATACTCTGCAGTGAAAGTATAATCTTAGCATCTCTCTAGGTACCAGTTCCTCAACATGATCATCATGTATAAGGGATTGGCACATAGGCGGAAATATCAAACGTGCATCAATTCATGCATGCCACTCGTATATGGCGATAGCGTCACTTTCTCTCATTTAACTCCGAACCTGGCTTTGGAAGGACTATGTTGCAAAACATCCTAATGACTTCCTTCCTTTCTAATTTCTTACTTGTTTGCGAGCGTCAGTCCACCATCTTCTGAAAAATGCATGCATCGAGTCTAAGATTGTACCCAAACCGTCAAGTTAAAACTTCTGCAGTTTCATGCAAAAAATCATGCAGCTAGTAGCACTGCGCTCTGAAAAATAATCGGTAGCAGACTACAGCCTTCCATCATATACCAAGAGAAACAGATAGAATTTACAACAACTGCAGTTTGAATAAGGAGAGCATTGCCATAAATGGTAGTGCCTATCATGGCCTTTCGGTATATGGAACGTGGATCTTGATTTCTTGAGTATGAGCGACTAATTTCTTTTTATGTTACAAACCAGCCTCGAACTGCATCAACTTAGAAAATAATTTCTTACTTTACTTATATTACAAGTAGAAGCGAACTAGTGTGACTGTTCTCTATTGTGGTATATACAAGTGGTTGAAACAAGCTAAAACGTTTCAGCAGTTTCTTATGATTATTATTGGATGTAAATGGGAAGTGCTTGGGGCCCGCTTCGTTCAAGATAAGCTTTTATGACTTCGGGGAAGTCAAAATTGAATATTATTTAATCCAAAGGTAGTACCATTTTTTCTGTCTACTCCTCTCTTCTTCCAATTTAACCCTCTCCTCTTCTTCTAATCTCCTCTTTTCTTCTTCGATACGTTTCTCTTCATATGGATCTACTATTATCGTCTCTAATGGGCGACCCTCCTCTCCTACGTTTTTGTCTCTGTACAGAGCCAACATGGCAACGAGCACTATCAAATATACGAAAAATTTGGTTACACCGTCCATTCTTTTTATATTAAACTGAGGTTTTCTTACTGGTGTTTCAGATAAAACCACTGCAGGTAATGATTTACGAATCTTTGTGGTAGCTACAGGGTTTTGAGACTTCACCTTGAAAGGTGTGTGGAACGGAAGATCAAGTGGAGGTTCTGCAATTGATTTCCAGTTATCGAACTTCTCTCTACTTCCCCAATTTCCATATGCTATATAGTAACCCAACTTTTTGTCTTCAAGAGTCAACTTTGCCCATTTCTTGTCATATTTTTCCTGTAATTCTTTCAAGACTTGACCCTGATGAAGCAAACTTAACGTTGGGAATTGTGTAGGATCTTCAAATATCGGTTTTGTATCTATGGGCTGAGTCTCATGATCAGAATCTGGTGTCGATGAGAGGAGACGTCCAATATCTTTCACTGATTGCAACGCCAATGCCGCCGCAGCTTTTCTCTTTTCTTCCTCTGCTAGCTGAGCTGAATGGTCAGGTAATTTTCCCTTTTCTGCTGCAAAAAACCTCTTCCCATGTTGGGACTTCAATCTGCTAGCTAATTTGTATTGCCTAGAAATCATTTGAGATGGTATATACTAGAGAACACTCCCCTATTAGCAAAGAAAAGTTGACTAGCTTAAGAAGCTGAAAATTTTTGAAAAACTTTCCTGCAGGTATTTCGATAATAATGAGTATATGGTATAGGTCTCTTTCGGTACTACGATAATACAAGACACATTCATGTCGTTAAATTCTACTTATTTAGGTATATATTTTCATATTTACAATTCTTCTGGTGTTAGGGAAGAATTTTTTTTTTAAAAAAAAGGGGAAAAAAACACAGTATACGTTAGGTCTAGTGCTCGCATAAGGAGAATGACCTGGAGAATGCCAAATCATCCTCGGGGTCCTCTGGTACAGTTCTTTCCTTCATCAATTCTTCTCTTACTTTCTTTGCCGCCTCCAAGGAAACTGGCCAAGCCTTTTCGGTGTCTGCATTCTTCAATTTGTCTACATTCTCTCTCCAGTTTGGTCCAAAGAACTGGAACATGTCCCACTTGTCCGGTGGATGGTAGTACTTGTCCTTCGCTTTCTTTTCAGCTTGCTCTTTAAGTAATGCTTCTCTAGCAGGTTCGTCTAACTTGTCTTGTTCGTGCCACGATGGCTGTTGTGGGGGAACCTGAGCAGTGGTGACAACCTTTTTGTTGTAGGGATCAACAAGGAACATACACAAAATCTTACGGTGGCCCAGCTTCGATTTATCTTGCAATTCGAAGGGATCAACATGGTGTTGGAAGCCATTAGGAAATATCAAAAGTCTATCCTCTTCACATTTCACGTCACCAACTCTTTTGTTCATTATGTCACCATCCTTGAATCCATAGAGCTTTTCTACCCCAGCTTCGTCACCTTGTTCATACTCAGGATCTTCAAATGTGGTTCTAAAAGATAACCGGGACTCGGTGATATTGTCAGAGTCATAGTAATATAACACTGTGGCTACAATATCTTCATTAATAGTGCCTTCTACATGCCACGATCCACCATCATATTTAGGTTTTTCAGGTGTCAACTCGATATTTGCCAATTTAACGATCACCTTAAGATATGCAAACGATTTCTTGAGATCAAAAGTATAATCAACGGGAGGATCTAATTCATATTTTATGGTAAGAGGTCTGAAATAGTCAGTTCTTTGACTAAACATCTCATCATAGTCGTCGTACAATTTGGTATCTTTACTTGCTCTATCCAAGAACTCCTGATATTTAGCATGCCATTCCTCAGTGTAATAACTGTCACAATCAACCGGAATCCTCATGAATGGACTGGTCTTGTATCTAGACAAAACAAAGTTCAATCCCGGGAGCGCAGCGTTGAATACATCTTCAATGGCATGGTATAAAGCCTCATGCTTTGGGTGTAAATTGTTGATGTACGATTGAAATTCATACTTTTTGCCCCTCCAAGTATTTTTAGGAAAACTCATTAATGCTGGAAGCCACTGGTAGTGTTGAGATTGAGCCCACAGCTCTACCCCGTACTTACTTTTCCCAACAGAGCTGTCAAATTCCACAACTTTTAAACTTTCGGGGTTCCTTCTTGGGTAGTAGGGACTAATTCCATACTGAAGCGGGTAAAGAGATGGATGAACTATATCAACCACTTGGTCATTACTTCCAGGATGATAGTCGAGGCCCGAGTCTTTAAATTCTTCCTTAACAAATTCTTGTACGCAACTTAATAAAGTGTCCTTTGTCTTAGAATCAACTGCGGAATCGGAATAGGCAATTTTATCGTCACATCCGATGGTGAACCCACCCTTGTCAAACCCTGCAAAGTTTACCTCCATTCTCTCGTACCATTCCAATTCTTTCAAGGCAAATGCCCAGATGTCTTCAAAGTACTCTGACTTGTCCTTGAATTGAGGTTCAAGCTCACTTTTCCATTTTGCAACAATTGCGCTATCTTTATATTTTCTCCGCCATTCAGGTTTCTCTCGAATCAATTGCGAGATGTAGATAATATTCCATTCTTCCAAGCATTTTGGAAGATCACCAAGATCTTGGAAATTGGTGAAAAACGGATGAGGGAAGGGAGACAAATTGGGGATAAAGTGATCCCTCACAACATTGTACTCGAATTCCATTGTCGCTGTACTTTGTCTAAAAAGAAGAGAACACTAGTTTCATTATTTTCCATACCTCTGCAGGCCATATTTAAACTTTTAACGAACAGCTCGTAAATTGAGATACTTCCAATTGGGATAAAAGTGTGCTTGGCAAGTGACGCAAGGCTTCTATTGTCGCTGCAGAAAAAGGTGCAAACAATGCATGCACGGAGGAAACAATATTTTGGAGGGCACGAAGTAGCTAGCTAAGTCGCCCCCCTATGATAACGAGATGAGACAAGCAGCGTTCATCGAATCAGATGAGCGGTAGTTCGGAGAGATGAGTGCAATTTTATGGAAACTAGAGTGCAAGTGTTTGCAAATTTAGGTGATGCTGTGACAGACCAAGCATGAGAGGCTCACTCGTATTTGGAACCACGCGAAGACTTTAAAGTTTCAAAGAAGAATACGAATAAAAAATAGTTTCGGCCGAAAGCCTTAAACCACGACCACTCCTTGAGGGCACAATACGAGAAATGGTTCATTATAGTGGATTTCACTTAGCACAGGACTGGTCCTGGCACACTTTCTTGCAATCGCCCATCTACTAAGAAATCTGCGTACCAGAGAGCCCTCTAAAGTCACAGTTCCTGTATCTCTTTGTTTTACTATGTATAAGTTCATTTTCGCAACATCGAGAGAAATTTCAGGTTGGAGGCATAATTTATACAAAAAATAGAAAACAAAGTACAATCAATTCCTCTCGAGTTCAAAAGAAAGTATCCCTCCGTATCCTTCTTCTGGCAAGCAGCAAATTCCTTCTCCGCTATAGCTAGCATTGAGGGTCTCAGGATTACTGGCCGCACCTCGATCTCTCACTGCAACAGAAAAACCCACACACCCATGGAAAATTATATGCACACCTTGATCGACAATAAGCACGCTAAAAGTCTGTCTAATGGAGTATCTGAAACTACTGCTCTTGAACCGGAAATCAACATATATACGATGTCTAAGTCCACTAGATACTCCGGGGAGGATATATGGAAGAATAATGTTGAAAAAATTGTAAGTAAAAGAGACTAAAATATGAAACTGAATGCGCTAGATCAGGATGATTCCCGTGGAGGACTCGGCGGAGAGCACACGCACTGGAGTGTATTCACGACACAGCATCACACGGCTATAGAAGCAGTGATATGAAAGAGGTATCTGTCTTGCAATGAGAAGTAATATAAACGCAATCCCTTTTTCTCTTATTTTTTTCCGTTTTGTTTTTTGAGAACTGTGTTTCAGACATGCACCAACTTTCAGTACTAACCACCATATAGAACTCTGAACTATTTAACCTAACGTATGGTTCTGTGGTGTCACAGCTATGTAGAGATTATAGTAACAACTACGCAGAAGTAAATAAACAACTCGATAAGATGGGATATAATATTGGATTAAGGCTCATAGAGGAGTTTCTTGCAAAGACCGGAGCGCAAAGGTGCCTGACTTTCAAAGAAACAGCAGAGATGATATCTAAGGTTGGCTTCAAAATCTTCTTAAACATACAACCGGTGGTGACGAACTGGACAGCAGACGGCAAGACGTTTTCATTGATATTCCCAGAGAATCCGTTATCAGAGTTTGTAGAATTGCCTATAAGTAACAACCCCAGCAGCACTGAAGAGTTGTGGTACTCTCAAGTATTGTGTGGGGTGTTGAGAGGCGCATTACAGATGGTGCAGTTGGACGTCGAATGCTGGTTTGTAAAGGACGTATTAAGAGGAGATGACGCAACTGAGATGAGATTGAAGTTGAATAAGATTTTGAAAGACGAAGTTCCTGCTGGAGAGGATTAAGCTAAGTATTATAATACAGGTTACTGGGAAAGAGTACAAGTAGTTTTTTGTAGCATGGAGCACTTTTTGGAGAGACTCTTGTAAGAATTTCAAAACCATAGCAAGCGGTGGCTTGCAATACTCCTCTCTGGGTCCAGTGTGCAACCATCTTACTCAATTTTCAGAGGGGAATCTGTCCTAGCATATCAGATGCGGTACCATCATTGTGCATGCACCAGAGCGGCATCATCCAGGCTTTAAATGTTTTTTCTCTACTTTTTTCCGTATGTTCCTACTGCCCTACACCTGAACCCTCTACAGCAGATGGTTCGCACCAGTAGGTTATGAATTTGTTTTTCCTTTCTTAGTTGCTTATTTAGCTTTTGCCTGGGAGAGGGGAAGGGTTCTTAATTTTTGATTAATTTTGTTCCTTCTCTGATGACTTGCTCCTTTTGACTAGGCAGATTCCCACCCCGTATTTTAATCGACATCATTGTAGTTTTTGCAATTGTACTAAGTAGGCACTGCACTCATCAATTGCTATACTTCAAAATAGAATAATGATCCAGGACAACTTGAAGAGCCCTCCAGTCAAAGATATAGATTCCAATTATCTCTTGAATTGGCTCCACATCTTTGCGTATGACTCCGTGTTATGGTTCTTCAGCCTAATAATCCACACTTATTTCAGAGACATTGAATCTCGCGGCGTTCATTATATCCCTAGAGAGGGCCCGGTCGTGTTTGTTATTGCCCCACATGCCAATCAGTTTGTAGACCCTCTAGTGGTTATGACTAAGGTTAAAGATCACGCCGACAGACGCATATCGTTTTTAATTGCCGCCAAATCATTCAGAAAGAAGTTCATTGGAACTGCTGCAAAGCTTACTGGCGCCATACCTGTAGAAAGAGCCCAGGACCTCTTAAAGGCTGCAACAGGGAAGATCAAAATCGAAGAGTTCGACGAAGAGACCATAGTTACTGGTGAAGGCACCAAATTCAAAACAGAATGTATGGCCAAGGGCCTCTTAGGGCTTCCCAATTCCTTAGGAAATGCCCAAATCGAAAGTGTAGAGTCCGATACAAGATTGGTTTTAGCCAAGCCCATCAAAGTAAACCGCAAAGCACCCTCGGAAAAGGACTCCAAGATCATTGCTATGCTCCAAGAGGGAACTTCCTTTAAGACTGCCCCCCACATAGACACTGATATAGTGTTCAGAAATGTGTTCAAGCACTTGAATGGTGGCAAGATCTTAGGAATCTTCCCAGAGGGGGGAAGTCACGACCGACCAAACTTGTTGCCCTTGAAAGCTGGCGTGGCTATAATGGCTTTAGGGGCAGCTGCAACATCCGAAGACCCAGACGTACAGATTAATGTGATCCCCGTTGGATTAAACTACTTCCACCCCCATAAGTTTAGATCTAGAGCCGTGGTGGAATTTGGTAAGCCCATAGTCGTAGACCAGGCCATGGGGCAGGAGTACTCCAAAAACTCCAAGAGGGCCATCAGCGACTTACTTTCGATCATCACCGAAGGATTGAACGAAGTCACGGTCACCTGTGGTGATTATGACACTATGATGGCGCTTCAGGCCGCAAGAAGGCTCTACACTTCCAACGACAGGGAGAACATCCCAATAACGATGGTTGTAGAAATGAATAGAAGACTCGTGAAGGGATATGAAAAGTATGCGGACGACCCCGAGCTTATCAAGATCAAAGAAGAGGTAAGTGTGTATAACAAGAAGTTGAAGCAAATGGGCCTTCACGACCACCAGGTAGAGGGTCTTACAAGCCTGAATAGATTGAAAACATTTGTAATGTTCACCGAGAGATTATTCAAAGTTTTCCTCTTCTTAGGGCTTCTGCTTCCCGGGGTGTTCCTCTTTCTGCCAGTTTTCATAGTGGGTCGTAGAATTTCAAAGCAAAAGGCAAAGGAGGCATTGGCCGGGCTGGTGGTGAAGATAAAGGCAAGAGATGTATTGGCTACATGGAAGATTTTGGTTGCAATGGGGCTAGCCCCTGCGTTGTACGTATTCTACAGTGTGATTGGAACGATTCTCATCAACAAACTGCAGGTGTTGTCGAAGTATAGTGTCCCAACCTGGCTCATTTTTTTGGTGTGCTATGGCTGGTCCGTTCTAACCACCTATGCCTCCTTGAGAATAGGAGAAATTGGAGTAGATTACTACAAATCGCTTAAGCCGTTACTCTACTCGGTGTTGAGTCATCACTTGGACACTAACCAGATTCACAATTTGAAGCTTCGGAGGAAGCATTTAGCCCGTAGTGTGACCGAGTTCTGCGATCTGCACGGCCCGGGCCTTTTCGACGACTACGAAAAGTTTTATAGAGAGTACAACAATATCCAAGATGATTACTACAACGAGTCCGACTCTTCAGATTCTGGAGCCTCAGAGTTGGCGAAGGAGAAGAGAAGTACAATCAATAGAGGGTTTTTCAAAGACTTGGCAGGTTTGGAGAATCTTAGTATTACCGACAACTTGGGAGATGTTCCTATTTTCTCACGCGTGATCGGAGAGGATGAGAGCGAAGAAGAGGTACACGAGGGAGCTAGCGAGGAGGCTGGCGAGGGTGACGGGGAAGGGAATGGCCAGATTGAGGATGACGAGACGAAATCGAAAAGAGAAGAGCATAATGGCTCAGAGAACACCCAAATGAGACAAAGAAGGACAAAAACAGACAATTAAGTTTACCAGAGCACCAAATACCACACAGGGCAGTGCTATTGTCTCAGCTGATTGTATAGCATTACTATGAAATAAAAGCATATTAGCCGGAGAGGAAAAAAAGCCAAAAAAAAAGAAAAAAGAAACTTAATGTAAACTAAGCTCACCTCCTAGGTTGCAAGCTAGTAGCAACATCTCCTAATTTCTCACTTTGTCCCGTACCTGAAGTAACAATAGGGTCGTGGGAACGATTTAGCTTTGGCATTTCGCTGGTCCGAAGGGTTGCGAAAATGCGCTGCCAGCGCGGGCTGTGGGGCGCACTTCAAACGAGCCTGCAACAATTCGCGATTTTGTGACCACTTTCACTTGTAGGAGAAGAGTTTCATGTCAGTGAGAGAGAGGCCGAAGAGACATACGAACAGAACGGGAAAGAGACGGAAATCATGATTGCAGAACTGAGACTGATACAAGGCTCCGACAACTCCTCATTCTCTGCTGTCGTCTCTCAAAAGTTTGTTTTGCACTGGGAAAAATTAAGCTTTTTTTGCAAGCAGCTCGAAAAATGCTGCAAAATTGATTCAGTAAGCCGAGACAAAACGCGAACTGACAGGGCTCAGGCATAGAAGGGGGCAATGTGGGTAGAACTAAAATCGTGAAACAAGCCATCGTTTCAGAAATGGCGACGTGCGGGAATGGAATATATATAGCGAAGTAGAAGTCTTGCAATGAATATGCTTGCATTTTTAGCACTACAACAAACTCCCCAATAATTTAGAAAAAAAGCAAAACCATAACTATGAAGATCCAATTCATTTTTTCCTTAGTAAGCGTTGCATTGGCTACTCCCATTCCAGCCAATGTTGACTTCAAACCATCTGCAACATCCGACCTTGTGGTTCCTTCCACTTCATCCTTACTGAAAACTTTTTCAACTTTGATTCCAACGTTTACACCAACTCCTAGACAGTTGACTAAAACGGAAATCCACTTCAACAATAAAGAAGAACTTGCCTCGAGATCTTTGCAGGCCAAATCATCGGCAGTACATTACGTGAGCAATGCTACTCCAGTGTCAGATCTGGAAGTCGCGGAATACAGCCTTAAATAACTCCTACAACCACAGAAATAGACTGGTAAATTGTAGAAACTTGTCATGAATATTTAATAACGACCTAACGAATAACGAATTAGAAAAATACTGGATAAATAGAATAATGGAACATATAGAACTTAACCAATCTTGTAGAGTGAAGAGATGAGAGAGTTGTGCCTACTTTGAAGCTCGGCGCGGAAAAAGACGCAAAAGAATGATTAAAAATCTTCGAGATCCATGTAAACGTGCATTTGTAAGGAAAATTGCAAAAGTTTAAAGACAAATTAGTCCGTGGGTCCCACCTAAATCCTCTTATTTACTAGACAGCTTCAGTCAAGAATTAAACCAGAGAAACAAATTTGAAGGCAGCTGCCTCGCCATGACTACTCATTCTCCAATTGCCAAAAGCAGTGGTCAAAAGCATCTCGTGCGTCGTAAACGGTATCTCCTGCATGAAATTGCATCAGTCACACTCTGCTAATTATAGCTCCTGCATGGATCACTTACTTATCGATGGCAATTTTTATCGCTTCCCCCATTTTAGGTGACTTGGTCAGGAAAAAAGAAACGATTTCTGTTCCGCCCAGCGTCACAACTAAGCATTACGGAATAAATAGACTACCTTATTTCTTTGATTTATAAGATCACGAATTTTTTTTGTTTTATACAAACTTCTTCTTCCACAACCCCTTTATACACAAATACATATACC
>JAJMKG010000009.1:0-65432 GCA_030563865.1 Dujonia oleophila | reverse complement strand
AGATAACTCAACTGTTCAAGATCTCCGTGCTTCAGCTAAAGTAGCTTGCCCCTCTACTGCCAAGCTCCCAACGGATTTTAAACTTATTTATAATGGCCAAAAACTTGATCCTTATTACAAATCATTAAAGGATTTTGGTGTTAATGAAGATGGTGCAACTATAATTTTAATGTCGAGCGGTGCGGCTTCACCTCTCTCCTCACCAAGTTTGGGTCCTACCACAATTATCAGAAAAACTGCGAGTGGGACTACCACATCTACGAAGTCGAAAAAATCAAAGTGTTCCTTCAAGTCCTGTACCTCAGCACCTTTGCGAATGGTTGGAGAGTGTTCTCGCTGTATGGGTAAATTCTGTGCCAAGCACCGCTTGCTTGAAGATCACCACTGCCAGGACTTACAATTCTGTAGAGATTCAGCTCATGAGAGGAACGCTATGAAGTTGCATAATGAAAGCACCCTTACTCCAAGTAAGGTCTAATGATGATAACGCTTACTTTTTTCTTTTCTACTTCTCCAGTTAACGTTTAGAGTTGTTTGGCTCATTTCTATTTTTCTTTTCTTAGAGTAGCCTTAGAAAGCATTTAATGGATATAAAGTATACAATAGTATGTAAATCTATTTTTTTTTTATTATTTTTAGTCTATCTTTTACTCTATCAAGTTGTCTAAAATATCTTGGTATTTACCTTGAGTTGCCTTGTTGGCCCTCACCAATATCTCTTCTGCTTCCTTGTAAAGCTTTTCTTGTTCTGCGTCTTCAAGGTTGTACATGTTTGCAAGGGAAATCTTTGCTTCAGCAATAGGAACCCAGGTTTCTGGTTCATCCTTATCTTCAGCCCTCTCGAAGTAGCTACCGGCAGTTTTAAACAATTCCTGGGCAATCTTTTGAGCTTCTGAGGTGGTGAGGCCTTGTAATTCCGTTATACCCTCATATTCATCGTCATAAGTAAGGGTAGTATACACAGAGGAAGGTATATCTGCTTCTTGAAGGTAAGACTGACCAAGCCTCTTACACAATTCCCTATAAAGAGATGCATTAGTTTTGGAACTTACCTGGTCCAAGAAAGAGACAGTGTGGTCCCTCCACCACTGGTTATATTTATCCGTAGTTGCGATTGCATACAAAGGATGTGCTTCAGTTAATGCAAAACCACTGTCATCATCGTCGTCGTCATCATCCAGCTCGTCGTCATCTTCATCAGGTCCCTGTTCTTTTCCAAAGTTATCTACAATGTCCAATAAGTCATCCAATGCCTCGAGGGTAGCCAAGGTCTCAGAGTTGAAGTAGTTTGATTTGTCATTAGCATCTTTAATTGCCCTAGATTCTGCATTTTCGTACACTTGTAATACCTCGTCCAATTTACCTTCAAGATCAAGCTTCAACTGGTCCTTGTCTGATTCTACAGAAAGTTTGGATATGTATTGCAAGGGTATTCTGTTGATCAAGATTCTGCTCTTGGCAAATAAGAGATCAATAGATTTTGGGAATTTTTCAAGACCCAGCTCGATTCTTTCAAGAGCTGCATCAAAGTATGCATCAATTTTTTCATTATTTTCTTCTTCAGCTATGAAAAGAGAGAGATCAGCTAATGCTAAGGCATAGACAGAATGGAAGTAGTCTGGTAATATTTGCTTGGACTCACCTTCGCCCGAGCTCGAATTTCTTAATATTCTATCACATTCATGAATAATTCCATTAAGAACCAATTCATTTTCCTTATCGGATTTAGAGTACGTCTGCCAGAGTGCAGCAACTTGAGCAATTTCATCGTCTGCATCCACCTCATCGTTCAATTCTACAGTTAATTCGTTGCTTGCAGCATTTTCTTCAGGTTCTTCGCTATTTTCCACTTTTTGCTTTTTAGCTTTAGCTGCCTTTCCCAATCCGAGATGCTTTGATCTTTTAGCCATTATGAATGAGGATATATACTACGCTACAAAAAGAGAAACTCTATCGAATGTTGCAGCTTTTGTACAGAAATTTTTTAACGTACTTCATTCGTCTCGTGATGATCTTCGCATATCACTGCATACAGCGCTAAGCAAATGAATCGATGTTAGTTTTTGATTACATGCGTCTACAGGAAATATTGTCACTTACAAGAAGACATATACATTTTCACGTGACATGTGGTAATCAGAAAACTGTAAGAATTTTTCACTATAGATACTCCAGATTTTTGAACCAAGTGAAATATATCTTTGCTTATGTTCTCTGTTTTCCTTCTTTTTTGTTCACTGGTAGCCAGAAAATGACTAACATATTGACATCTTGGAACTGCAAGGGCGAGCTTCACTTAGTTATAGGCGCATCTAATGCTGCAGGCTTGAGAGCTCAAACTATAATCAAAGCAGGTGCAACTCCAATAGTGGTTACTGATAACGAAGAAATATCTTCAATACTATCTAATTTGAAAGAAGAACATGATTTAACCATACTTAACTCCAGCTTCAACTTAGATCAAATAAAAACTTTAGGAAGAGACGAAGTGGATGGAATAATTGATAAGGTATTTGTTTCGCTTCCCTTGCATAAGGTTGAAAGCAAGAGAGAAGTGTTTAACTTGTGCCGCAAGTTAAGAATTCCAGTCAATATATCAGACTCTCCAGAATTTTGCACATTTACTATTTTGTCTACTTATAGTGACGGGGACTTCCAAATGGGGGTCACCACTAATGGGAAAGGCTGCAAACTAGCATCCAGAATAAAAAGAGAACTATCTACTGCATTACCTAGAAATATTGGCGAGATATGCACAAAAGTAGGTGAGCTTCGTAAAAAGATTCAAATTGAAGATGAGTGCGACTTAGTGCAGCAAAAGAATGACATAGGTGCGCATGACGATGATGCAGTCAACGGACATAGATTTAACTCTTTGGTGGAAGAATTCAATATGTCTCAGGAAGAGAAGAAATTACAGAGAACCAAGTGGCTCTCTCAAATCGTTGAATATTACCCATTACAAAAATTGGGAGAAATCTCCATGGAAGACTTGAGTAGCGAGTTCCAGAAGAGTAAGGCTGCAAAAAGCGGTAACGACACTACCAAAAGAGGTCCGGAAGATGAGCACCCTGGCTCTACTAAAAGAGCTTCCAAAGGAAGGATCTCGTTAGTTGGATCGGGTCCCGGGGCTGTATCATTGCTTACGGTTGGAGCCATCGAAGAAATTTTTGCTGCAGATCTCATTTTGGCGGATAAACTTGTCCCGCAGCAAGTGCTCGATATTATTCCGAAGCAGAGATCAAACTTATATATAGCAAAAAAATTCCCTGGTAATGCGGAGAAGGCTCAAGAAGAGCTCTTGAGACTCGGCTTAGAAGCATTGCAGAAGGGTCAAAGGGTAGTAAGATTGAAGCAAGGAGACCCCTACATTTTCGGAAGAGGTGGAGAGGAGTACAACTTTTTCGCGGAACACGGATTTGCACCCAAAGTTCTTCCCGGAATAACTCTGGCTTTGGCTGCACCAGTGTTGACAAACATTCCTGCTACACATAGAGATGTTGCAGATCAAGTGTTAATATGTACAGGGACAGGACGCCGTGGAACTTTGCCCAATTTGCCCGAATTCATTAAATCAAGGACAACTGTATTCTTGATGGCTTTGCATAGAATTGTAGACTTGATTCCAAAATTAATACAAGAGAAGGACTGGGATCCCAAGTTACCAGTGGCAGTGATCGAAAGAGCGTCATGCCCGGATCAAAGAGTTATTAGGACCACATTAGAAAACGTGGCCGCTGCAGTAGAAGCCAATGGTTCAAGGCCTCCTGGATTGCTTGTAACAGGATATGCATGCCAAGTAATTGAGAAGGACTTCACTCTCAACGAAGTGAATAGGTGGGTAGTCTCCGAAGGGTGGAGCAACGAGAGTCCAATGAGCGATTTAATACCACTATTGGGGAAGAACACATATCAGCATTCAGCATAATTTATTTATACAAAATTAATAGAAATCAGTCAAGAAAAACTGTAGAAACAAGTCGAAGAATTAGAATCGCCCTAATGGGTAAGATTATACAGATTGAAGCCACTACTATGTATGCAATCCTGCATACAGCCCACAGATTGTTACGCGGGTGCTCTGGGAAAGACCTCTCACAAGAACAAGGTATGAAGATGAAACTCTTGCAAACATCACATTTAACAGCAAATTTTTTTACTACAGATGATAGCTTTTAGACCTGCATTCGCTCGTTGCACCAGAGCTTTACAGCATCAACAGTTTAGATTCCTCACTAGCAAGAAAACTCCTATCGCATTTGTGTTCGACATCGATGGGGTACTAGTTAAAGGATCCAAACCAATCCCACAAGCGAAGCAAGCGCTTGAGTTGTTGAACAGCGAAAAAGTGCCATACATACTATTAACCAATGGTGGTGGATATACCGAGCAAAAGAGAATTGACTTTCTATCCGAAAAAATTGGACTCCCATTGTCCCCTTTGCAGTTGGTTCAATCTCACACTCCTATGAAGGCTTTGACTAAAAAATATAATAGAGTGTTAGTCGTCGGCGGTCCGGATGATTTACCTAGGCAGTGTGCCAAGTATTACGGCTTCCGTGATGTCATTATGCCTATAGATTTGGTTAGACAGGATCCATCTATTGCACCTCATCATCGGTTCACTGATTACGAACTAGAAACGTTTGCACTCCAACCATCTGAGTTAAACTTGGATGAACCTATCGAGGCGGTTTTGATGTTTAGCGACCCGCGCGATATGGGTACCGATCTTCAAATAATCTTGGATGTATTGAACTCTCAGGGAGGTAAAATTGGAACAAAGAGGTCAATTGTGGGCAAAGACAAGGGCGAGCTTTCGCAGCCCTCAATCCCTGTGATCTTTAGTAACAATGACTTCTTATGGGCAAACGACTACCCACTTCCAAGGTTTGGGCAAGGAGCTGTACGTATGATGACTGAGACATTGTATGCAGGGCAAAACAAAGGTGCTGCATTAACTTCCACTATTATGGGAAAGCCTTTTAAAGTTCAATATGATTATGCACACAACGTACTTATTGATTGGAAAAATAAAGTCGACCATGGGAAGACGCAGGATCTTGTACAAATTTTACCTGATTTAAATGTAGCACCCACAAGTCTGCCCTTTGAAAAGATATATATGGTTGGAGACAACCCTGCGTCAGATATAAAGGGAGCTAATGACAATGGTTGGGAGTCTATGCTCCTTAGAACCGGTGTGTTTAAAGACGACGATTGGGATGCTGCAGTAGCGCACCCTACTGCAGGATTGTTTGACAATGTGCATGAAGCTGTGCAATCTGCATTGAAAAAAAACGGATATAACGGTGAGAAGTGAGAAAAAAAAAAGTTCCACTCGTGGTATTGTCTGGCTAACTCCACTTGTATATTTTCTTGCAGCACAGTCAAGGACGGTGTAAGAGTATATGCATTGATCTGATCGT
This sequence comes from Dujonia oleophila, assembly GCA_030563865.1. Classification (NCBI taxonomy): domain Eukaryota; kingdom Fungi; phylum Ascomycota; class Pichiomycetes; order Serinales; family Debaryomycetaceae; genus Dujonia; species Dujonia oleophila. The sequence continues at coordinate 60,003 of JAJMKG010000009.1, read as the reverse complement.
ACATATTTTAACCTATTGTTTCAATATTTTTCTATTATTAAGGGTACTGTACCTCCAATATGCACTACTCCTCACCTCTTCAAAATAATATCATGCCATCAACCCGGTAATACATTCCAATTTGAAAGTCAATGTGTAGCAATCTGCATTTTATTTTTTATGACTGCACTCCTGCTCTCAAGGTGCCAGTTATTTTCTCTTCTGTTGACCGCAGTTTTCGAAAATTGAAACTTGCTGACGAATTCGATTTTTTTTTTTGACACTCTATGCTTACATTCGTAAGTATTTTGTTGAAGCCCAGAAGAGCGACGTAACTGTTCGTACAGTCAAGACGCAAGGTCAAAAAAAAAAAAATAATAATATTCTGCTGAATCCAGATCAATGCACATAGAGGAAATACCAAGAATCATTATGCAGATTCGAATGAATGTGGGAATTTTAATGGACTCATATTTTGATTCGGCGTTAACTACGGCTTAACCAATTGGTATTGTTCCATTGGTGATTAGAGCATTTCTTGAAAGTCTTACCCAACAAACTTTTTAGTAAATAATAATTATATTATTCTACTTCAGCGCTCTGTGATCGACATATCACGTATTGTGAATGCTGATGTCCCAAAAAAATAAGAGAATCTAAGAACATCTGCCCCCGCGTCTTTTTCATGCACCTCAGAGCCAACTAGGTGAGGCTTCTTAGATTACGCAAACTCTAAAGGCGGTCATCTCGCGTAAAGTTGAAAAAACTATCAATCGATCTCCCACATATGCAAAAATTTTTTCACTTTGCTATTCAAAGTGGGTAACGGGAGTGAAAAAGACGGAAGATTCATTTTCCGTTCACAGTTCCTTCCGAATAGTTGCATATTTTACTCTTGCTTTTTCGTATTTTAAGTGTGCATGATGACGTGATTAAAATCGTTTCCCTTTATGGTTCAAATGTTTTTTTGCAATCTTCAGCTTGCATATGTCAAAATTTTCAATCCGCAGCAGATACAACATACCGCTTAAAGTTAGGTAAATCAGAAAGTCCTCTTCTTTTTTTCTTTTCTTTTATTTTTAGCAAAATTCTGCAGTTGTTTGTGCCAGGGGGTAAAAGATCAAAAGCAGTTTGAATATTAGCAAGTATAGACGAGATGTTACAGGACAATAGAGGCTTGCGATAAAGCAGATTTTGCACCATGCAGTTCGCATTTTGGAGCGCCAAAGGCTCGCATTATTCTTCGCTTACATGAAAATATTCCAGTCGCAAAGATTCTTTGTTGGTTGGTTACGAGAAGTGAGCACCGCGGGTCATTGAATTTGCAAGTGAAATGAAACAATACAAGGGTTCGTTTCTAAGTGACTAGAAAGATCAGAGTAAAGTATTAAATATTTAGTGTAGTTATTATTAATAAATTCTAAAAAAAAAAAAGAAAACCTCCATAACTAAGGGCGAATCATCGAAGGTATGCTAAATTGAGGGAAGCTCTGTCCCATAATTGGGGGTAATGTTCCCTGCTGATGCATAGTAGGTATCTTCTCGTTCTTTAACATTTCTGATTTGATGGATATTCTTCTACCGTTTTTTCCCTTGCAAACTTTGTTGTTGAGAACTTCTTCAGCAGCTAATGCAGCACCTTTTCTCTTGACCAATTTAGCATGGAAAAGGCCACAAGCGTTACACAATGTTCTCACACCATTTGGACCTCTTCTCCATTCAGGTGTTTCAGTTGTACCACAACGATGACATTTGTTATTAGGTTTATTAATAACTTCCGGAGCAGCAAACTGAGTACCGGCCACAGTAGCTCCATGTTGGAAATAAATTGGCTGATAGTAGCCTTGATGTCTTTGAAGTTGAGGTTGTGAAGGAGGTGGAGCATGTGGTGCCTGCACAACTTGGGGTGCAAAGTGCCCAGGGTGATGGTAGGTAGGAATGTATTGTGGATAGTGGGTAGGAGGTGATTGATAATGCGTAGGTGGAGAATGGTACTGTTGTCCAGGAGCATGAGTAGCGTGAGTTGGAGCTACTGGTGGAGCTGGAATATGTTGACCTACAGTTTGTTCATGTTGTGCAATATGAATTTGCTGCACATGAGGTGGTGAAGCAGGAGGAGGAGGAGGAGGAGGAGGAGGAGGAGGAGGAGGAGGAGCATGTTGCTGCACTTGTGCTCGATTCTCAGATATTTGCTCAAAGGATGCAGGTGGAGCTACTGGAGATATCACTCTTTGGTAGGAGTGACTTCCCAAAACGTAGTTTGATGCGTTATGAACAGGCTTATTCATGTATTTATATTTACTACCAATTGGCGGGAAATCTTTTGTCGCACGTTCATCTTTTATGCGAGGGGACAAGCTAGGAATGTATGTCGAAGTAGAAGAAGTTAACTCACTTATAGATGGTAAGCGCACACGGTTGCTTGGAGACGCCATTTCGATATTTTTATTTCTTATTATATAATAAAATTTTTTAGTCCAGAATTACTTTTGGTATGATTATGTCTCTCTGAATTGACTTGTAATCTAAAGAAATGGCTGTACAAGCTCTGTTTATTTACAGCTATCAAAGATAAAAAAAATAGTTTTATTTGAGTAGTAAGAAAAATTAGAAAAAATTTAGCTAGCTAAAAGGAAGACGAGCAATGCTCTCTTATATAATTTGCATGTGGGAGCAATAAGAGAAGACGCTAGTGATGATTGTTTCAATGAGCCGCACGGAGAATGCATACTCTGGTTTAGCATTCCCTACAGCATCAATATCAATCAATCTAACGAGATGTGTATGCAAGGTTCGGGCGCGCAAAAGGTTACGAATTCGACATAAAGTAATCCCTTGGGCGTCATGCAACATATTGCAGAAGCTGCACTATTGTCGCTTAAACTTGACTTTTTTACGCTTCACCTTGATACAAAGAATGAACTATTATAACATTGATGTAACGAGTTGAAAAGAGTGACTTGCCTTCAGTTAAGGAAAAATAAAAAATAAATGCAACAAAGGTGTATAAATCACAAAGAAAGAATCAATTTCGTACTCAGTTATTTCCAAGGATATTTCATCTATTTTAAGTTTCAGAAGAAGATGAGAAAATCCTATTTTGAAGCTGGGTGATTTATAAAACAAAGAACTCAAGAAATGAATTACTCGAGGCGGACATATCATTGATCTAAAGTGTATTCAAAAAGTTGCTTCCATGATGCGTCTTCTATTTTTTGGGCTTGGGAGCGAAAAAAAAAAAGTTCCTGAGTTGCAGGCGCTCATCGACAGCGGATTAGGATGAATTCATTACGCTCCAATCTCACTGCCTCACCCTGACTTTAAGGTAAGGGCTCACACCCACTTATATCTCGCTTTCGAAATTCTATACATCAATAGAAGAAATCAGATTTGTAATACACAAAAATGTGAACTGTAATTATTGACAACGTACATTACATTAACAGTTCAATTTTTGAGGCTTCGGAAATATCTTTGAAATGAATATTTCATGTCATGTCCTACAAGGTTCTGTTTTTTTTTTTTCTTATGTTGCATTCGTTTCATATATTGGAGTTATATTTAGAGCGAGGTATAAATTTCAAGTTATTCAAAAATTGCTATTCGTTTTAGATAGCTCCGAAATAACCAGATTCAATGTGATACTAAATTTTCAAATATTTTCTACCGGGAATAACAAAGTTCTTGCTGTGCATAAGCAATTCGGAAAAGACTATGGCTGATTTCAATAGCTTAAAGTAGTGGATAAGCAGATGACTACGCATAAAATATCTTATATGTAGGATATGTAAGAAATTTTCTATTTTTATAAGCGAGAAAGATATTTTTTACTTAGTTGGGAAATACTACTCCGCTTCTTGCAGGTAATGCCAACCCAAAATATTTGAAATAATCTACGCCGCTTTGAAACTAACACTAATCGAAACGGCTTAAAAGTTGATCCTGATGTTACATACATTCTAGAGTGCGTACTAATCATACCATCTAGTTAACTCTCAGGTGCCGTCAAAAAAAAAAAAGGTTATTCGACGTAATTCTAATGAGCCCCCACTACTCCACGATATTATTAGCATAATTCTTTGCCAGAAATACAATTTTTTATTTATTTTTTAGAGTAAGAAGGAAGATAGCAGGTGTTCAGCTTTCCAACTAGTGGCATCAAATTTTCACTAAATCCGCCACTAAAGCTTGGTAGGAAATGCATATGTGTACTTTATGGGTCCTGCGATAAGGGTATATAATATTTTAGGGTGAAAAAATTTAATGCTAGTTACCTCTTTTGTACACGTAGCACCGCACCTCTGACCCAGTGACAGTGTAAAAATCAGGCGACAGGCGGACTTCCATCTGCTATTTGCATATTAATCTAGATGGTTGCTAAAATTTGGTGGAAAATGTAGCATATGCACTTCGCAATGCAAGTGAAAAAAGAAATAACTCCTGTCGGAAGGAACCTTTGTTGATGCGCTCTTCCTTCCGTTGTGCATGAATCTCAAAATAGACAATCCACCTTATGCACGATCGATTTTATTCATAAACTGATCCTAATTTTTCTTGTTTTCTTGTATAAGTGTGCATATAACATGGAAGGAACTACTCGCGGCTCTCATTTTGCTTATCCTTGAGTCTTCTGCTACATCATGTATGTATGGAACAGGAGCTGTATGGTTGCAAGTAGCGGTGAAAAATAATCTTTTCACACATTGAGCGTCATATTTATCCCCGGATAAATATTTCACAGCTTATGTAAAAAAAGGTCTTCATATGATCTTATTGGCGAATCTGTAGATCCTAGACGAACAGAGTTTGAACTTGGAACCGTAAACTTTATTGTCATTAAATAAAAAATAAAGCTTTCTTGCAAAAGTTTGTGATCTATAATTATAAAATTTGAAAAAGAAAGGAGATTTAATACGAGGCGCATAAAAAGTGCACAGGGGCATAAGTGGACAATAGATCATCTACTCCGTACTTTACCTTCACAAAGTCGCTGAACCTGAAGGAAGATAAAGGTGATATGTTAAGAAAAAATGATGCTATAGGTGCCTATAGGTTGTCATAGAAAGCGAAGTACATGATTTCTCTGAGGGTATTTCTTGCTTCCTCAAAAAATATGCATTACCTAATCTCGAATGCATATAAAATAAGTCACCATCTAAAAAAAGTGGGCGATTATATGTAAAATAAGTTACGAAGAAATTGAGAATTAACTATTTCGTTTACCCTATATGCTACAACCTGGTCATTTATGTTACAGATTCATTGATCTGCCACAAGACTTATTATTATATGCATGTTGCGGGTGTGATAAATTACTATCTTCTCATTACTATAAATGGAATTGAATTGGAAATCCTTTCTGCACTATGCAACTGGTACAGAAATAAGACCTTTCGGTTAACAGTGGGGCAGCATGTAATTTCAAGTCCGCATTGTTACCGTTAGGACTTACATTCTCATGGCCATAGTTGTATTCAGCTTGAATCGGAAAAGTCTTTATGCGTAGCAATTTTGCGGACTTGTAACGCAAAAGCTGGTCTGCATGATACTTCGCTGACATAAAAAGAATCTGCACTTCTCACCCTGCATAGGTGGGCATCGTCGGAGAAACGACACGAAGGGCGAGGCAAACAAAATGAAACTGTGTCTAGAATCTGACTGCAGTTTATCTGGCACAGGAGTCTTTTGAAATTCAACTAAAAATGGGATTCTTTCAAAATTTCATATGAAGAAATATTAAATAAGTTCGGTTTTCCTAGGTAGTATTCCTTTGTGTCCGTATGCGGTAAAACTGGTAACAGTTACTGACAAGCCAATATTTTGCTCAAGGGTTGGTTTCTATCATTACCTTTTGGAGGTATTATTTCTTAAAATTAAAACTTCTAGAATAGAGAGAATGCGGGTTTAAGGAATTATTTCATAAAAAAGGGCAACATAACGCGAGAAGAAGAATAAACGATAAAGCGAGAAAAATAGAAGAAAGTGTAAGAATTGTTTCATGTTACAATCAGCATGTCGCATATTTTTTGATGCAATGCATGTGCAGCGCGCGCACTCGTACATAGAGAGTGTATATTTTTGAGCTATGAGAATCTCCTAAAGCGAAATACGACGATAGATTTTACAAGTTAAGATTATCAAAATTACAATTATTAACGGAAGAGACTCCACTTTACAACAAAAATTCTAAAAAGGAAGAGCCCAACATCAAATTATGTGTATCACTTCGCCGCCTGTGGAGGTCACATGTTCTTAATTTTAAGTTTGCTATTTTAAAATTTAGTGAAGATCTAATCTGGTCAATCTGAGATTAGAATACATTTACTCCAAATTACTGCTTGTTTGTTTGATAGCAAGACCAGGTTGATTTCCTGTAGGGCGGCATGAATTGTATCAAGACAAGGTGAGAATTATAATTCGTTGCACAAATGGTCGGAGCCTACTTCAAACAATCAAACTTGTTGCTTTATCTTTTTTTTTTTTTTTTTTTTTTTTTTTTTTTTTTTTTTTTTTTTTTTTTTTTTTTTTTTTTTTTTTTTTTTTTTTCTTTCCGTTGGTGTCTTATTCAAATATTCTTAAAATTGTCGTGCAGAAAAGTTTTTTTTCTTTTTCAACCTTTATTTTGAGTTCCAACATTTTAACGGGTCCTCAAATATTCCACTTTATGCTCCTTAGTGCAATAGTAGATCCACTAATTCTAAATCTAGATCTTTCTTGCAGTACAGGTGTTTACAAAATTGACCTAACAACTATAGCAGTGTTCAGAGCACTCTACCTTTTACTTTCGACTTGGCGATATCTCATTCCTCTGAGGGCCCCGTGCTGCGTTCAATAGCTTGTAAAAAAATTATTTTATATGCGTCTCCTGCTGGCATCGGATTTGTGCGCATTCGAATTTCGGTAGATATTCCATTTGTTCTCCTCCGTGGCGGGGTACGACAAACATTCTAGTCTATTATGCAGCATCAAATACATCGTTAACGTGCAGAGTAAAAAATAAACTGTAATTCTATTTTGAGGCAGACGACATGTGCATAAGAAGAAGAAAGAAGCAATGAACAAGCGAAGCATTACATGTATCAGGACAATAATCTATACGGTAAACCAATGCTGCTAGTAGAAATAAGATTCAAGAAGGAGAAAAGAATTATCAGCAGATTCTTATCTTCCGACTTAAAAAACTGTCACCGTTGTAAAAAAAATCAAAAATCAAAAGACAAGTAGACAAAAAACAAAAAAAAAAAACGAAAAAAAAAGGAGAAAAAAAAAATGGGCAAAAATGTGGTTTATGATAATACCCATTGATGCTAAATCTGAAACTCGTTAGAATTAGTACCACCTCCATTTCGTCCTGTTGATTATTCCTTTCTCTAATCATATTTCCTGTAAGTTCAGATTAACATTAGCTTCTATCTAGTTGATTCATTGAGATTATTACTTTCGTAAGTTAGGTAGATCTAGTTTGAACTTCTGCAAACCAGCTCATACATTTTAAGTGAGGAAAAATTGGTTTATTTCTGTATTCATAAACCTACTTGAAGAAGAGCACCCGTGTAACAGGACTTATAAAAATTGATTATCCTTGAGATGAGAATGTACAGCTAACTGGAAGCTTCTCTCTTGGCTTCTGTTCTTCGAATAAGTATGACAATTATTCAGGCACTAACCATCGGAACCGGTGTTTTTATAGCTTGTTTCATAGCTTGAAATAGCGGCAGAGTTATTCAGAAGTAAATAGACGGGATAGGGGCTACAGTATCAATATAAAGTCTTTCGGAGTATGCCACATTGGTCTATCCAGTAAACTAATTAATTGAATCAGTAGAAACACTGGTCAACTGTGAAACAAAGGTATTAGTTGGAAGAATATTAGCCACTTTGTGAAACGAACCCCATTTGGGCCTAATTCAGGTCATTTCATTTAGGATATCCCGAGCTTCAGTTTAGTAATCACACCGAATACCCCCAGAAGGCTAGCATGCTCCTAAATATTTGAGATTCATTCCTCAGGATAGCATACACCTAGAAAAATTCTATGAAATAACATCAATTCCGCTGTGAAAAGGAAACCTAATGGAAATTTTCGTCACTTGGAGTCGATGACAAGGTTCTCCTGTCCATGGAATAACTTGTTACGTCGTTACAGCAGTTAAGCAAAAAAATAACTGAGTGGTTATTCTGAACACCTCACTTACAGATATTTTCAACTTAAGTTCTGGTTCAAGTGATCTTATATTAACACGACAGATCACAAATTGTCCTTGGCTTGTTTCTGTATTATTTCAAGTATGTTTCGTTGGCTGCAAAATTTTAAGTCCTTACACTGAGTCTTCACAAGAGTTAATATGGCTTACATAATCGAACTGTTCCATGACCTAAAGTTTGCATCAATCAACCTCACCTTCTTCAGTGTTCTAAGAGTGATGCTACTAATTGATACATAGCCATTTGAAAATTTAGTCAACACTTTTACTGAGTAGCAGCAATATTGCCGAAAAAATAATACGAACAAACAAGGAACTCCACATTGCGGTGTGAGTGAGGTCTACGGTGTTTCAAAAACTTGTGCTTCATACCCATAGCGTTCCATTATTTGGTTACAATTACGGGTTTGCCAAGCCACTTAGCTCCTTTACTCCTTTAACAAAGATCACTTCTTTGATTACATGCCATTCAACTTAGGAGAGTTTAAACTTTGGTAAAATGTTGCCATTGCATCCAATAAAACCTCCGATACAGTATTTCTGCGACAGAAAGTTGACTGCATTGATAGAGCTATAATATTGTACTAAAAAGAAGAAACAAGTGACAGAAAAAAAATATTGAAACAATGTTTCAAGTGAAGCAAATTATTATGCCAGATATTAACCTTTTGGAGAAACTCGCTATAGAGTAATCCCGAATTCATTGGGACTAACAGTGGTTTGATGGATGATTTGCGGACAAACTGACAATTTCAGTTGATTTCGATAAATCGCCCAATCTAGGAATGAATGAGCGACATATCAAATGTGGACATACTTTTCACCCTAACATACTTTGAGGACAGGAGCACTATGTGAAAGATGGAATAATTAAAATAAAGGTACCTAGTATCTTGTTCACTTGACGGTTGTTAAAATATTCTTTCGAGAATGCTCCTTCTTTCAGAATCTTTCTCTAGCAGTACCTGACATGGATATGGGCTCACCTTCTTGGGCTCATTAAGCTGCCAATCTGACTCCCCGCTTTCTTCAGGGGTAAAAAATGATTGAAACATGTGGTTTCATACTATTTTCTAAAATCTCTTATATCTGCTCGGATAGTATTTCATCGTTTGTATAGTCTCTGACATTTGCTTCCTTCAGCTCATATATCTGATGTCCTCAGGGATCTCAGATAGTAGTGCTACATCTGAAATGCTAGTCAGAAGTCTGCCATTTCTGCCTTACACATATATACTTTACCCTGTTAACTTCCTCTATATACCTTCTACTATAAGGAAAGGTTATCCAATGGCCAGCAGAAAAATTTGAGCGGGAGAGTGTCCTTCAGCAAAGTTAACCAACAATGGTTACAAAGTCTACAAACGTCCGTACATCGGAATTTTCCGTGAAATGTAACGGCATGGCTCCCTTCATACTACGACAAGTCCAGGTCTCTCTGTTTCACCTTTTTTACTATAACAATACTTGACGGCCATAGAAAATTTGCTCAGTCACTATATAGAGTTCTAAAAAGTAGTGATACAGGTGAAAATATGCCGCCTTCATCTCATAGTTATGAAAGCCTTGGAGCTTCACTTACCTCTCCAGCCCGATGATTCTTGGTCATCACCAAATATCCAGATTGGTAAAATATTGACTATCTGTAGCGTTGTTTCTAAATCTAGTTCGTCAGTGACCCATGAGTAATTCAAGAGAAAGTCCCAGCATCAACCATAATCAATCCGTGATACAAACTCAGCCACAAAGTTAGTCCACTGATTAGCTGGTCTCGTATAGTGGTTAGTACAGTTCGTTGTGGCCGAACAAACCCAGGTTCGATTCCTGGGACCAGCAATCTTTTTTTGCAATTTTCTCCAGATGAAAATGACATAATCTATTACATAAGCAACATGCACAATAGTCACCAATTACATTTTGGTTGATAAATTTGTTTAAAGTCAACCTGTCTTTACAGAAAAGTGAACAAGCTATACGTTTAAAATGGCAGCTGAAAAGTATGAATTTCCTCCTATTCGTAAGTAGTATATCAGAAGTTAGAAATGAGGCATTTTTCAGGCTGAATTTAGCATATGAAATGGCGCTTTTCCATGGAGAAGCAGACATCAAAATTTTTGTACTAACATTTTTTTTAGCATCTCAAGACGAGTTAGACAACCACGATGTTCCGTTCGTGCACAGGGACAATTGTGCTACTCCTTTGATCGAATACTATAAGTGTCTCAACAAGGGGACCTCATTCTGCTCTGCGACCAAGGAAGAATTTTTCAAGTGCCAATACTTTGCTCTTAAGGAAAGACTTGCCAACCATCAAAAGCAATAAAGAGAGTGAAAGACAATTATACTTAGAATTTTAAGAAAGAGAGAAGGGAGCGGTTTCGGATTTGCAAACTATACATATACTATTAATACATAGAAATTTTTATTTTTGGAAAAAAGATAATATTTCAGAGAATACGTTAAACGATGTAAATGTAGAAAATAATACAGTATATGACACTGTCACTCCGTACTTGTAGCGGTGTGTGTTCCTAGCCCTTGGTGCTACCAGTAGTTGATGTCTGCCCGCTTTGGACCTACATATAATGAATCGATTTTGTGTAATGTTCTGAACTGACCTATAGCGTGTGTGTAAACCTCTATTACCATTTCCAACTCTTCTTCTCCAGTAAACCCCAGTGGTACCCTCCATTATCCTAGGATATACAGTATATAATGACCGTCACTGAATTCCCACCGCTTCTCTCAGAAGAAGATTTGCAAAAATATAACGTTCCATTGAGATGGAGAGACAGATGTGCTGCATACTACGCCCTCTACCAAATATGTCTCGTTAGGCAGTCGGCAAATTCATCGGTTCAGTGTAAGTTAGATAAACACGCTTGGGAAGAGTGTGAAAACTTGGATTTCATTAGAAGAAAGAAGGAATTAGCTGATCTTAAGAACACCCTTAGAGAAGAAGCTTAAACAGACTCAGGACATTGTAGAGTAGATAGAAAGTGCATTGAAAAGGTTCAGCTGGTTAGCGACAAAATTGGAGACAGTAAAAAAAAGAAGAGTTGGCTCGAAACATCCGTACACCCAAGCAATATTTGGAGCAGAGCACGGTGTCAGTAGAAGCCTTTTATACATAGATGAATTTAACCAAAGATATATATAAATAATATAATCATCGCATAAGTGAGAAGAATGTAGGAGAGGAACAGGTTCCCTAGAGATCGTACAGAAAAGTTTACTGTTTACGGCTACAATCACTGATGATGTCAGATGTCCAAGAGAGGTGGAAAGGTAGTCGAATACTAGATGCGACAACCAAAAAAAGCCCACCGCCATTGTTTCGTTTTGCCTCCGCTGTCCACACTCCATACCGATGATACCAGTACAAAGCTCTAAAAGTTTCGGAGAAATCTATTTTTCTATCTAAAGAAAGGAAAGACTAAAAGTAAATACAACTTTGGTATAAAATTTTTTATTTATAGCGATGAAAGGGACCGGGCAGAGAATTACGCCAAAACACCGAGCCGCGTAAATATGGGAACAGGGAGCTCAGAGTGTGGAGTCCTTCGTCATGTTAACAGATATGAGTTAAAGATCTAGGAGGCAAGGGCAAGCCATTCTCCTCTAACCAAGTAAATAATGCCAGAAAAACTCAAAGTTGTTCAGCAGGAACCAGTTGACGAGATTTCGCCAGAAAAGAAGGACGTTGTTCCACCAAAAAAGGAAGAAGAAACTGCAGCCGACGAGGTGCCACCTAAAGTTCCAGAGAAGGATCTTCAGCTTGAAGATGAACCAGGCCCTCCACCTCCAGCCAGACCAACTTCTCCTAGAACCAAAGCCCTCAATGAATTGAAGGAAGCCTTCCCATCCATTGACGAAAAGATTCGTACCGCGGTTTTGATTGCATCCTCCGGTGAGTTGGACCCAGCGTTCAATGCCCTTTTGTATATCTCTGATCCTTCCTTTGAGCCCGAAATCCCCAATGTAAGCAGGCAGGCACCAAGCTCAGGTAAGATTTCGACTCAGACCAACAGCACTTTGACTGAAGACGAGAAATTGGCCAGGAAGCTTCAACTTGAGTTTGAGAAAGAGGAGCACCAAAGAAGAGTCAGAAGCAGAAGAAAGAGGGAATCTGGTAAGCATCAAATCCCCGACGACTCCCCAGACGAATTTGAACAAATAAAGGAATCGTTCACTCAGGGCTTTGAAGAAGCCAGAACTACCCTTAACGGATGGGTTTCGGGAATCAGCAAGAAGTTCTCGGACTTGAACGACGAAGATCAAAGAACGGACAGACAATCACAACAGCATGCCCAAAGTGGAGGGCAACAGAGCCAGCAGCATCCTCAAGATCAGAAGAACCCCAAGCTCTTTGGCGCCTTGGGTGGCTCGTCGTATTCCAAGAAGAACACCCGCTTTGACGAAGACCCTGTCATTCTCTCCAACGACTTCCACAACAGAATCAGTTTAGAGGATAACGATAACGAAGACGAGTCCGCTCCGCTGTTACCTAGACGTAAGACCTCTCAGGAGCAATCCGATAGCTTTACCGAGAGTAAGCCATCCACGAGGAAGTGGCAGCCATTGAACTCCGATGCTCCAGTGAATTCAGACGCCTTCTTGGTTACCGACAGTGACGAAGAGGATGCTGAGACTGAGGCTGACAAGAAGAAATCCGATAAGTAGTTGCAAAACAACCCTATCTTCCTCCTTCCATCGATGTATATGTTGCTAGACTATGTCCAGCTAGATCGGGCTTTTTATTAATTCTTATGTAATTCGTTGTTTACAGGCGCGACCAAATAAATTTATACTTACGTTTCACTCTCGGTGGACAAATTTCGAGGTTCGAAGCAAGTAAATCTTTTTTTCCCTCACTTAAGTGCATTCCACGCTTGTCTACGCCGTCAAAAGGTGTATCGTTAAATTATCATTAGAAATGGTTGCAAATCCGAGCCAAAAAAGTGCCAACCAAAAAATCGTCTATTCTTATTAAAATTTTTAGTGTAAATGTATTTAAAAAGCTACAATTTACAGATGTTTTTACCTTTTTTCTCTTATTATTAATTTCTATATACATTATCGTCAATCAAGCTGACAACGAGAAAGAATACCCAGTCGAGCCCTTACCCACTTCGGTGGCTTCTCCGTCTGCTATAATCTTCCAGACCCCCATTTTTTTTCTTTTTATTTATACCTTATAACCTTTAAATCAAACTAACATAATTTTTTTTTTAACCATTCATTCATTTCTTTTCATATTGTTTTTCTTTTCCTAATTCTTATTACCATATTCCTGCTCATCGATGTTCCATCAGCGATACATCTCTACTGAAAGACACATTGAGGTTCTCTCAAGTGGAGTGGGCGCTGGATGCCGTTCCGTGAGCCGAATACGCACGTATAATATTAGGTCGAATACTGCACAAGTAAAAAACTGATTCTTTGCAGGGAAACTACGTCCTATGCAGCCCCTTAAGCAGATTTCTTGCTGAACTTATATCTCCAAAAAGAGATTATCCACAAGCTTAGTATTTGAACATCTGCAAGCTTTTGTACAAAGTCTCCCTATCTTCGTCGTTCAAACACAGACCGGAGAGATCGCCAAAGCCCTGGTGGTACTTTGACCACTCGATCTGCGGAGTCTTAATGATCTTGGTCTGTTTAGGCAAGTTCAAGTCGTTATTAATCAATTTCAATACAAATTCGATCACATCTTCCTTATTGGAGGTATTACGGTGGAAGTCCAAAAGCTTAGAAAGATGGATAATCTGGTTACCGATTTCGCTTTTCGACGAGTAGAGCAAGCGAAGAGTCAGCGCAAGCGTGATATAGTCAGTGTTATGATCCAAATCCTCTGGATGGTGGTGGCCTGAAGTCTCAGGAGACGGTAATGTCTTTATTTTGGTTTCTTCATAGTCATCCTCTTCTTCCTTCGGAGTCAACAAGGGCGACTCTTCGTAGGTTTTGTGGTTTGTTCTGTGTATGTCCCTTGTCTCGTTGGAAAATGTGACGCTCTTGCTCCTCTGCTTCGTTGGTCTCACTGGAGACGAGGTAGTAACCGATGAAACATCGGAGGGTGAGGGGGAACGTTCTTGTTGCGGTTCCTTCTCTTGTTCGTTGCGTTTGGAGGTGTTGGTGGCAACTTGTTTCCCATTTTTCTCCTTGAAACTAAAGTTAGCCTTCAATCTGGACCGGAGCTTCTTGTTCTGGAACGTGTTGTTGTTGGTTATGTCTTCAAGCTCGGACAGCTTGCGCTTATCCCTGGTTTGGGCCAAGCTGGCAGCCATGGTGAGATGATGATGGTGTGTGGCACAAGTATGGAAGGCACTCCGAATAAACGGGAAAAAAAGTGAAAATTAAAAATACTACGAAATTGGAGGAGGGGAAATCCAAAAACTGGAAAAATTTCAGACAATTCAACTGGTAATTTTGCCGTCGTCTTCCTTTAAATGGTGTTTTGGATTACGTTTTCAGAGGCAAACGGTCAGGTAGCTCAGGTGATACACTTCACTAGTTACTTAGTACTGTGTAGTTTTAGAATGTACCGTTAGGTTTGCTCTACGTCAAGTGCTTGTTAGGGGGTGTTGCAAAAAAAGAGACAAAAACAAGAAAAATAAAAAAATCAGGAAAGTTTCTTGAAAAGCGTCCGTCCTGATTTTTGTCCAAAAACGAAAAAAGTAAGAAAAAATAAAAAATACGAGAGCAAGAAAATAAATAAATAAAAAGATGCTCAGTGCAGAGAAGAGGATAGAAGAACATGAGCAATTTGAAGGAAGAGGATGATAAATGTAGCAAAGATGGCAGGGAGTTGAACACAGCGCAAATAGAAGTGTTTGGAGCTAATTTTGGGCGATTTTTGGCACTTTTAGCAGGCTCTATTCCGAAAGTGTCAAGTATCCCTTTATTATCTGAAAGCAACAGTTTTACTCTTCTGCGCCGGAAACTGCATATTTTTTTGATAAGGGGGGTAAAAGCTGGTGGCAATGCACACATGTCCGGGTAAGATCGCGAAATATTTCGAAAAAGGAGAGATCACGTGGCAGAACTGGAGGATCCTTTGGGTGCAAACCTGTATCAATGGGAAGGGTAGAGTAGAGAGACGGAGGAAGGAGGAGAGAGTCAAAGACACCAATAGCTGAGCTAAGGAGTTGTTTTTTGGGGAGGGTTGCTGGCTGGTATCTAGGTAGGTAGGTGCATGATGCATCGAGTCAGCGATATACTGCCATATTTGGAGATCTGTAAAAGTACCAGTTTTGAACTCCGTTCTTTTCGCATTTGGAAGGCTGCGCTGCGTTTCAGCTGGCTATATCTTCCACCAAGCCTCGCGTACAGGGAACGCTCCTACTGACACCTAATCACCAGTTTCAGTAAAGACTCCTTCCTAGTGACAAAAAAAAAGCTATTTCAGCTAGAAGCGAACCTTACACCTTGGAACTGCTTGCTACCACATTAAAGTTCATAAAGTGATCGTTCGCTGCGGTTGCAGCCGCTCGCTAGTCATGAAAAATTGCAGAGAGGCCATTTTGCAACCGTCCCAACACATTCAACCTTTTTAGCCTACACATTTATATACCTTTCTAGAGTTATTGTTGTTTATAGTGCTATGTACATTACTTCTTTCCCTTCCCCAATAATTTCTCCTTATCAGACTCCTTCTTTCCCTCAATTCCAACCTTCTCACTGACAAAGTTGGTCAATTTTCCAAAATCTTTCTTCATTTCTCGTGCTTGAAGCTTATATCTGTAAAATATTCCCTCCTTCTCCCGTAATTCTTGTCTTTGCTTCTTGACCCCACGGTTTATCATCCCGATTTGCTCGTCGTACGGAACTCCCAATTCAGCCTCCGCCACACTTTCCTTACCGAATAACACATCAAAAACCCTTCCGTCACTCCAAAAGAATCCCTTTCTGTCGACAATCCAGCTCTTGGTCTTCTTCGTGGTGGGGTTGGTCTCCTTCAACGCAAAGAAAAAATGGGAGTTATCTGCAGTACCATAGAACCCTTTCCCAGTCCACACTTTAGCCTTAGCATGTCTAGTCAAATGTGACAATGGCACAGTATAAACAGGAGTGGCCTGACCTGGGAACATTGGGTACAGTGTGAACTTGATAAATTCGGCGCCATTCTTGGCAGGCAAGAACCACATTCTTCTTATCAATCTTTGTGGGATCCTGATTACTGCTAAAGCCAACCTGAGTACTATGAGCCCTGGTACCAGAAATTTCAACACATCAAAGTACCACTCTCTCTTCAAGAGCTCTGGGCTCAACTCTCTCTCGTTCAAGTCGTACCTGTTTGTCGATTCAAACACTCCAAACTCCAATAAAACCAAACCGTAGGCTGTGAGCATTAAGGCAAAGCAGATTGACGACAAAAAATAGAGTCTGTGCGGCTCAGCTTCGTAAATCAATTCCGGTTTCGTCTTCCGTTTCAAAATCTGTAGCACTTGTTTGAACGAAGTGCCAGGTCCCACTTGTGGTACCCCAGGTCTGGGTAACAAAGTCGGAACTATTTCCTTGGTTAACGGGAATCTGGGAACTCTGCTTGCCAAGTCATTTTTCTGCACTGATTCCCCAGGGATGTGGTGTTTTATGTGCTTCCATTCACCTTCCGAGGGTAAGTCTCTTTTCGGGTTGAAATTGTCTGGTAGAGATGACTTAAATCTAACCATGCACTTCAGGTGGGTTTTAACCTGATTACTTAAAAATTTCCAGGATAGCACCCCTGATGGTCTGATTATTAGGGGAAACATCTAAAGCACCGATAATGTTAGTATCCACAGCTGCTAATGAAGAAGAGCGTGCAACTGTTGGCGATTTTCACAGAGCAAGGCCATGCACCTGAAAATTTCAGGCGTACTGCAGATAATATTTTGATAATAGTGCATGTAAGCCGCCAGAGCAGCACTGCTCCACCAGCAACCAGCGAACTACCGGGCTACATAAGTCTTAGTGATACTATTATTTTTGTTTATTGACTACTGGCTAGCTAGTGAGTATTCTCAAATGATTAGTTTTATTTTTCTCGTTTATTTTTTGGACAAAAATCAGCAAGCTCTGCTGGTTCGGTGTAATCCTGTTTTCAGAGGAGTGTAGTTTAACCGAGACCCCCACCGTCCATAGCAAATCATTTCTTCTAAGTGTAGCAAATTCTTTCCCGCATGAGAAAAAGAAAAAAAGACTAGACACCCCTCTACGCACTGCGTCCGAAAACTAGTTTAGTTCGAAAGATAATCCAATCCAATCAGCCCTCTCAACTACCTCTTGCGACCCTTCTTAACCGGTTTCACAGTCGTTTCAGCTCTCTTAAGTTGAACAGGATGCTGCCCTATGTACTTCCCGTTCATCTCCTTGAACGCCATGAAATAATCGTCTGCGCTCTCGAATGCCGCAAACCCGTAGCCCTTGTTCTTGCCCGTTCTGTTGTCAGTGGGAACCTTCACCTTGGACATCGATTTGTACTTCCCAAACGCAGTGGCTAGCAATTCATCGTTAGCGTCTGGGCCAAGGTTCCCCACAAACAACCTAAAGTGCTTGGGGTTCCACTCAAGCAAAGAGGAATCTTCCCAACTTTTGTCTCCTGCAGTCCTCCTGACGGTCTTTGAGTCATCCGAAGCGCTGCTACTACGATTACTACCATCGCTACTGGTGCTGCTGCTGGCACTGCCGTTGCTCTTCGCACTGTGCGCCTGTGCAACCACATTATGCAAGAATTTCGCAGGCTGCCTCCCAGCAGCCAATCTCCTGTCCGAAGACTTGGAAGCGGTGTTGGTGAATTTGGAAGGTTTAGGCTTGTTTATTCGCGAAGACATAGCTAGCCTGGCCGTACTGTCTGTGAAAAGAGACCTTTCTGAATCACTGGCCTCCAGCCACTTCTCTGATCAGTACAGTGTTCTGTATATAAGCCGAAACACTTGACCTCATCTCTCAGCCTGCTACACCCGTACACCTAGTCATCTCATGTATACGCCAGCCGAAAAAAAAACACCAGCAGCACCTTACCCAGGAACCTTGTTGTTCAGGCTCAGTTGCAACCCCCTTAGCATGTTTATATTGTCTGAAATCTCGGACTTGGTTCGCATACCTCCTCATACTTTCAATATCCCGATCAAGGAGTGCATAACGAATGAATTAAGCAAGAAATACGCCAACAAAGTGGTGTCCAATTTGGGCGTGGTAGTGGCCGTGTGGGATGTGTTGGAAATCAAAGACGGATTGTTGAAGCCAGGCGACGGGGCCGCTTTTGTTGAAACGAGGTTCCGGTGTGTAGTGTGGAAGCCCTTCATAGGCGAGATCTTAACAGGCTGGGTTCTGGAATGTACAGCCGATGGTGTCAAGGTAAGCATGAGGTTCTTTGATGACATCTTTATACCCAAGAGCTATTTCTTCGAGAACTGTACCTTCAGGCCAGAAGACAAGGCATGGGTGTGGGCGCCCGATGAAGAAACTGAATTGTTCATAGATCTTAATGAAAAGATTAGGTTCAGAATAGAAGAAGAGGTTTTCGTGAACATCAAGCCCAAAAGCAGCAGTGAAGCTATTGGTCTTGCTCAAGAGGAGGAGGGGGAAGAAACGAAAGTTCCTCCGTATGCGCTTTTGGCGTCGTGCCAAACAGACGGGATGGGGTGCGTTTCCTGGTGGGATTAGCCGACCAAACACATATTAATAGACGACTGCATGATAGACGAGCGTAGAGAGTAAGATATGTAGAGAGCAGTAAGCGCTGAGGGCTTGCCTTGGCTAGTTCTAGGTTTTAGCTAGCTCCAGGTTTAGCCACCATCAGTCAACTTCAGCCTGAGCTTCTTTCTTTCTATTTATCAGACTTGTGCTACCACTAGGTTCGCCTTCTCTCTTCTACATCAGCCACTTGTAAGTTTTTCCTCTATTATGTATATTCATGCTATATAAAACATCTCTCCCTAATTATATTGCATGTACTGGGAGGTACTGCTAAACTTCATGTTACCCTTGATAACCTTCTCCACAGCCTTCAAGAAATCCTTCTCATTGGCCACCTTCCTTCTGGCACGGATAGCAAACATCCCAGCCTCAGTACACACCGATCTCAACTCGGCACCTGTGGCATTGGGGCACAACCGAGAGATCAATTCCCATCTGATATCCTTTTCACAACTCATGGTCTTGGAGTGGATTCTGAAGATGTTGGCTCTTCCCTCCAAGTCTGGAAGCGAAAATTCAACCTTTCTGTCAATTCTACCTGGTCTAAGCAAGGCAGGATCTAACGTGTTGGGTCTGTTGGTGGCAAACATCACCTTGATGTTCCCTCTGGGGTCAAACCCGTCCAATTGTGTGATCAACTCCAACATGGTTCTCTGCACTTCGTTGTCTCCACCAGCCCCATCATCGAATCTGGCTCCTCCAATGGCATCCACTTCGTCAAAGAAAATGATACACGCTTTCTTGGTACGCGCCATTTCAAACAACTCTCTCACCATACGTGCACCTTCACCGACGTATTTTTGTACTAATTCGGATCCAATCACTCTTATGAAGGTGGCATCGGTTCTGTTGGCCACAGCTCTGGCACATAACGTCTTACCAGTTCCTGGGGGACCGTACAACAAGATCCCCTTTGGAGGATCGATCCCCAACTTGACGAACCTCTCAGGCGAGAGAAGCGGCAACTCCACCACTTCTCTGAGCTTCTCGATCTGCTCTTTACAGCCACCAACATCGCTGTAGGTGACATCTGGCTTCTCTTCTACCGTCATCATGGTCACGCTGGGGTCGATTCTTGGAGGCAAGGGCAACTGGATCTCGTACTTTTGTCTGTCCACACCAACTCTCATACCCTCCTCGATATCCGTGGGGGACACTCTTTCTCCCAATCCTACGACGAACTTGGCGATCTGTTTGATGTTGATCACGTATTTCAGCTTGTTGTCGGCATTTTGGAGCATGGAGGGTTGGCTTGGGGGTGCCTGTTGAAGTGCCTCGATGATCTTCGTACAACGGGCGACTTGGAGGGGAGACTCCTCGTTCATTCTCTGCTTGTCTCCCATCACATCCCAGAGATGTGGAGCTGCAAGCCCAGTGTCAGATTCCTTGATTCCGATACTCTCCTTGATTCTGTCCTCAATGGTCTTGAGGTCCTTCTCCAATTGCTTCAATGAGGAGGCGTAGGGCGCTGCTCCGTAGGTCTTAAGCACCTGGATATCACCTTCTGAAAGTGGTACAATTTTGTCTTGAGCGGTTTCGTCGTCCTCATTGGGAGCAACGTATTTGTCCCAGTCGGCTTTTGGAGGCATTCTGCTGCTGTGTCTGTCTGTGGTAGTATTGGGCTTCAGTCACTGGATGGGGGCAGGGAGTTCTAGTAGTCAGTCTGCCTTTTTTGCGGTAAATTTCGTGATGAACGAACTACTAAGTTATCTACAAAGTGCTTAGTACGATTTCTACTTTGAAAAGAGACCGTAACTGGCTAATTGGTGGTGCCTTCGGAACGTAGAAGGTGGTGGAGGGCCAGCCGATTTTTTAGCTCGAGTTTCGCCTCCGTTGAGACCACCGCGACTATATGCAGGATCGATTGTATTTGGCCATGGATGGGTTGGGCTAGATAGAGAACAAGGAATGAAAGGTGCAGAGAAAGGTGTCTATTATTGTATGTAGGTATTTAGGTATGTGATAGGCTAAACTACGGATTTAGTTTCTCTTCTTCTGTTTTTGGCGTGGTATCTTGCTATGCTATGGAGCTACTCTGGGAAGCTCCATGCTGCACACTTGTCAGCAGCATGTATGCAGTCTGAAATCAGGTCTCTAGATCATTCCGTTTAATCTGCACACAGTGTTTGGTTTATATGCCGGATATATTCCATTGGCTGCTGCTGCACGGTCCCTTTGGTACGCTTCAATTAGTTTTTACCCTTAAGAAGTTTGCTATACAATGATGGATGTATCATGTTTCAGATTCAGCAACCTAAATGGTTTCTACAGATCTAATGCTACATTGTTTTTTCTTTTTTTTTTCTTTCAATTTTAGTGTTTATTTTTGTTACTACACAGTAATATCTCAAATAATACAAGCGTTAGTTGCACCCACAGGGCAAAACTCGCTGATACGCTTACTTGGATTCACCAAAGACAGCGTCAGAAGCCTTTTGCAAGATAGACTTGTCTTCTTCTGGGGTGGCCTTACCAGCAGCGTTGTCAACAGATCCGACAACCTTGTCCTTTAAGTGTTCTGGAGTGGACTTCTCGGAGTCTGGCTTAACAGCGCTTGCAACCTTGTCACCAACTGATTGTCTACCGAAATCTGACATAATGCTTTAGTAATAGTTTTTAGATAAAGTAAGATAAGAGTAAATTGAATTTATCCTAATAAGGGAGAATAAATCCTCAGTAAAAGGAGGAGAGATTTCGTTCAATTTATAGTGTTTTTTTGACTTTATGGGTTCCGTATGGTTGCTAAGCAACTCCACACTTTAGCTTTGCCATCCTGCACAATCGGTCATCTTTGCTATGGTAGTTTGGGGGCAATTGTGTAGTAGAGCAACTTGGTTGCTCTCTTGAACTAAACACGAAGTGCGGCTCGGAATGCATGACAAGAGAAAAAATTGCCTATTTGGGAACTTGGCAGCAACATTACAGAGCGAACTAGACCTTGTTGCTACTAAGTCCACTATTTTCTCTAACTCCACGCTACACGGTGATGTAATGTTGTTATTCCAATTACAATAGAGAGAACATTCTAGAGTCCACTGAAACATTGTGGCGCAAAAAGGACACGTCTGTTAATATTTATTTTTAGTAGGCTCTTATAGTTGGAGGCACAGCTTTACATTCCTTCTCGTCCAATGTAGTGGATATGACGTCTCTGTACTCGAGCGTGACATCAGATCCACCTGTCTTCTGGTACGACAATGTATGTTTCATCCAATTAACGTCATCTCTATCCGGATAGTCTTCTCTGGCGTGTGCACCTCTAGACTCTTTTCTTGCTGCTGCTGCTGCTGCCGTTTGGGTAGCACAGGCTAACAAGTTTTGGAGCTCCAACGTCTCAACTAAATCAGAGTTCCAGATCATTGAACGGTCAGTTGTCCGGACATCCGAAAACGCGCTGTCAACCTTGGTAATATTTCTAACACATTCTTGAAGAGTCTCTTCCGTCCTGAAAACCGCGCACCCCTTCTGCATAGTCTTCTGCATGGAGGTACGGATCTCCGCTGTGCTCTTAGAACCATTGGCGTTTCTGGCTCTGTCCAAATTTTCAATCGATTTCTTTCCTAAATCTTCTGATAATTCCGTTTTGAATAGCGTGTTAGGAGCCAATTGCTCAGATATGGTGTGCGAAACTGCTCTACCAAACACCACCAAATCTAAGAGAGAATTTG
Source organism: Dujonia oleophila (assembly GCA_030563865.1). Taxonomy (NCBI): domain Eukaryota; kingdom Fungi; phylum Ascomycota; class Pichiomycetes; order Serinales; family Debaryomycetaceae; genus Dujonia; species Dujonia oleophila. The sequence continues at coordinate 37,472 of JAJMKG010000009.1, read as the reverse complement.
CACCCAATCTGTTTGCACCATGAACCGAAGCACAGGCAGCTTCTCCACATGCAAATAATCCGGGCACAACCTTGTCTTCTCCAGTACTAGGATCTTTTGTCAAAACCTCTCCACTCCACTTTGTGGGAATTCCTCCCATATTGTAGTGTACCGTGGGGATAATTGGAATTGGTTCTTTGGTAATATCGACTCCCGCAAAGATGTGTGCAGTTTCAGAGATACCTGGCAATCTTTCCTTCAACACAGCAGCTGGAATATGTGACAACTCCAAGAACATATGGTCCTTGTCAGGTCCAACTCCTCTGCCTTCATTAATCTCCATCGTAATTGCTCTTGCTACCACGTCTCTACAAGCTAAATCTTTAGCCAGAGGTGCGTATCTTTCCATAAACCTCTCTCCTTCACTGTTTACCAAGTAACCACCTTCACCTCTTGCACCTTCAGTGATTAAACAGCCTGAACCATAGATACCAGAAGGATGGAATTGAACGAATTCCATATCTTCCAATGGCAATCCTGCTCTTGCTACCATGGCATAACCATCACCAGTACAAGTATGGGCAGAAGTACACGCGAAATATGCTCTTCCATATCCACCTGTGGCAATTACTGTTTTATGAGCTCTAAATCTGTGCAAGGTACCGTCTTCTTGATTGTAAGCAATGACTCCGACGCATTCATTGTCTTGCATTAACAAATCTAAAGCGAAGAACTCAATAAAGAAGTGAGTGTTGTGACGTAAAGATTGGCCATATAATGTATGTAAAAGGGCATGTCCTGTCCTGTCAGCAACGGCACATGTTCTGTAAGCCTGACCACCTTTACCGTATTCTTTCGTTTGGCCCCCGAAGGCTCTTTGGTAGATTCTTGATTCCGAATTTCTGGAGAAAGGAACCCCATAGTGTTCCAATTCGTAGATTGCCTTAGGAGCCTCTCTCGTCATATAATGGATTGCATCTTGGTCACCGAGCCAGTCAGAACCTTTTACAGTGTCGTACATATGCCAATGCCAATCGTCTTTGTGCACATTACCCAATGCTGCATTTATGCCTCCCTGGGCTGCAACAGTATGTGATCTCGTAGGAAAGAGTTTAGATATACAAGCGGTTTTGAAACCAGCTTCTGCTAATCCAAAGGCAGCTCTCAAGCCTGCACCACCAGCACCTACAACTATACAGTCATATTCATGGTCAACGATATGATAATTTTCCCCGACAAACTTGGCTGCATTGGTAGTCTTTCCCTTGACTCCTTCACCAATAACCTGCGAGCGCCTTGAGGAAATTGAGAAACAGCGCTTTGATAAAGCAGAAGCAGAATGCTTAGCAAAGTACATACTAAATAGCGTACTTTAAGATAAACTAAGTAAAGGAACCATTTCGTTTACTGTGTCAACTTTGAACACAGTTATACAAAACACAAGTATACCATTATAATACCCGCCAATCATATCCCAACAATTACTCAATTGCACCAATTTGATGCATCGCGCCAATGTACTCGCAACATCCGGAACCTCCATTCTGTATGAGTATTAGTTTTATCCTGAGGCAAAATCATGGATAAGGATAAGAGTAGTAAATCTTTCCCGTGGATAAGTCGTTGGTGAACCCCTTGTGTATCTTTCCGCTCTTTTGCAACTGCACTTGCCGAGCCGGAATCTTTTCGCTTTTCCGGAACTTCTGGAACATCGGATCCTGCTGCATTTATTTTTTAAGTGATGCATTTTGACGTATGCACCATCTCCATGCACAGCGAGAAGATGAGATGAGCGATAGAAGGTTGCAACTCAGACTACTGAAGCCTACAAATAATGTCTTTCTAAGTTCGTCTATTCTTTATTACAAAGCTTCCACGCCAAACAAAGTGTTATTTATCCTTTTAACTTCTTCAACCAATTCTTCTCTCTTTCCAGCTTCATCAGTCATCATGAAGCCCATCATCTTAAGGCCGAGGGTACTAAGCTGAGCGGAAAAAGTATCTATTCTTTCGTTCAAGTAGCTCGCGTCGCCTCTATCCAGCTTTGTTAAAAACTTGAAAAGATTGATCATAAGTTGCAAGTTACTATTGAACTCAACCAAGTTAAGTGGAGCACTTGCTTTTCCGCTTTTCTCCAAGTTGACTAGTCCATCTATTAAAGTGTTTAAGCTGTACTTGACCACCTGGAATAGTTTCAGGTACCAAAACAGAGTGCTCAAGGAAAATCCAATAACTTTCTTTCTATCTTCGCTCTCGCCATTTCTCTTCCTATTGTAGTTCCTTTCATCGTAGTGCATAAGTAATGTGAACGAGTTTGATAGGAATTGGAGAGTAAATTGAAAGGACTCGCTAAGTGAAATCTGGTCCAATTCAATTAAGAAGTAATAGTAGTTTAAATTCACATGAGAAATATATTCCTCTGGAGCGTCATAGTTAGAACTGTGAATCACTCGGCTGATACCAACCCTCCATCTTTCGATATTCGATGAAAGCTCCTTGATCTGTCCACATTTAGATTCACCTGATTTGGATAACTTTAACGAAAGTAGGCGGTTGATCAACATACTATACTCGATTTCTTTGTTGTTCAAGTTGAACAAGCATTCCGAAGAATCTTGATTATTGATATTGTCAGTAAATGGTAAAGGCAAGCCAATAAAGTCATCATGGGGCGTTTGACTCGGTCTTTTTAAGAGCAAGGAGATTGTCTTGTCGAGATTATAGATGGACCAAAATAAAGCCTGTTCTTCAATATTTTTGGCATCATTGTAGATGTTCAATTTTATGGCACTACGAGACAATATACCTAGCAACTCCCAGCATTGTTCTATAGAGTCCTTCTTATACTGATTCAACTTGAAAAGTACTAGCAAAAGCATTAGCCTCAAACCTTCCAAAGATTCGAAATTCAATACGTCTACAATGTCTTCGATGTTCTTCTCACTGAAATATTGTCCAAATAGTGTCGAGTGGGTAGACATATCGTGGATGAGGCACCCAATGCTCAACATGAGGTACACATCCAAGTTAATAATGGATTCCTGAGTGAAGTCTAGCTCTTTAAAAGTAGACATAAACTTGCCTTGGTCAATGAAGGGACACCTAGTCTCATAATTGTGGAAGAAGTTGATAAGAAACCGGGTCGGGAGATCAGGGTCTGAAATGGATTTCATGGTAATGAACTCTTCCTTGAGGTTTGCAAGATGTTTTGGCTGCTTTATGGTTTGTAAATCAAGCTTGTAAGCCAAACTAGTTGGTGGCCCGCCACTCCTCTGAGATTTAATGTCCGAAACTCCAATCCGGGGTAATTTTGGGATCATACTTGGTCTACTATGGCCATTAAGAGTGACATGAGCTTCTTGTTCGTGAGAAATCAACGACGAGATAGAAACGAGCTTATGGGCTGCAAGCTCCTTTTCTTGTTCATCGGTCAATGATGCCTTCAAGGAAGAGGTTCCACCTTCCTTCTGAGTGAAATACTCCGAATCTTTCGAGCCGCCGCCAGCGCCGTTTTTGTTGAAATGATTGGAGTGAATGTCGCCAATTAAACGTTCATTTTCCGACACTGACAACTTCTTTCTACGTTTATTGGATCTATTAATGTACTCACAAGGTACTCCAGATTTCGTGCAATTTGTACATTTAGGGTACTCTCTCAGGCATTTTTTCTTGAGCTTGTAGCATCTACCACAGCTGCTTGCGTGGTGACTGGCAGAACCGTTGACCGGGGAGTCTTCCGACTTGGCAGCAGTAACCGAGGTAAAGGGTGCCACCTGGAGAGGAATAGACACTTCCTTCCTTATGGCTTGAATTGCTGGGGATTTTGGTGTGGACGTATTGGGCTTCGGCTTAGGTTGCGCGTCAATTGCTGTGTGCGCATTGCCGACCAGTTTGGGCACATCGGACCCCGATGAGCTGGGTTCTTCCGACGACTTATCCTTAGCATCGGTGCCCTCGACACCCTGGCGAAGGTTAGAGGACGCTTGCTGGAATGGGGAAGCATAGTTCAACCGAAATTTGGTGGTGATGGCACCATTTCCCATCAGTTTTTGGTAGTAGTAATCCATGGTGACTCTTCTTCTGTATAGGAATTTGTCAGATCGGAGTTGAAGTCTATTTTTTTCACGATTCAGGTCACCTTTTTTCTCTCTTTTTTTCTCTAATTTAAGCAGAAGGGATATAATTTCCTGGTAGTGTCACTTTCAGCCTACAAACAAGCCGTAAAAATCAAACAAAAAGTTATGTTGTTGTCTGGTTCAAGAGAAGAAGAAAAACGTTGGTATGGTTGCGCCGATGGAAAAAGAAGCGGGGCCGCCCTCATCCCACGATCGCCCGCTGGAGCAAAAAAATTACGCAAAGTGTGGGAAATCGGATCTTCGTCGCTCAATGTGGAAATTAGCCAAAGTCACGTGACGCCAGCCATCTGAGAAGTGCTCCGCTAGCAGGTAGATAAGCAGTTCAGTTCAGGTCTCTGTACAAGCAGATGGAGCAGTTGACACCTGTGGGTCCAATCGGGAGAAATTTGTACAACAGAATGAAGATTGCCATGTTTTTTTGTGGTGGTTCAGCTTGCACCTGGTCAGACTTTCGGCGCTAGTGCGAACTGTGGAAAGTGCGGCTCTTCGTGGACCCGCCTCGAGAGCCCCAGCTCATACAATGAATCGAGAAGGAAGTATCGCCTTCCCACACCAGATTAGTTTACATATGCAGTCCTGGTAGGCCGTTTTCACTTGGAATGTTGACTCTCGAGAAATTTGGTGAAGATCGACTATTGTCCACACTATCTCATAAAAAGCTTACAGCAGCCACAGCTGGTAGTGCACATTGCACTTCCACTACGGAGTGACCACCAGGAGGCTCTTCGAATAGCTGCAACTTCGACTGGTACATTTCCACCAGCCAGCACAACAGATCAACGTTCGATAACCTGAGGTAACCTCTACTGTACTACGATGATTCCGTTCAATCCAATCGTAGTTCCTACACGCCATTTCCAATGCTATTACTACCACTCTTATTACAGCTATTTACACGTCTATATGCAGTCTTCTCACATTCATTTCTTTCTTTCTCGCTTTTTTTTTTTTTTTTTTTTTCTTTTGGCCTTTAGGTTCCATACCTCTTACAGTGTTATACAGGTGCTCAAGCAGTCGATGCCTGGCTTTCTTGCACTTGCTGTTCTTCTGCCAACTGTCTTTCCCTTTGGAACGCTTCCACAGCCTTATCTCTCAATTCGTCCAACAATATAGTCTGATGCTTGGGGTTATGGGCAGGTAAGCTTTCATGGTGCACATCTTCTGGCCAGTGCTTGTCTTCACCTTTTCTCCATAAGTTTTCCCACATGATCTTGGTGTTTTCCAAGCCAAATTCGTCAATAACATGGCTCAAATCTGCAACGGCCTCTTGTGAGTACGTGGGTCTGTATTGGCCCGAGTACCAAATGTTCCCATCTTCGTTTTTTTTCCTGAAATCTTGTGCATCCTTCTTCAACTCGATATCTCTAGCGTTTCTGAGCTGAACTAATCCTTCATAAGCAGCAAGAGCATATTCATAGTTCTCAAACTCTGCTACAGCCATTATCCTCCAGAGATCATTTCTTCTGGAAGGTTTTCTATTTTGCCAGTTAGGTCTTATGAATTGTTCGTCGATCTGATCTTGATGGTATGCTGGGACTTGAGAGTACAAAACCTGACCAGAAAATAAATTCTTGAAAAGGAACACTTGTGGAGCCAAGTTGAGCCTTTGGAGGTCTTCTACAGTCTTCTTGCCCTGGGCGATTCTGGCACCGTTAATCTTCCGGGTTTTGAGGTGCTCGATCAAAGCCTTTCTGGCCCTCTTCTCTGCGGTAGTCTTATAGGCCATTTTTGCACGATTATAGGCTGGGTAGTGGGTGTTCTAATCTTTGCAGTCATTCGTTGCAGGTTTTTTTACATTTTTCACTGTCGTGAGCTGGGGAGAGAGGGTCGTGCACGGACTGAAAACACAAAATCGATCCAATGTGCGGTTATATGCAGGGTGGGTCCCTTCTGGTAGCCTGGAGTGAGTCCATGCTGTAGAGTAGTGGTATTCCGCTGTGTACGTATAATTTGGGAGTGGTTGAAGGCTAGCATTCTATTTCGGAGCAGCCCCTTTCCCCCAGTTTACCTTCTGGCTTCCTTTTTTTAAGTTTCCGTTTTTTATTTGCTTGTTTGCCTCCGCTCTAGTTTGGTTGCAAATCGAGTCCTCGCCTAATTAGCTTTATTTTTCGGGATAAAGTTTGACGCCTTAACCACACCATGTTATCCCAGCAAAATCCCAGCCGTATAGGGGTAGAGGTGCCTGTGATGCAGATGCGAGCGATTGCAGAGTTATTTTCCGGTTGACAGGTCCCATCGTCTCCCTTTGTTTTCCTTTTTTTTTTTTTGACAGCACTCCACTCTTTCTTCAACGGCGGGCCTGCCCCTGCATAAGCAAAGCACGAAATTTCACCACTGGCGGCTACCAAAAATAGTTGACAGGTATAAATGTTGGAACAGCTTGAGCAGTTGAAGGCAGGCAACATGTTTTCCCTAGTGGTATTCGTGTTGATTTTTGCAGGATTGTTTACTGTGTCGTACACATTTACATACAACCATAATCTCATACCGTCATATTTGAGTCCTGGCAGGATAGCCAAGTCTAACATCAACCAATACAAAAATGAAATTGAGTACTTGTACAAGGTTAGTTTAATCGCGTTGAAAATAGATCCAGACGAGGAAGACCAGGCAGGTTCAAATCACCTCGGCCATAATGCAGAATCTATAAACAGTGCCGCCAATAAGCTATACAATACTATCGTGAAGATTATCTTTTCGTGTGGGGTGTCAGCCAGCGGGATGTTGGTGATTCTTATACTATGTGAATTGATCGAACTCTTTGATTCTGGCGCAAGACTTTTCTTTTTCCACACCGTGATAAATCTCTTGATATTGCTTCTCACTGTAGTGCAACCGTATGTAGTGATAAGCTTAGTGGTATTCCAGAAGATTTCCCCTTCTCAATTGTCTGCCAAACTGGGGCTTTTGGTATTCTTCACCTTGTACATGGCGTGGTTTTACGCGTTGAACAAGTTTGGTGCCCTTTCGTCGGAGTTTATCCCAGAAAGTGCACTCAACGAGGGAATACTTCTTCTGTCGTCTAAGACGTTGATAGAAAGAAAGATCAATGAGGTTTCTATAGCTGGGATTACAATCATGGCGGTGCTATCTGGGGTCGGCTCGATGTCAACGCCCTACAGACAGTTACCGCAGGTGTATAAAAAGTATGCCAAAGGTTTAGCCTCGTCCCTTAGACGGAAGTCGAAAGTCACTCAGCAAGAATTGAATAATTTGATACAATCGTTCAACAATACGCAGTCGTTGATCGATAAGCGGAAGTTCCAGCTTGGACGGCTACTCGAAAAGAACTCGGAAACCATTCACAATGGGAACAACTTGAACTACTCTATGGGTACAAGTAATAGCACCATTGTCAATGGTGATAATTCCGTTCACTCGTTGCATTCGCTGAACCAGCTGAAGCTCGGTGGGCTCTTCAATAAAGTGCAGTCCTTTGCTTCCCTTTCTTCCCTAGCAAACTTGGCGAGTAGAAAAGACTCTGAAGAAACTGAACTTCTGAATGAAATAGAATCGCTAAAGACTTTGAAAACCCACATATACGATGATTTCCTCAAACGTCTTGATAAGTTCAAAGTAGAGCAAGATGAAAGCAGGAATAAATCAGTAGTTAAGCTTCTCTTGAGCTGGTTCGATTGGGGCTTTGGCCTCTATTGCATATATAGGATATTCAACGTAATATTCATTAAATTGCCCTACCAAGCTTACTACTCTGGAACTAGGGATAGCAGCGCTGAAGACGGTATTGGTGCTAGTAACGATGCTCTCGCAATCACAATAGCGAAGCTTGTGCTTTCATTTCACTCTCTTCCAATAACAGAGAGCCAATTGGTTTACCAAGTAAGTTTTCTACTTTCGGGTGGATTGTTCCTTTGCTCGATCACCAACGTCTTGACGACTTTACGCTCATTTAAAAAGTTTGTCCCCAGCGTGGGAAAGTATACCACCCTGTCTATGACTTGGTTGAAGCATTTGTTAATACTGGAGTTGCTCGGTATCTACGTTATGTCAACTGCATTGCTTATTAGAACAAACTTGCCAGAAAACTTATCTAATCAAGTGTCGAAAATTCTATCCCTCACAGGCACTTCGTCTTCTTCAACACCCAAGCATACTGCAGTTCAGGAAGTTGCGTTCATCGACTCTTGGTTTGATCGAGTTTTTGCCATTACATGTGTAGTAACATTAATCCTGTTGATACTAAGAAACTATCTTGATGAGGACGATAGAGATGATGAATTTGATGAAGAATCGATGATCGAAACTGGGAAGTTTGTTTAGACGCCAAGTCTTGTAACATATATTTGCACCTTCTTCCACAGGTCTCTACGTTTCAAGTTTTTTTTCAACATGATAAAGCTAAAAACGTACAAGGAGTCACAGTGGCATACTGATGAAATCGTTAACTGGCAACGGTAATGAATTAAATAAATACATCTATATTGTCATATATACTAAGAAATTTAAACATTTTTCTTTGAATCTCCCTTTTCAAGTACAAGATCAGACCATTTTGGAGATCCCATTTTGAAGTAAGCAGTAATCTGGGAAAATGGGTAAGCAGTTTCGTTTCTACCATTTGAAGTGTACCAAGAAACACAGCCACCGATTTTAGTCCCGAACACTTTCTGTCTCAAAATTGCCTGTATCCTCTCATTCCACTCGTCATAAACACTAGCCTTGACAGCTACAGAGTTGTAAGTTCCATCCAAAATTTTAGGTGCTACCTTACCAAAATATCTGGCACCGTTTTCCAAGGCCAACACGACGGATGAATGCCCAGTGGCAGAATTTGGACCACCTAAAATGAACAAATTTGGAAAATCTTTCACAAGTATAGTCTCATATGCCGCAGCACCTTCCTTGTTCCACATCTCGTTTACAACTGAACCATTCCTTCCGATGAAGTTGAATGAATTGAAAGCTTTCTTCAAGTCATATCCAGTACAAGCTACAATAATATCAGCAGGAACACGAGTTCCACTTTTCAATACTACGTGGTGTTCTTCAATGTAGTCAATACCATCATTGGTTAAATCAACTCTAGGATCGTGCAAAGAGGGCAAGTAGACATAATCATAGATCATTCTCTTGCATCCGATTTTATAATCGGGAATAAGTACATCGTGGTACTTCTTAGGAGCTGTACTCTTCATATAGTGTGAGGCTTGCTTAGTATTGATCCAGCGCACAATACGAGCCCAAAATCCAGTTCCATTGTACAAGGGATACTTCGATTCTGCGATCATGACAATCAAATAACGAACGAATAAAATTCCCCATCTATGGAATGATAATAAACGATATAAAGTATAAGCAATAGGTGGTAAAGGAGGCATAATCCAGTGCTTCGATCTAACAACCTGTTTGATCAGTTTAGGTTCATGAGTATCCAACAAAGCAGGGATCACTTGGGCTGCAGAGCAACCGTTTCCTACCACAACGACATTTTTACCTTTGAAATCAACTTCATGTCTCCAAAGTGCTGAATGCATGTACTCACCTTTGAAATTTTCAAGGCCCTTTGCCTTCAATTGACTAGGATATACTAATCCTCCTTGACATACAACAACAAGTTTGGAAATGTGAACCAATTTTTGACCGCTGTCCAAATTTCTTGCAGTTAAAATCCAATCTGCAGTGTCTTCTCTATATCTTGCTTCAGTGATAATAGTTCTGAATTTTCCATGGTCTTCGATATTATGTTTCTCTACCACCTTTTTGATGTACTCCTGCATTTCATACTGTGGGGGTCTCAATGCACTCCACAGCGAGTTCAATTCACTGGAGAAGGAGTACCAAACAGCTGGTATATCAGATGCACATCCGGGGTACGTATTAGCGTACCAGGTACCTCCGAAATCTGCATGCTTCTCGAATATTACATAATCTTGTTCTTTGAGTTCTTTAATGCAAGTTAATGCAGCACTCAATCCCCCAAAGCCACCACCAATAATAGAAATCTTCGATTCAGAATGAATGACTGGAAGGGAATCATCTTCAGGTACCCATGGGTTTGGGCCTAAAATTTGGTCAGCATCTTCGTATTTGCATCTAAACTTTGTAGGATCTTCATGTGATATATTCTCAAGCCTAACCGTAGACATGCTGCAGAATTATAATATAGATAAGAAGGAATTGATTCGATATTAATATACCAATATACTGAAAAGCTTTTTTCGAAATTGAAAACACTCCTTCTTTTCATCTATATATATATAAAGTTCAATTACTTTGGTGTAGATATAAATGGTGTTGATTAGTATGCATTGTGCGGAGTTATCTGAGGAGATTGTGCTCCGTATTTAGAAAGTCCCTGAAAAAAAAAAAAAAAAAAGGGTCCGCATGCAAATTATTCACATGATTGTGGGGTGAAACTGCTCCATACTACTGGCGATGCTGCATCTTTCATTCTTATAATGGTTTAGTGGACACACAGTAGGCTCCTCCACCTAGGCAGCATTTTACCCCGGATTCGAGAGAAGCCATTCTATGCAAATGCTTTGCAAATGCTATGCAATGCATAATATGCATTTCGCATATTTTGATGAAGTTAAATTAACACAATTGCCAGATCAGTTTCGGAGAGACTACGCTGCTGTTAATAACCTGGAGGACTACAGTAGGAGTGGTAAAACATATCAGCTGGTTTTCATCACGGTTCGCTATTTCCGGTAGCCTGCGGGGCAACTAAAGTGAATCTCCACTGATTATCCGATTTGAAATACTGGAAATACTTGCAACTCTTTGATATTTGTTTGTTCCGTGGGTATTCGTATACTCACGTACAACTTTAAAAAAATATTTACCTCGGTTTAGAACGAAATTACCTTAATGGGTTCCAAAAAATAGAAAAAAATAACTTGGCCCTACAATTAAGCTGAACATAGTGGGCGCTGCATAGCGAACAAAAACCTCAATTGCAGATACCATAACCGAGGCAAGAAAAAGACGAAATGTGCTTTTGTTCTTCTTTAGAGGGCGGTGCAGAATTCGATATGTTTGCAGGAGATTGGTGCAAGGGCTAGTTTGGGGAACAGTGAATTCTTTCTCCTTTCTCTTTTCTTTTTCTTACTTTTTCTGGGGCCCATCTGCAGCCCGCACTGATTGAGGGTTGCAGCCAAAAAGTCAGGGGCAGCTTTTTGCCCTTTGTTATCGGTAAACTGTGGTTTTATTGTAAAGCAGCTGTTGTGTCACTGTTTTAGGCGAGAGCGATGTGGTTGTTCTTTGACTCAAGCGGCTAATATTGATGAGCATCAACGAATGTGTCACTTTCCAATACTTCTTCAACAAGTAACGTGATCGCCAAGGGTCAAAAGAGGGAATAGCGCCCCTCCCCTCCGTACGTTTGTTTTTCTGCGCACTGTAAATGTGTCACTTTGAGCCTGAGTATCCACTAACACAATTGAAAGGAGGAGGCAATCAGAACAATGCGCTAGTTACTTGGGGTCCAATCTGTCTTTAATACCGGGGACCAATGCTAGGTCATGGAATATGTACCCTTAAAGCGTCCAAGACAACTAAAAAAATACATAATAGCCACTCTCCACACCTTGGCCCACCTCTTACCACTCTTTACCAGTCTTCTCTATCAGACCAGTGCTACTCAGTCTTAAAACTCTGTTCTCATTAACGATATACTCTGCTTTTACCAACTCAGTCATCATTCGCCACCCCAGCTTATATCCCACGCCAGTACCAGTACTAGTACCTTGGCTACCTCTTGAGTCATCAACAGGTCGTGCACGATGGCTAAACCTTTACAGCAAAAATTGCATACAAGTTTACGAGTGGAAAATTGGACCCTTCAACAGGTCTCTTTCCATTAGTAAGAATCACCAACTTCAAGATTTCGGTACTTCCCCGTCTTAAGGTTAATTGTAGGTTACCCCGTGCACATTCCAATACGAGAAGAAGAATGTCCACCAACGCTAAAACCACCATCCCGTTCTCGAGAGATGCCCTCGACCAAGTGTTGAAAAGAAGATTCTTTTTTGCACCAGCATTTGAAATTTACGGAGGAGTTTCCGGTTTATACGACTATGGTCCACCAGGTTGTGCCTTCCAGGCCAACATTGTCGACACCTGGAGAAAGCACTTCATCCTCGAAGAAGATATGTTGGAAGTAGACACCACCATGTTGACCCCTCATGAAGTGTTGAAGACTTCGGGCCATGTAGACAAGTTCGCCGACTGGATGTGTAAGGACTTGAAGACCGGAGAAATCTTCAGAGCAGACCATATTGTTGAAGAAGTCCTCGAAGCCAGATTGAAGGGTGACAAAGAGGCCAGAGGTGTTGTCCAGGAAGCTGTAGAAGAGTCCGACGACAAGAAGAAGAGAAAGAAGAAGGTCAAGGAGATCAAGGCCATCAAGTTGGACGACAAAGAAGCTGCTGAGTACGAAAACATCTTGGCGCAAATCGATGGTTTCTCTGGCCCTCAATTAGGTGAATTGATCACCAAGTACAAGATCACCAACCCAGCCACCGGTGGTGTGTTGGAACCTCCAGTGGAGTTCAATTTGATGTTCGAGACCGCAATTGGTCCATCCGGTCAGTTGAAGGGTTACTTGAGACCAGAAACCGCCCAGGGTCAGTTCTTGAACTTCTCCAAGTTGTTGGAGTTCAACAACGAGAAGATGCCATTTGCTTCCGCATCCATTGGTAAGTCTTTCAGAAACGAAATTTCTCCTAGAGCCGGTTTATTGAGAGTCAGAGAGTTCCTCATGGCTGAAATCGAGCACTTTGTGGACCCTAACGACAAGTCACACTCCAAGTTCGAGTCTGTGAAGGACACCAAGTTGAGATTCTTGCCTAAAGATGTCCAGGAGTCTGGTTCTACGGTTGTCATTGAAAAGACTGTCGGTGAAGCTGTTGCCTCTGGTATGGTTGATAACGAAACTTTGGGTTACTTCTTGGCTAGAATCTACCAATTCTTGTCAAAGATTGGTGTGGATGCTAACAGATTGAGATTCAGACAGCACATGTCCAACGAAATGGCACATTATGCTGCTGACTGTTGGGACGCTGAATTACACACTTCTTTCGGTTGGATTGAATGTATCGGTTGTGCTGACAGATCCGCCTACGATTTGAGTGTCCACTCGGCCAGAACCAACGAAAAGTTGATCGTCAGACAACCCTTGGCCGAACCATTGACTGTGGAAAAGTTTGAAATTGACATTGCCAAGAAGAAGTTTGGTCCAAAGTTCAGAAAGGACGCCGGTGCCGTTGAAAAATGGTTGTTGGCCAGAACCCAATGTGAATTAGAAGACTTAGCCAAGGAGTTGAAGGACCAGGGCAAGATCACCTTTGAAGTATCAGGCGTAGAAGGTAAGATTGAATTGGACACCGAGTTCGTCAAGATCGAAAAGGTAACCCGTACTGAACACATCAGAGAATTCACTCCAAACGTCATCGAACCATCCTTCGGTATCGGTAGAATCATCTACTGTATCTTCGAGCATCAATTCTGGGCCAGACCAGAAGATGAAGCCAGAGCTGTGTTGTCCTTGCCACCATTGGTTGCTCCAACTAAGGTGTTGTTGGTTCCATTGTCTTCCAACTCTGAGTTGCAGCCAGTTGTCAAGCAAGTTTCAGCAGCTTTGAAGAAGGAGTTGATCCCATTCAAGATTGATGACTCTTCTGCTTCCATCGGTAAGAGATATGCCAGAAACGATGAACTTGGTACTCCATTCGGTATTACCATCGATTTCGAATCTGTCAAGGACTTATCTATTACTTTGAGAGAAAGAGACTCCACGAAGCAAGTCAGAGGTTCCGTTGAAGACGTTATTGCGGCCATCAAGGACATCACCTATGAAAACAAGTCTTGGACCGAAGGTACCAGCAAGCTTTCTCCATTTGAAACCCAAGCTGCTGAGTAAGTATAGATATAAGTAGGTAAATCTGTAAATAATATGGAAACAAGGAAAGTCAATGAAATAGTAGAGCTTCTTCTTATCACAGAGTATCCAGCAACCGGCAATGGGACAACGGAAATCATCAGGCTTCTGTATAAATTTTTATATGAACGGAGATCCTGGGGACTCCTTTGATCTTGATACATAGGAGTGATGTTGGGACTAGGTTGGCCGATGCTACCACAGCTAGTCGAAGGACAAGTGGTAATTTCTTCTGAAGTAGAATCAAGCCTAAGGTGTTTAGGACGAAGAACATCGCAAAGTCGCCATTTGTAATGGTGGCTAGTGGATGTTTTCTTTCTACTGTGAGTGAGAAATAGACTGGATACACGAGGCACGCTGTATACACGACGTAGTCTAACATCAGAGTGCTTGTCTTCACAGAATAGGAAACACTACAGGTAAAAAGTTTGCAGCTAAAAAAAAAAGTGCTGCAATAAATTTATTTGTGGCATTTTATCAAGAATTTCCTAATTGGGACTCTGCTGCAGTATATGGTTGCACTGGGACCTCTCGATGGGTCAGGAAGTGGTTGGGACCTCTTGATCTGCCAGGGAATGGATGAAGAGCATCTTTCTGAGAGCGGCTGTTAAAAGAAGAATAGAATTAGGGGTCTGATCAAAAGTGCTACAAATTTTTAATAATAATTTATCACAATTCACTAAATACCAGCAACCGCTGCCTTACTCATTTTTTTCAGTTTTTAATACTTTTTAGCATTTATTTTTCTTTAAATTTTCCATTATTTATTGCTTTATCTGTTCCCTATAAGTTCCTGTTATATGTTAGCCTCCAGTAGTTACATTCCGCTTGCAGAATCAGAGTCGTACTTTTCCAGAGCAGATTCTTGAACGTACCTCAGTTTTTTCCTCTTTTGAGTCTCAGTGATTGCAATGAGAATGACCGAAATAAGAAGAGCTGCTACTGAGCCCCACGCAATTCCAAATACTTTTCCACCGATTGCAGCACTAAGACCATCGTCGTTGTACCTCTTGACTGTGTACACATGAACATATGTTTCAAGGGCACATCCAACGATAGAAAGGAGGAAACTGACTATGGTAAAGAAATGAGACACATGTAACAAGAAACTGATTGGTAAGATGAATGTCACGAATATACATGGCATAGAAATGAACGACAAAATAACTGCCACGAGTAATAAGATGTATCCAGCTCTTGAAATATTCTTAATGGAACCTTGCTTGCTATCTAATCCACTATCTGTTACATTGATGTAGGATGTGTCGTATTCAAAGGCGAATTTGTTGTCAGTACAGCCTGAGTTGTTGTTGTCGCTGATACCGCAGACCCCAAAGTTAGTCCATCTTACCCCCAGTGTTGAATCTTTGTTGGATTTAACTTGAGACCAGTACAATTGGTTGAATGGTGCCTTCTCGTTTACACCTACCAATACTGTAAAAATCAAAAGTACAAAGGCTGCAAATGTGGTGAATAAACTTAAAAATAAAAGTCCTCTCATAGCGTGAAATATCGAACTTACAAAGAAAATACGGTGCAAGAAATTATATTCCCATTTTTCGGCAGTCTGGTGGATCATCTACATTTTTTATACTTTTGCTAGCAAGGTCCCCTTTCTTTCAGCCTTTCTGGGCTTGCTTTGTTCTTAATTTTAAGCTATTTTATTTTTAGCGGCCTGAGGCTCAACGCCTGCGGCTAGTCACAACTTAAATGTGACGTGAGATCAAGAAAATAAGTGCTCAGCAATTATTGTTTTAATATGGGGGGATACTAGCTCCCGTTGGCTTGGCTCACACACCAATGTTGCCTGGTAAATAGTCCAGTAAGCACTAGTGATCGTTGCCTTCTTCCACCTAGAACTGATCTGATCTCGTCCCTGGCTTAAGGTATCTTGCGAAAACTTTTCAGGGGTGGTACCATCCTATGCTGGTTGCAATACCAATTTGGAAAGTGTACATGCGGGTGTAAGGATGTGGTAGTATCTCAGCAAGGTAGTAACCATGGAGGCTATGTGCACGACACACACATGGTACTAAGACATACTCCAAGAAGTTTGACGAGTAAAAATAGAATGTAATTGGATGCATTGTCGGCTCTAAAGGAGGTAGTTGGGCGAGCACCGGCAATACCTCCGCGCATCCATGATCTTATCCGGTTCAATGATCTTATCTGAGTGTGTTAAATTTAGCTTTGAGTATTGCGCAAATTCTCTTTTTCAGAAAAGTGGTGACTTGGTGTATGGGTTTTACTGTGTCAATTTCTGAAGCCATGCTATGGTTAACCTAAAACGCTGACAGTAGGCTAAACTGACTGAACTGCGGTGAATTTCTCTCTGTTGCTAATTTCAGACTGTGTGCGCAAATGGTTGTATATTAAAAAAAAAAGTCATTGTATGAGTCTCTAAGCCAGCATTCTAGAACGGAAGCAAGGTGAGTAAAATTTCAGATGACGAGTCCATTGCCATATGTAACTTTGCGGCTACTCTTTGTATATGTGAGCGAAATTAAAAATCTATAACCAGTAGTTGTACTCTAATGGCCATTGTTCATCGTAGCTAGGACACTTAGTGTTGCTTTTGTCTACTCAAACCTACCACTTTATCCGACATTGTCCATTGCAGGGCCCTGGTGCCCAAATGGTATTGTCAGGTATGATAAAGATGCGCTACTTTTGAAAAAGGAGCCGTCATTCAGAGTGTATGGTCTCTGAAATTTGTCAAACGCAACAATGTTTAAAGTAGAGGATAGGATATTGCTTTGCCAACAACTGTGGTGG
This sequence comes from Dujonia oleophila, assembly GCA_030563865.1. Classification (NCBI taxonomy): domain Eukaryota; kingdom Fungi; phylum Ascomycota; class Pichiomycetes; order Serinales; family Debaryomycetaceae; genus Dujonia; species Dujonia oleophila. The sequence goes on along the minus strand of JAJMKG010000009.1, from coordinate 20,678 downwards.
ATTTGAGCGTCACGACCAGAGAAACTCTAATAGGCAGTGGTGTCTGCCCGCGTTTTGAGTAGGAAGCTCACGTACTAGCTGGGACGCATTTCCCGACATCTTCTTCATCAGACTCTACGACTCTAGTACTAAGGCGGAATGCCCCGTTGGATCTATTTCATCATAGAATTCGATATTGTGGTAGGCTATTGTTCTTTTCGACTACTCCGTAGTTCAGCTCTTGAAATCTCGCAGATGGTGCACATTCACTTTCCTTCTCATTGAGGTAGCTGCTAACTTTCACTATAGGGTTGCCAAACCTCTTTCTGGTGTAGACTGTGGGCACTTAAAGCTCTACATTATGTAGAACTAAGATTCTACACCCGTATTCGCTTAAGCTTTTTATCCAGCACTGCCATGAAAATCGGAAGATTTTCACCTGCCCTATCTCCATTATAGATTACATATTGCAGTAATGAGCCATTAAAGAATATCACGTCTCACTGACTGGTTGGAGCTTACAATCGGGTCAAAAACGTCCACAGCTGGAGTCTGGGGTATTCACGAGCTATGGGGTGCATAACATTCACCAAGCAGTCGTCAAGAGCTAAAGAAAATTGTCAGACCTTTGTATATATTCTGATTTGAACGCAGATTTTGAGGATCCCATTGATCTTGATATATGGGAGACATGTTGGGAATGGGTTAGCCACTGCCACCCAAGCTAGTCAAAGGATGGTAATTGCTTCTGATGTAAAATCGAGCCGAGGTGCATAGGACAATAAACTGCGCAAGGGCCCCACCTCTAACGGCGGATAGCAGATGTTCTCTTTCACTTATCAGTGAGACGCAAACTGGATATGACGAAGTACACACCATGGAGTCTAATGTTGTTCGATGTGTCGTCAAAAAGGAGAGAGCACCACTTGGTAAAAAATTGCAGCTAAAAGAAGTGCAGCAGCGATTTACTTGCTGCATTGCATCAAGAATTTCCTATTTGGGATTCTGCTGCAGTAGTGAAGGTTGCATAAGTACCCTGAAAGGCTTTTGATGGGCTAGAGAGTAGTTGGAATGCTTATTAATAAGAGCTGCTGTTAAAAAAGTGAGAGCATTGAGGGTTCAATCGAAGCAAGAGGTCCTTCATAAGAAAAAAAACTATAATATGACCACATTTCATTACCTACCAGCTACCACTGCCTTATTCGCTTTTCTTTCTTGATTTTAATATTATGGACGTTTATTTTTTATAATTTTTTTCTATTCATCTGCCTGCTTTTTAGGTTTTCTTGCTATATGTTAGCCTCTAATAGCTAGATTCAGCGTGTGGAATCAGAGTCGTACTTTTCTTGACCAGATTTATGAATATTCCTCCGCTTTTTCCTCTTTTGTGCCTCAGTGATTGCAATGAGAATGATTGAAACAATAAGAGCTACAACTGCACCCCACGCAATTCCAAATGCTTTTGCACCTGTAGCAGCACTAAGACCATCGTCGAGGTACCTTGTAACTGCGTACACGTGAACATATGTTTCAAGTGCACAACCAACAATTGCTAGGATGAAGCTAACGATGGTACAGAAGAAAGAAACGTGAATCAAGAAACTGACTGGCAAGATAAACGTCATGAGTATTGATGGGATAGAAAGGAAGGAAAATCCAACAGCTACGACTAATAAAATGTAGCTTGCTCTTGAAATACTCTTAATTGAGCCCTTTTTACTATCTAGGTCACTATCACTTACATTCATGTAGGTTGTGTCGTAAGCAAAGGCGAATTGGTTATCAGTACAGTTGGAATTCTTGTTATCACTAATTTCACAGACCCCAAAGTTAGTCCATCTTACCCCCAGTGTTGAGTCTTTACTGGTTTTAACTTGAGACCAGTACAACTGGTCGAATGGTGCCTTCTCGTTGATCCCAATTAATACCGTAAAAATCAAAAGAACTAACCCTGCCAAAGAGGTGAATATGCTTAAAAATAAAAGTAACCTCATAATGTCAGAAAAGTCGAACTTACAAAGAAAATACGATATAAAATGATTTGTTCAAAAGTTTGGTCTTTCGATGGATGATCTACCTATTTTATACTTATACTAGCATAATCCTCTCTTATTCAGCCTATGCCTGTTTGCGCTGCTTCTTGATCTTAACATATTTATTTTTAGCGGTCTGAGGCTGAACGTATGCGGCTAGTCACCGCTGCAAGTGCGATGCAGAATAAAAGAAAACTAAAGCTCAGCAATTGTATCATACCTTGGATTCAGAGAGTCGCTATTGTTTTAGGTTGCACATCAATTTAGCATAGAGAATAGCTCGACGATCACTGGTGACCTCAATCCCCTCCCTCTTGAGCTACTCTCATCTCTTGCTTGAGGTATCCAGTGAGAAGCTCCAGAGGTGGTGCAAATGCAATGTAGGTTGCAATACTAATTTAGCATGCGTCTGTTGTGGTGTAAGGATGCTTCTGTGCTGCGGAAGGCATTAACCGCTGAGGCTGTGTGGAACAACACTAGTGGTACCAAGCCATATTGCTAAGCCATATATCAAGATTGATAGACGAATAAAAATAGAAATTAAAATTTAGAATTGTCAGCTTCCAATTGGATAGATAGGGGGATCGCCGGCTATATCCCTGCGCACATATACCTCTGCACGCCTTGATCCTATTGTACCTGAGTAAGTTAAATTTAGCTTTGACCTTTGCTGCATCTTGCTTAGTGAACCGATGATTTGGTGTATGGGTTTTACTCTGTCAATTGCAGAAGCCGTGCCATAGATAACCTAAAACGCTGACAATTGATAGAATAAATTTGAGACATGTATTCAAATGGCTATTGGTTATCGTAAGTGCGATACTTATTAGCTACGGCCCTAACAGGCATTGTATATTTGCTAGTGTCTATTCCTGGGCCTAGTACTGCAATAACGGTTCTTTACCAAGCGTTAGCGGTACTCTAACTATTTTCTATGCTTACTACTAACTTGACAGTACTCTAATTACTGCGCCTTTCTTTTCTAATTTGATACCCTGCAATTCTATTCTTACTCCCCCCTAAATGGCACCAATTTACTCTGAGATGATATGCAGAGACTCAGATTTGATTTTTCTATGTGAATGTGCTAAGGACTTCAGGTGGTGGTACTAAACTCTCATTGTCACCTACTCCTCGTTGACAGCTAAAGAAAATGCCCCAAGAACAAATGCTATGCCTTACACTACGAATACCTCTACTAATTTTCCGAAATCTAGCCCATCACCAGTGTTGGTGTCGAAGATTTTGATACCATCGAGATTGAATACCCCTCTGCTAACGCCAATCAACTTGATCTCTGTTTCAAATACGCTGTTGTTCTCTAATGGACCTAATCTTATATCGTTGTCCAATATAATGACTCCACTCTTGGCTACCTTCAACGAGCGATAGAGGGATTGTAGCTGGCCCACACTGTAGGTCACAGGCGTCTCCAGCTTGTTGTCGATTAACAAGTTGCTGGTTGAAATTGCTCTAGCGTTCGTGGTATTAGCGTTACCATGCTGAGAGCTAGGTGACTGGACCAAGAGAGAAAGATTGATGTTCGCATTCGAGCTGTTAATTGCTTGGAGTCTCCATGTTGTAATCTTCCCCAAAGGAATGCTCAATTTTCCTATAAAGGTCAACTTTAGGCCAGAAAGGATGGAGGAACTGGTGGTCAAGTTAACAGTTACTGAAGAAGCTGAGGTTAGTACCTTGGGGCCCCCGCCTACACCAGTATGACTAGAGTAGGAGATATTTGAGCTGGGGGCATTGTTGTTCATAGAGGGGATGATGCTCATATCTGTGAAGCTGGCCGTCTTTTGCTTGTGAACACTAAGCAAAGCAGCCTTGCGTGGAGCCATTCTTGGACCAAAGGAAGGCTGCGACTGCATTAGTGGTGAAGTGTGGAGAGCTCCAGAGTTTCCTAAGGCTGGGACAGATCCAAGGTAGCCTCCAGGCGCTACTTGACCGGCAGTAGTCTTTAATGAGCTGTTTATTGGAGGTGCTATTATGCTGAAGTCAAGATAGGGGTTCCAAGACGTGACAATGTGGTTACTCATCGGTGTGAATTTGTCACTACCTGGTAGCCTTTTCTGCACCTGAAGCGTGAGCTTGACGTTTACGGCCTTGGTAGCCATGAATTGTGCACTCGAGTTATCCAGTTGCTTGAGCTCCTTGTCCAAGAAATCGTTGTTGATCAACTTGTAGGTTAGGCAGAACGAGTCGTCCAACTTGAATCGAATAGGAAACGCACTACTGGCCAACTCTTCTATTGTGCCGGCCTTGAAAACTACACTGAGGTCAAGGATATCGAAGAACAAGCCGTCATTCAGATTGTAAATTCTCTGCAATTCGTCAGACGCCTCAATGTTTAAAGTGGAGAGTAAGATGTTGTTTCTGCCAGCAGCTTTGGTGGATTTGAGCTTAATAACCAGAGAAACTATTATAGGGAGCGATACCAGCCCGCTGATATGAATAGGAAGCTCATGTACTGGTTGGGACGGCACCTTTCCCGATGGAACTACATCTACTACATCAGATTCTTCGACTCTATCGAGTGCTACGGAGGTGCTAGTTCTCGAGTGGTTCACATGTCCCGGTCGGTCCTTTTCATCATAAAATTCGAACTTTTGGTACGCTACTACCTCGCTCTTTTGGACCACTCCGTGGTTCAACTCTTGGAGAATATTTGGCTTATCTGCGTACAGGTAGTCTGGAAGCGTAGCCGAATCGGTTGCAGTCAATGGGATTTCTTCACCTAGACCTTCCAGATCGACCAGGCTGCTGGTACTGTCCTTTTCATTGAGATAGCAGCTCACCTTTACTCGTGGGTTGCCTAACTTCTTTCTGGAGTAAACTATGGGGACGTTGAATCTCCATATTATGCAACACGATGGGTCTGCGCCTGCATTCGCCTTGGCTTCTTTTGCAGCACTGCCATGCAGCTCGGAAAATTTTCGCGCGCCTGAATATACAATATCATTTCCGTCCAAAGAAGTATTCAAAATGCTGTAGGAGTTCGGCTGTTGGCTGGCTGAGCCGGGGTCTGGGCTCGACACTGCTGAGGGTTCTTGGTTCCCCTGGGACAGGTCGAGATTAAACTTCGGCTTACTGGCCTCGGACGGTACTATAGACACATCCAAATAGACGGAAAAATCACCTGTTCTGTCCCCATTGTAGATTACATATCCCAGTAATGATTCGTCAAAGAATATCACCTCTCGCTGGCTGGTTGGAGCTTCCAATCGGGCCAAAAACTCATTGGCGTCCACAATTGGAGTATGGAGTACTTCCGACTCCATCGGAAGTATAACATTCAAACTCATGCTAGTGTAGGAAGTCACCTTCTTATGATGGATGGTGTAATGGAAAATCTATTTATGTTGTCTTGATGTAGTGGAAAAAGATACGTGCATACTCGGAGAAACGTGACAAGCATATGCTTTGGTCTTGACAAAAAAAAAAATACGCAGCAGGCTCTAACTTTAATACTGCAACACCTATCCGCTATAGATATCACCTGCGATGACTAGTTAATTAGTTGTAATGATTAAATAATAAATATATGTCTATAAAGTTTTTAAATGTGTATCATTTTCATTTTTTTTCTTTTTAAGCTTTAAACTTCCTCAGCTTGCTCGCACGAAGGATAAACTATATATGCAAGTTCAATGAACGCAGCATAGAGAAACCCAATTATGCAGCCTACTGTAATGCAAAGAAGCAGAGCAGCATACATTGCACCAACGACTCTAAATGCCTTCAAATTGTTGAACACAGTGTGTAGTTCGTTGTTGGACAACGCCATAGTACCAAGCGGGAAGGTCATGGCCCAAAATGCTCTGGAAAATCTCACCACCCCATCGAATCTCCTCATCACAAAATGCTCGGTTTTACACTTGTACACAAATTGAGGATTAGGGGTCTGCGCAAAGGGACTGATTTTGGAAAGACAAGACATAATTGCTATGATGGTTGCAAAGTACCCAAATGATATCAAAAACAATGAAATCATCGCACAAGAGTACAAGATCACATTTCCAATCACGATGGATAACAATTTTTGGCCGTCAGTATCGATTACTGAATCCGATTCCATGTAAGATATATTTTCAATGCTCAATTCGGAATAATTCTCCAGGATAAATTTATGCATGTTGACACCGAAAAGCATAACTCCGTATGCACCTTGTCCCATCACACCGACAGGCAAAAATGAAGTAAACACTTTGTCAGTGGCAGGAATCTTGTGGACGAACAATCTCCAAAAGTAAACAGCAATGATGACAAAGGCCGTAGAGACAGCAACTGCCCACAAAATGTAGCATATTAACATTGTCGACATTTTCAAAGTATTCGTGGGTAAATCCTTAGTGAAGAGACCCCCAGAAGACGCAGCAACTGTCAATGTGACAATTGGCAAAAGTAATGTCGCATTCAAATTGGGAGTTTCGATTTTTGGTGTCGTACTATTTTTCCCAATCAAACTAAAATAAAATACGACAATAGCAGTATACAACGAGAGGAACACAGCAATCCACCACAAGCAGTATGTTCCTATGACCCAGGATTCGCCGGTCAAGAGGTATATATAGTTCACCAAAGTGTTGTAACCCATGGCGTAGCAGCCCATAAATGGAGCAACAGTTGGGTCGCAATGGAAGGTGTAGAGTTTCTTCGGATATTTTATGACAGTAATGACAAAAAAAGTGGTTGTCACTACCCAGAACAAACAGGCAATGGCAAACATTATGTATGAGCAAACCCTGAGCCAGTGTGCAGGGTAGGGGAAATTATAAAGTATGGAAGACGAAATACCTGTTCCCATAATTGAAACAAAATATACGGGAGTAAATCCCTTGATTAGTCTCTTGTCAATGACATGCGTCATGCGGGAAGAAAGTGTAGCGGCATCATTGCTTGTAGCAACTGAGCCAGATGATTCTATAGCAGCAAAATTTACGGTCGGTATAGCACCGTCGTCATTAGATGAGCTCACCACAACAGTGTTGGTAGAGTCTGAATTATTCAGGCTTCGTGGTTCAACATTGTTATAGGGTGTACGTTCAGATTTGCAGCCATTCATAGCAAAGAGCTGGAACTGCTTTTATTTTTTAGTGACAAAAAAAAATTCTTTATTAGTAGTACTGTATAAGGTTTAGAATTGATGCGGTTGGAATTTTGTGTAAACTGTGGCTCGTTCTCACAGACCAAAAGTACACTAGACCGCCAAAATTAACTTCTTACTGTGGCTCAAGTAGTAAGATTAAAAAAAATGAGAGCAAAAATTTTTGCAGCTTTCAGTTGACGTGAAAAGTTGCTTAAAATGATCGATCTGGGTTTGTATTAAACTGGACGAAACAGAGGTGCAGTTAGTTTGCTTAATAAGTAAGACGTAGGTAATGAGATTTGAAAAAAAAAGAAAACTGGGAAAACGGATTGGTTTTAAAGACGTGAGCTTCGTAGGTGTGACCGATGCACGTGCACCGCGAATTTCTTTTTTTGTCGGTCAAATTTGAACCAGGGCCGTGTTATTGCCCAATTAGGAACACAGGGGGCGGATTTCATGCAATGTGGCTATTTGGCAGTTTGTGACTCAGCGGGCCCACCACGCCAGAGGAATGAGCGGCCCTTAGCAGGAACGGGGTCAATAGATATGGAATTGTGGTTTCATGTTTATAAAAATATTGACGTGGATAAACGGACGAGAGAGGAGAGGGGGGAATTTCAGAAGCGGGAGGGTAAGCTTTTAATGATCACTAAGTATCGTGTGAGGGAAGAATGCACAAGGGGAAGTTAAAACCTCTTTTTGTGTTCGCCGGCTTAAGGATGAATTCTAAATAAGCTTGGTATGAATTTCATGAAACCCGAGGACAACAACGGGGGTAGAATGTGTTATAGATAAGACGATTGCACATGAAACGCATAACCACCGATGTCATGTAATATAAGAAAAATTCCGGCCCCGTTATCTCAGGTGTCTAATATTATTATTTTGACATTTCCTATTGTTTGAGAGCTACCCTCAATTATTTTGTGCGGGATCTAGGCCCCGCCTCTTGTAGTCATTTTTAGTTCGAAAAATAAGAAAAAGACCGTTGATAAATTTTTGAAATGAGCAAAATAGGAAGGTCGTGTATTACAATAATACAGGGCTCGCAATTTAAAGTCCTTTTGAGGCAATTTTTTATCTGTACACCGTAGCATCTTGGAGCGGCCGGTAGGCCCCGCCCAGAGGGGCCGCCTATAAAACGATGGGAAATCCGCCCGAATAATGCGACAACTTATTTTTTTTAAACTAAGCGCAACAAATCGGCTCTTATCTCTATAGTGCATTTTACGCTCATCACACAATTTTTTCAACATATATATATCTTGACAGATGCTTCATACTTTGAATAACAGCAACTTCGAATCTCCACTTCTTAGACCTTCGTCCGCTTGCTCAGTAAGTTCGCCACAGGTGCCATTTTCGAGCTTGAAGAACTCAAATGAAACCACAGAGGAACCAGCGGACCCAATGTTTGAAGGAGAGTTCGGCGTACTTGTCGCTAAATTGAAAAAGATTTTGGGCCCCAATAAGGGTTTGTCTTCGGAAGACGTTGACATTAAAAAGGTTAAGGAAATCATGGAAGAATACACATCTAATGAAGAAGAATGGGGAAAGTTTGCTCTTCACGATGCAACTAGAAATTACTCTAGAAACGGGATTGTGGATATCAACGGTAACGCTAACTTGTTAATCTTGTGTTGGCTGCCCGGGAAGTCATCGGCAATCCATGACCATGCAAATGCACACTGTTGCATGAAGATCTTGAAGGGAGAGTTGAAGGAGTCCTTGTATGATGTACCAAACGTTGAAGAGGAAGGAGAGCATGAGTTGATTTGCAAGAAGGAAACCAACTTGGAAACCGATGTAGTGGGGTACATTTCTGATGACATTGGTTTACACAAGATCAGTAACAACTTGAGCAATGAGGTGAGTGTATCGTTGCATTTGTATACCCCTCCATATGCGCTGATGTTTGGATGTAGCATGTACGAAGCTAAGAACGGGAAGAAGCACCATGTGGACATGAGCAAGTACTACTCATGGCAAGGAGAATTGATCAACAAGTCGGGTAGCTCTACCTGCTGAATATAGCCTGGCGTACTTTTGTCAAACATCCTACATATATACCACCTAAATGAACTCATGACCTAGAATAATACGTATTGCATATTAGTATTGATGTAGATAACAGAGTAGGTTTGCGGAATGTAGGGAAGCACGGATGAGGAAGGGCCCAAACTCAGATTAGGGACCCATCATAACCACACCGCACGACTATCCAGAGCCACGCCGCAGTGACACTCCACTTCCTCTGCGCTCTTTTCCTAGGGAGCACCGCGCACACACGCCGTCTACATCCAAAAAAAAGCAAAAAAAAAAAAAAAAAATCCAACCTTTGTCTCTGCGCTTGCAACTGTGCTTATCTGCTCCGCTCCACCATCCATAGTCCCCAGACACATAACCGTCTAACATCATATACACCCAAACACCCACCAAATCTTAAATTCTCTATATTTCCACGAACCACTTAGCCAAATCTGCCTCTCTAAAAAGCTACGACAATTCTATACTCTAAGCAGCTCTTCCTAACCGCTCCTCCAGCTGGCTCCCTGCCAACTCTCCTCTATCATGGCCTTCAAAAATGTGTTGAGGATCCTGCATACACCGATACCAGCTCTCACGACTTTTTCGCCTGCGCACCACCTTTTCAAGTAAGCAATAGCGGTAGTGGCCGTCTTTTATCTGCAGATAAACAATCTTGAAACAGAAGAGAGCGAAAAGTGCGAATCAAGCGTCCAACCGCAAAACTTAGCAAGCAGGAGCCCATTTCTGGAACAGCAATAGCGTATACACAGGAAGTGAAACTTGGCGAGTATCACAAATGTCTCAGCTTACCAACTACTACGGCCCAGCGCCGCTACAGCCGCTAAATGATCACATGAGGCACGGGTTCGACCAGGATTATAACTCAGAGAACTTCCTTTCCCTCTTAGCCAACACCTTTTACATTTATTTTGATGATAAGCGTCACAACACCAATGGCAACCCAATCACGGAAGAAATGAAAAAACGCCCAGAGTACTACAAGACGTACCAACCGATAACGGACTGGAAAGTCATGAAAGATAGGCAGAAAACCATCTCTGCCGCCATAGTGCTATGCCTAAACTTGGGAGTAGACCCTCCGGACATCATGAAGACGTACCCGTGCGCCAAATTGGAGGCCTGGTGCGACCCCTCCTCCTACCCCGACACCAAAAAGGCGCTAGAGCAGATTGGCAAGAGTTTGCAGTCCCAATATGAAACTTTGAGCTTGAGAACTAGATACAAACAATCGTTAGACCCCTGCGTTGAAGATGTGAAGCGTTTCTGCAACACCTTGCGAAGAAATGCCAAGGACGAGCGAATATTGTTCCACTACAACGGGCACGGTGTGCCACAGCCCACAGCTAGCGGAGAAATCTGGGTGTTCAACAGAGGATACACTCAGTACATCCCCATTTCTCTCTACGACTTACAAACGTGGTTAGGGGCTCCTTGCATATTCGTGTATGACTGTAATAGTGCGGGCAACATTGTACACAACTTCAAGAAATTCGTACAGAAGAGAATTGACGACGATAACGAGGGGAATCACGACCTCAGTGCGCCACTGCCGACGTCAGCGTACTTAGACTGCATTCAATTGGCTAGCGGAAAGAGCAATGAGCTACTTCCAATGCTGCCCGACTTACCAGCCGACTTGTTCACGTGCTGCTTAACCTGTCCCATTGATATAAGTGTGAAGTGGTTCGTGATGCAGTCGCCAATCAGAAAGCTGTACTACCTGTTGTTGCCGAAGAACCTGATTGGAAACGTCATAATTCCAGGGAAATTGACCGACAGAAGGACGCCACTCGGTGAGCTCAACTGGATCTTCACTGCCATCACCGATACCATTGCGTGGACCACGTTGTCCAGACCTATCTTTAAGAGACTTTTCAGACAGGATTTAATGGTGGCAGCACTCTTCAGAAACTTCCTTCTTGCCAAGAGAATAATGCCTCACTTCAACTGTAACCCTGTCAGTGATCCTCCTTTACCAGACTCTGTCAGATTCCACCACATGTGGGATTCCTGGGACTTGGCTATCGACCAAGTTTTCAGTCAATTGATAAAATCTAGTGGAGTCGCTCCAACAAGTAGTGCAGTGGTGATTGGAGGAGGTTTAAATCAAGTACCACCTGTCAATGGAGGAACGGTGAACACGCTCAATACTCAGGTCCAAAACGGAATTAAGGTCAACGGTCACATGAATGGTACCTCAAATACTGCAGGTGCTGGTAATGGCGTAAGAAGTATATCAGGAAGCGTGACTCCTGGTTCTGCTACTAATACCAACATTCATACCCCCATTGGTGCTTCCCCCGCCGCGCAGCAGCTAAACTACCAACATTCAACATTTTTCGAACAACAACTCACTGCGTTCGAAATATGGCTCAAATACGCAGGCTCCTCCAAGATGGAGCCACCAGAACAATTACCAATCGTTCTTCAAGTACTCCTTTCACAGGTACATAGACTCAGGGCTTTGATCTTGTTATCTAAGTTTCTTGACCTTGGACCCTGGGCAGTGTATCTTTCCCTTTCCATTGGGATTTTCCCATATGTACTCAAATTATTACAAAGTCCAGCACAGGAATTGAAACCAGTGTTGATTTTTATTTGGGCTAGAATTATGGCTATCGACTACAAGAGCACACAGCAAGAACTTTGTAAAGATAAGGGCTACAACTACTTCTATTTAATATTGAACTCTCAAAATCAGCAGGGGAACCTGACTACCGGTACAGGCACTGTTGGTGTAGGCGGAAATTCTGCCAATAATATCCTAATTAATGACGATCATAAGGCAATGAGTGCTTTCATTCTTACATTGTTTATCAAGGATTTCAAAAATGGCCAAAGACTATGCTTCTCTATAGAGTTGATCAAAAACTGTTTGAAGTTTTTGTCTTCTAGCGAAAATCCATTACTCAGACAGTGGTGTTGTTTATTGTTGAGCCAACTCTGGATGGGATATCCGGATGGAAAGTGGATAATATATAAAGATGGATATTTACAGAAGTTTTTAGGTTTGGTAAACGATCCGATTCCCGAAGTTAGAAGCAGTATTATTTTAGCATTGACAAGTTATTTGAGTGAACCAGATCAGCCACAGGGACAATCCAATCAAAGTCAGCAAAATCAAGGGCAGATCCCCCAGATCATGCCTCAACATCAGGATTTAAGGAAGGATGAATTGAAACAACAGGATTTAAAACTAGCAAATACTATCCTTGGAATCTTAGGAGATGGTTCTTCCATGGTTAGAAAAGAGATTGTATATTTCATTGCTAAGTTTATCAAAATTTACTCTAAGTTCTTTTTGGTAGTTGCATTCAACCAATTGGAGGAAGAAATTGTTCTTATTGACAATGCCAATTATCTTATTGAATTCAGAAAGAAATCCCCAGCTTACGGTTCAATTTTTAGTTCTATATGGAAAGCCTTATTGATTTTATCAGAAGACCCCCACTTAGATGTCAAACAATTAGCTGAAATTTTGATAGATTCAGTTATGGTCGAATTGAACGAGAGTGAATTGGGAGGACTTGTGAAGGAAATGCAAGAAGAATTACTCAGCAAATCAAGTGTTAACATCAGTGAAAGTTTTAAACCGGTAAATCCAATTGTGAGTCGCTTAGAGAACGGCCACGGAAATAACCATGGACAACTTGCAAGAAGACAAGTTTCTTCTGGGTCTACATTACAGAGAAAAAACAACACCTTAACAGTAAATGGAACGAGATCGGCTTCTACTTCGAATATTCATGATAAGCTCAACTCCTCTGATACCGAGTCCATTCTGTCAAAAATTAAAAACCTCTCGATTACCAAAATTTTTAGACTGCTTCAACTTAATGAAGAATCTGATTTGAAGAACTTTTCACGAATTTTGAATTTGGGACCTGTTCCAACTAATTATGGCGTGGAAAAGAAACCAAAAACCCCAAGCTATCGTCCTAGAGATTTGTCCGTTAAGCCAGAATTACCTTCCGAATCTGGATTTTTCCAGTATAGTTGTGAATATTTTCAAGAACCACAGATGTCTAAAAATGAAATTGACGAGCCAGGATCGAAAGAATACGCCAAGAGATTATGGAGAAGGAATCGTAATGAAGCCATCATTCAAGAAACACAGCCTCAGAAAGAATTGGCAATTAGAGGAGATTGGAACAGCAATTTGAAGATATTAAATAATAAACTGCAACCCAAGTTAATTAAGTTTACTCAATTTGAAAAAATCTTGGTGTCTTCAGACGAGAAGGACAATATTACTGTATGGGATTGGGAGTACAACAACGTTGTAAAAAAGTTTTCGAATGGTAACCCTTTTGGAACAAAGATTACAGATATCAAGTTTCTCAACGAAGATGATCAGCCATTGCTCTTATCAGGTAGCAGTGACGGTGTCATTAAAATTTATAAAAATTTCCACGATAATTATGGCAGTGAAATTGAATTAATAGCATCTTGGAGAGCGTTGACCGATTTACTCTTAACATCGAAGCTGTCTGGATTGATTTCTGAATGGCAACAGTCAAGAGGGTCATTGTTAGTTAGTGGAGATGTCAAGATTATAAGGATCTGGGACGCACCTAGAGAGTTATGTTTGGTTGACATACCTGCTAGATCCACTTCATCTATTACATCGTTAACGTCAGACCAAGTAGCAGGAAATTTGTTTATTGCTGGCTTTGACGATGGAAGTTTGAGAGTTTACGATCGTAGACTAGATAGTAGGGAATCCATGGTGAAGACCTGGAATAGTGCCAGTAGAAATGATGCTGGAGCGTATAGGGGTGGAGGATCTTCGATCAGAAATGTCCACATGCAAAGAGGTGGATACAGAGAACTTGTCAGTGGTTCTTCTAATGGGTATGTCAATCTTTGGGATATTAGACTTAACGACCCAGTTGAATCTTTTGTTAACTCCCCGGAGAAGTCTATTCGTTGCGTAGATGTGCATGAGCATGCTCCAATAATTACTACTGGGGCCAAACTGGTTAAGCTTTGGAGCACTTCAGGAGATTTGATTCAGTCCTTAAAGAATCCACATGACACTTATTTGGCCAACAGAACCTCAAGCTATTTGTCAAGTACGGTTTTCCATCCCCACTACATGATGATGGCCACCAACTACAACCAGGACGGACACATAAACTTGTACACATGTAGTGACACTACACAGGAGTACTAAGGGAGTAAACGGACAGTAGCGAAAGAGAGAGAACGTTAGTATGGTTAACGAAGGAATGCGACCGGTGATGGCACGGAGAGAGGAACCTCAACAGTGACTAAGTCAGGGAAAGGAATAGATAATGTCAAATAGAACGTAGAGTATAAAAGAAAAGAAGAAAATCAAGCGCAATGCAAAATTAAAGGTGCATACATATTCGATCAAATCACAACAAATACAAGATTAACACTAAGTTTAATGAATATTTTGTAGTAGCCTTCAATGACCGTGCTCTGTCAGCAACCCTTTTCGACCCTTTATAGGCTCAAGGTCCTGCAAGCGTCTGTAACCCATACATGTCAAGTTGCTCCACGCAATCACTCTTACCCCATCGCTCGCCTACAGCTGCAGATATAAGCCGTTTTGTGTCACGTTTGCATATGCGCATAACCGCAATCGGAGTGGATTTTTCAGGTCATACAAAAAGACACACGAAGTGACGGAGCTTAGTTCTTCTTCTTTGCTTATAAATCACCTTGTAGACGCTTTATTGGTATTAGAAGTAACACGATGTCACTCAGCAATGATATAGCGGCAGCCATGGAAGAAGACGATGTGCTAAGGGCCCTAGAATACGGCAAGAAAATGCAGGCGGTTCTGACTCGGGAACAAGCGCTCTCCGGACCGTCTGAGACAACAGAAAACATCACCCTAAGCCAGAGGATGATTAGTGCATGCTCCGGTTCGTTTATAACGTCTCTTGTAGTGACGCCCTTTGATGTAGTACGTATAAGGATGCAACAACAAGAGATTCTCCCACCAGTCTGCTGCGATGGCCCCAAGGAACTCGCAGGGAAGGCGCAAGCGGGTATAGGTGGTAAAACAAGGCTCACTCCATTGTCGATAAACACGCTAAAACCAGAACCCTTTTGGATTGCCAAGCACTACTGCAAGTCGGAAAACTGCTCTAGGATCAACTCCACGTTTTCTGGGTTCGTTACCATCTCGAAAAACGAGGGTATGCCTACCCTTTGGAGGGGCTTGTCCTTGACGCTTTTGATGGCCATCCCATCCAATATAATCTACTTTACTGGGTATGAGTACATCAGAGATCACTCTCCGATTGCAGATCACGTATTAAATCCTCTACTTTGTGGTTCTGTAGCTCGTACCATGGCTGCAACCTTCATAGCTCCCGCCGAGCTCATCAAGACTAGGCTTCAGTCGATTCCAGTAGAAACCAAAAAATTGGCATCTGGGGGTGCTCTGAGTGCGGTGACGTCTCCAAAAGTTCTTTCACATTTAATCAAGGATCTGATTTCCCTCGTACATCAGCGAGGGATCGGTACGTTGTTCACAGGACTTCAAATTACCCTTTGGAGAGATGTACCATTCTCTGGTATCTATTGGTCTTCGTATGAGCTTTTTAAAAGCAGAATTGGAACACTACTTGGCGCAGATTTCAATCTGTCTCAAGACGATGATTTCAGAGTGTTTGCTACTGCTTTTCTCTCTGGTTCCATATCTGGAACTATTGCTGCGCTCTTCACCAATCCGTTCGATGTGGGTAAGACTAGATTGCAAATAGTCACATCAGAAAGCCAAAAGAAGCCGGCAATGTTTAAGTTTCTTATGCAGATCTACCAGAAAGAGGGGATGGGTGCTCTTTACAGCGGTATTTGGCCCAGAATAATGAAAATTGCACCTTCGTGTGCCATCATGATATCAAGTTACGAGATAGGTAAAAAGTTTTTCAAGAAAGAGAATACGAAGGTTTAGAATAGAGTAAGCTGAGCTTGCGAGGTTTTAAAATTAGTTGCAGCACATCAACTTAGCAGGATAAGTGGATCTTTTGGACGGACGGGTAGTAGATCAACGATATATATAGAATGTACATAAATTTAGAATAAGAAATACTGCATGCAAAAGATAACAGAATGAGTTGCTTTCATTGCTTTCTGTATGAAAAAGGGTAGGAATTTCGCTGAGCTGAAATCCAGTCTAAAGACCAATATGGTGCTGGCTTGACTACCCAATGCATCTGATTCGCTTGCGGATGAACTTAAAACTCGGAGTTAGGGTGCACCCCCATTCAAAATCCATGTAATAACGCTTACTTCGGCTGTATCAGGAAATGGAAGAAAACATGTACGAGGTAAATCTCCTTTCCCAGCGCGGGATTCAGTGGGGGAGAAGGTGGGGAAGGGGTGGTATGGGTAGTTATTTTTCACTGACTGCGATCCAGTCTCGGATAAATTTCCCCGGTTTTTCAACCCTTTTGCACAATTTATCCGATATGCAGCCAAGAAGCCAAAAAAATGAAACAAGATGTGTCAAATGTGTCAAATTCCTGAGCTGGTATTGATGCTAATGGAAGGGGAAGCACGTCACTCGAGCCTTTCAGAAGCTATTCTGACCAACCGCACTGTCCGCTTCTTTGCTAATATTATAATCATGAATCCTTGAGCCAAGGTATTTACACGGGAAACCAACTAAGAGTCCCTGCAATTTGAGTGACTTGTTGCTGTTCGTCCGACTCCGACAAAACTTGCGTGAATTTCTGTCAAATTATCCATGCTGCATAACCCTTACATTAGTGAATAGGTGCAAACGTAGTCTATGGAGGGGTAGTTTAGGCTTCTGAGTATAAGCAAGCTTCGGCCGGAAAAATATGGGCTGTCTAGTATAAATAGGATGATTTGCAAATTTTTAAATCATTACAAAATAGATCTTATTACGTCTCTTGGCCATTTTAATTGCAGATCAAGAATTTACTGGTATTTTTTAACTTAGGACCATAATGAGCGAAGATACCACCCATAACACTGATGGGATGGGTCAGGGAATATTCGAACACTCTTCCACTTCCACTGTGATGGACAATGATCCCAATGAGTTTCAAAATGAAAAGGAATCAGAAAAGGGTAAACAGGCCGAACCAGGAGCTGGAAATATCTTAACGCAGTACACCGAAGAGCAAGTGATACAGATGGGTAGAAATTACGCCTTGAAATATGATCTTGATGTAGAACTATTTGGGAAAGCAGCTGCTTTGGCACGTACTCCCACAGAGTTCAACTCCATGGGCATACTCAGTGAAGAAGAGAAAATTGCTCTCCATACAGAAGCTACCAGGAAGTGGTATGTGCCAAAGAAGCTTTATGCGGTGGTTGCAATGGCTTCCATGGCAGCGGCAGTTCAAGGAATGGATGAATCTGTGGTTAATGGAGCCAACCTTTTCTACCCGAAGGAATTGGGAATTGGCGGTGATACAATGAAGGATTCTTGGTTAGAAGGGTTGGTAAATGGAGCTCCATACTTGTGCTGTGCAGTTATATCATCTTGGCTTGCAGATCCGATGAATCGGAAGTTTGGCAGAAAATGGACCATCTTTTTCTCTTGCGCTGTGTCATTTTTAACTTGCATTTGGAGTGCTTTGGTGGAGAATTGGTATCATTTATTTATAGCAAGATTCTTTTTAGGATTTGGAATTGGAATCAAATCCGCCACTGTGCCAGCATATTCCTCCGAATGTGCCCCCGCTCATATTAGAGGTGCTTTGGTTATGTTGTGGCAGTTTTTTACTGCCGTTGGGATTATGTTCGGATATGTTTCAGTTTTAGCATTTTATTATGTGGGTAAACATGGAATTGGGGAAGGGCTCAATTGGAGATTGATGTTAGGATCCGCATGTATTCCAGCATTTTTCGTATTGCTACAAGTTCCTTTCGTTCCAGAATCTCCTCGTTGGTTGATGGGAAAAGGAAGGCATAAAGAAGCTTATGAGTCCGCATGTCAGTTAAGAAATGATAACATTTCTGCTGCAAGAGACATTTTCTATCAGCATGTGTTACTTAATGAGGAATCTTCTTATTCTGATACACCCACATGGAAACGTTGGATAGAATTGTTTACTGTCAGACGTAATAGAAATGCTGCTGTTGGTTCTTGGATAGTAATGTTTATGCAGCAATTCTGTGGCATCAATGTAATCGCTTACTATTCTTCATCAATCTTCATACAATCTAAGATGGGTGTTATACCAGCACTACTCGCTTCATGGGGTTACGGTATGCTTAACTTCGTATTTGCTATTCCAGCAATTTACACAATCGATTCATTTGGCAGAAGGAATCTTTTGTTGGTTACTTTCCCATTGATGTGCGTTTTCTTGTTGATGGCAGGTTTTGCATTCTGGATTAAAGAAATCCACAGTAGAGTTGGGGTCATTATTACTGGTATTTATTTGTTCACTTGTGTTTATTCGTCAGGTGAGGGTCCTGTTCCATTTACGTACTCTGCTGAAGCATTTCCATTGTATATTCGTGATATTGGAATGGGTTGGGCAGTTGCAACGTGCTGGTGCTTCAACTTCATTCTAACATTAACTTGGCCATCCTTGTTGAGGGCATTCAAGCCACAAGGAGCCTTTGGGTGGTACGCAGCATGGAACATTGTAGGATTCTTCTTGGTTCTCTGGTTCCTTCCAGAAACTAAAGGTCTTACTTTGGAAGACTTAGACGAAGTCTTCTCAGTAAGCGCTATACAGCATGCTAAATGGCAGACTAAAAACCTTTTCAATAATTTTCAAAAATACATTCTCCGGAAAGATGTGGTACCTCTTACCCCATTGTACAGACATCAAAGAATGGCTGTTACCAACGCTGAGTGGAACGATAAAATTGAAGTTGAACTTGTAGAGAATATTTGATGTGTATAGAAATAAATTATTTGATTGAACGCATGAGACGGTAACAAGACAAGTTGAAAATGGGTTTAATAGTTATGTAGTTCTACAAGTTTCTTTTCTAGTTTGCTCCAAAGATCAACTCCACAGTTCAGAATGCAAATATTCCCGGGTATTTGGATAATCTTGAGTTTCTCTAGATTCGGATGGATGTGTACATGGAGTGAAATTCCTAGTGAATTTGTCTAACTTGGAACATTCACTGCACAATTGTTGATTGTTAACATTGTTTTGCATGTGATCATATGGAGATGAAGAAGATTTTCGACTTGGACTATTGTAGCTGGTTGCCTTTAGCAATTCTTGAGATCTTAAGCTGGAAGCTGCTCCACTTACAGCCTGGTATACAAAATCCTTTCTTGATTTAATTGGAGAGCCCTTCCTTAGTTGCTCCGAAACTAGTTGACCGGGCTTTGTGGGAACGTTCCCTCCATTCGAAGCTGTACCATTATTTTCGTTGTAGCCTCCTTGTTCAATTGTTAGCAAACAATTGTAGTAAACCAGTAAGGATTCTTCCAATATGGTATTGGTGACCCTAAGACTGTCCAAATATTCAATAATTGATTCTTTAAGATTCTTATTAATGGCTCTCATGTACTGTAGCTCAACAACTTCCAAATTACACACATTCTCCTCTAATTTTTCTTTAATTAGCGTACTACCGGAAGCTCCAGGACCGAACTTTGCTTCGGATTCCTTAAGCTGTCGCAAAAGCTTTTCTTGAGCATGAAGGAGATCCCTTTGCTTCTTCTCTCTCTCATGCACATCCATCAAGTTCAATCTTAGAATCTCCAACTTTTCATTCAATATCACACTAGTATCTACTTGACTCGAGAGTAAAGTCCCAAATTCAGTAATCATATTAGCAGAGTCCACATTAGAAATAGAAAAGCCCCAAACCTTGAAATCCTCAATGAGTTGCAATTTCTGCTGCCTTAGCCTTTGTTCCGATTTCAAGATCTTGGAGATTTTTGCTTGCAAATTTAAGGTCATTATCTTAGAAGACACCATACTTTTTTTATGCATGAAGCTTCTATCACCATTGGGCTTGTCTCCTTGGAGATACGGTAGGGGTAGTTTTAAGTTCAAATTTATTCCTGAAACTTCACTGATCTTATCTAAAACTCGAGATATGGCAGTGGTGGGACGACTGGTCGCATCGCCTGCAGCTCGAAGATTTGCAGCCATTAAAAAATAGTCGAATTTGCACCAGATTTCTTGAGCCTACCAGCTGGTTCTTCGGAGGCTTATGAAGTGTAACAGGGATAAATCCTCCACTGTTTGGCTATGGAGTATATGTCGAGTCACCTCTGATTGTAAAAGGAGCCCACGAGCAGAAGTATCGTGAATTTGAATGCACAATAAGCAACGCACTGCTGCCGATAGGAATCCACAAACACAGAGACTTCTCGACAAAAGAAAAGAAAAAAGAAGTAGAGGTGAGAAAGCGCACAAATGGATCCACCAGAATAGGTGATGAGTCCAACTGAGTCCGTCGAAGGCTAACCGTTGGTTGCAATTACTTTCAAGAGCTTAGACCCAGTCACTGGTACTAACTTCATACTGCTAGCCCCGAAATCAGTCCAGGAAGAAATGATTAAAAAAAAAAAAAAAAAAAAAAAA